>OZ023150.1:19932970-20074812 GCA_963675895.2 Styela plicata | reverse complement strand
GGTGTGTGAGTGGGGATGTGCTCTTATGGAAGTGGTTTCCGGATTGACCGAACTACTGTTCCGTACGCACGGTTCATCGGATGCATTATTTCCTCCTTTCAAAACGATTTAATTTTTTTGTATCACATTAACGAGTTTGCAGTTTTAAAGAGAGTGCAATATCTGTCATACCCTGATCCGTTGTGTCCAATAATAAGATTTGGTTATTGGAACATTTTAATCAAATTTTACTCACTCTTTTGTAGACTTTCCAGTACCATAAGTAGGATTTACCACGGGAAAAGGTTTTTTAAATATTTTTGCGTCTTTATTGCTTTAAACTCCTATGGATGAAAAATTTGCTACTATTATATCCTGTTTCCATTCCTTTTGTATTTTTGTATCATTTCATTTATCCAGTGCGTTTTTTGCGGTAGTGCTATTTCATATTTTCGCAATCTACAAAACTGAAAGAGCCCCCAATCCTCTATAATTGATGGTTGCTATTGTGACATTAGGAATATTGATAAAGGTTCCTGAAAATAATCGACCATAGCCACACACAAAATTCTGGGACACACGACATCTGCGCAAAATATTGATATAGATAAATAGACAATTATTTCTAAAAAGGTTCATAGACATAGTTTATTTTGACACCACTGTCGACACAAAAGGCGATACAAGTAAAGATATTATTACAGAGTTATCGGGAAGGCAAACAAAATCTAAAAGAAAGTTTAAAAACGTGCCAAAGGGTGAGTTTTGGAGAAACATACAAAGAGAAGTACCACGTGTTTGCTTACCTCAAATAAAAAATACCTATATAAATATTACTAAATTCGGTCAAACACATCATACCGTACCCCTCCTCCCATAAAAATGAAAAAAAAGAGATTCCAAACACACAAATATATTATAATTAAAGTTGAAACACAAGCGATGTCTCGTTCAGACACTGTTTTCAAATTGGGAGTGAATGGTTTTGACTTAAAATTCAGCACATATTCAACATGATTGGTGGGGAAATGAGTGAACAACGCTCACGTGACCCATTGTGCACCAACGAAGTGTCTAGCATCCAGATATGATCATCCATCACTGAAAACGCTTAGCTCGCATCATCTATTTTACCGGTTGAGCCATCCAGGTACAACCAGATTGGGACACACGACATCTACGCAAAATATTGATATAGATAACCAATTATTTTTCCCCAAAAAGGTTCATAGAGATACCTCTGTCGATACACATCCCTTCCCTCAAAAAAATAGAATGAAGGGGCCCCAAACACACATACACTCACAATATAGTTAAAACACAAGCGAAAAAAAGGAATCAAGAGAAAACTGCACACAAGAAAAAATACGTAAATACATTACAAATAGAATATATGTCATGAAATTCAAGTAGTATTTTAGCTGAAAAGCATCGACTTTCAGTTTTCCAATGTCCTATGACGAATGTCGAATACGATAAAATAATGTAGTTCAACTCTTTGAGAGCAACAAATATTGATATCTCATACATTTTAAAATTTTCCCTAAGTCTTGCTGTGAAAAAATTTGGACAAAATTCGTTAGGTCTGTTCGTCCATATCTCTTCAAATCATTCAAACCAAATGCAATTACATCAACTGATATATGTGATATATATAAAATAACTGCAAAATAAGCTCTTGTTGACGCAATAAACCATTTATTCACGTTATGAAAATTCCTTAGAGAAGCCGAAGTCGTTTTAGTTAGAGATAGAGCCACGATAATATGATTTCTTTTCGTTGGTTTAGGGAATCATACTCAATCAATTGTACCAAAAATGAATTATGTTGCAATGTTGTCGAGGTCAGATATGATACATTGACTAGACTATGATGTTTGTAAATGATTTTCTAAATGATGTTTTTTAGCAGTGTTTTTTTACACAATGATGTGGTTTCCCACCAGTGTGAATCTGCATGTGCCTACGTAAATTTCCTGCTAGGGCGAATCTCTCCCCACATATTTTACAATGATAAGGTTTTTCACCAGTGTGGATCTGCATGTGCTTTTGTAAATTTCCCGCTTGACCAAATGACTTCCCACATATTTTACAATGGTGTGGTTTTTCACCAGTGTGAATCTGCATGTGCCTTCGTAAATTTCCCGGTTGACCAAATGACTTCTGACATATTTCGCAATGGTGGGGTTTTTCACCAGTGTGAATCTGCATGTGCCTTCGTAAATTTCCCGGTTGACCAAATGACTTCTGACATATTTCGCAATGGTGGGGTTTTTCACCAGTGTGAATCTGCATGTGGGTTCGCAAATGTCCTGCTTGACCAAATGACTTCTGACATATTTTACAATGGTGTGTGGTTTTTCACCAGTGTGAATCCGCATGTGGGTTCGCAAATATCCTGCTGTACCAAAAGTCTTTCCGCATATTCTACAATTGTGTGGTTTTTCACCAGTGTGAATCTGCATGTGCGTTCGTAAACTTCCCGCTTGACCAAAGGTCTTCCCGCATATTTCACAATTGTGTGTTTTTTCACCAGTGTGAATCTGCGTGTGCTTTTGTAAATTTCCCGCTTGACCGAATGACTTCCCACATATTTTACAATGGTGTGGTTTTTCACCAGTGTGAATCTGCATGTGCTTTTGTAAATTACTCGCTTGACCAAATGACTTCCCACATATTTTACAATGGTGTGGTTTTTCACCAGTGTGAATCTGCGTGTGCTTTTGTAAATTTCCTGCTTGACCAAATGACTTCCCACATATTTTACAATGGTGTGGTTTTTCACCAGTGTGAATTTGCATGTGCCTTCGTAAATTTCCCGCTTCACCAAATGACTTCTGACATATTTTACAATGGTGTGGTTTTTCACCAGTGTGAATCTGCATGTGCTTTTGTAAATTACCCGCTTGACCAAATGACTTCCCACATATTTTACAATGGTGTGGTTTTTCACCAGTGTGAATCTGCGTGTGCTTTTGTAAATTTCCGGCTTGACCAAATGACTTCCCACATATTTTACAATGGTGTGGTTTTTCACCAGTGTGAATCTGCATGTGGGTTCGCAAATGTCCTGCTCTACCAAAAGTCTTCCCACATATTTCACAATTGTGTGGTTTTTCACCAGTGTGCATCTGCATGTGCCTTCGTAAAGTTCCCGCTTCGCCAAATGACTTCTCACATATTTTACAATGGTGTGATTTTTCACCAGTGTGAATCTGCATGTGAGTTCGTAAATTTCCTGCTCGGCCAAATGACTTCCCACATACTTTACAATGGTATGGTTTTTCACCATTGTGAATCTGAATGTGCTTACGTAAATTTCCCGCTTCACGAAATGACTTCTCACATATATTTTACAATGGTGTGGTTTTTTCACCAGTGTGAATCTGCATGTGCCTTCGTAAATTTTCCCGCTCGACCAAAGGTCTTCTTGCATATTTTACAATGGTGTGGTTTTTCACCAGTGTGAATCTGCGTGTGATTTTGTAAATTTCCCGCTCGACCAAAGGTCTTCCCGCATATTTTACAATGGTGTGGTTTTTCACCAGAATGAATCTGGATGTGCGTTTGCAAACTTCTCGCTTGACCAAATGACTCCCCGCATATTTTACAATGATGTGGTTTTTCACCAGTGTGAATCTGCATGTGCTTTCGTAAATTTCCTGCTTCACCAAATGACTTCTTCCATATTTTACAATGGTGTGGTTTTTCACCAGTGTGAATCTGCAGGTGCGTTCGTAAACTGATCGGCCCGCAAATTTCCTACTTGGACGAATCTCTTCCCGCATAGTTCACAATTGTGTGGTTTTTCACCAGTGTAAATCTGCATGTGCGTTCGTAAATTTCCCGCTTGACCAAATGACTTCTGACATATTTTACAATGATGTGGTTTTTCACCAGTGTGCACCTGCATGTGCCTTCGTAATATTCCTGCTTGACCAAATGACTTCCGACATATTTTACAATGTTGTGATTTTTCACCAGTGTGAATCTGCATGTGCGTTTGTAAATTTCCCGCTTGACCAAATGACTTCTGACATATTTTACAATGGTATGGTTTTTCACCAGTGTGAATCTGCATGTGCGTTCGTAAATTTCCCGCTTGACCAAATGACTTCTGACATATTTTACAATGGTATGGTTTTTCACCAGTGTGAATCTGCATGTGCGTTCGTAAATTTCCCGCTTGACCAAATGACTTCTGACATATTGTACAATTGTGTGGTTTTTCACCAGTGTGAATCCGCATGTGCCTTCGCAAACTTCCTGCTTGACCAAATGACTTCCCACATATTTCACAATGAAAAGGCTTTTCCTCGGTGTGAGTTCGCATGTTCAATTTCCCGAATAGCTCAAGACATACACCTAGCGCCTTTACTAACTGGCCACCTATGTATATATATGGAAGTATTAAATATAGTATTGTTCATAAGAGTACCGTACCGTACGAAATTATTTTTTTCGTACATCATACCGAACTTCGTACCAGTACGAAATGAAGTTCGATTAATATTTTTCATTTATCGTACTAAATTTCGTACCAGTACGAAAACAGGTACGATTCGCGGGGCAGCAATTTCGTACCGTACCAACTACCAATGTCCAAATTAGCTTTATTTGTAAGATCTGGCCACCACAAGAAACGTCGCCAATATCTTACATCAAAGTGATGCAGTTTTATGGTATCTGGTTTAAAATCCAGGACAGAAAAACATGCGCGTAATTAAGCATATGTCACCCAAATATCATTGTTCACATTGCGTATAATATGAGAATGGTAGACCGGTGGTGATAAATGGTGGTAGGATGAGTTTTCGCAAAAAAATCTGGCATGAAGCGATATTCACAAAATTAGCAGCATTGTGTCGTCACGAGAAAGTCTCTATCGACGAAAGAATGTTCGTTGTGCACTGGGTTTCGCGCGGTCTCATTCGAAGGCATGGTTATAAGAACATTATCATTGTGCATCTGGCATTTCTGGTGCAATTTACGTTCTCTCCACATTACTGAATAATGGTATTTATTTTTTCATACCGCACAGACGTATTCTCGACATGTCTCGTTGTCTATATTGTGACATGGCTGTTTTTTTTTACAAAATATATCTTCTATTTAAGATGAGCATCAGCTAACATTCAACTAAAAACAGCCTGAATATATCATTATATTATTATGTTTCTGCTCTGATAATATACTTCTGCGTGTCAGAGTACAAACAAAACGTAATAGCGGTGGTTACTGGTCGCTCAGTTGAATAGTTGGCCAGGGGAGAGAGTTTTTAATTTTAATTTTCACAAAATTTTCGCGCGCCTGCGTTGCGCAATATTTCCCCTGACTAATTTCGTATATTTCGTAGCATTTAGCCTTTAGAGTGAGAATTTTTATTTAATTTTTACAAAAATTCCAGCGGGCGTCCAGCGCGCAGATACATTTTCCGGTCTGGTAATGTTTACTTCACTCTTAAAATTTTTTTTTGTTCTCCATAATATTTTGCGCGCCTCCCGCACCCTTATTTTTTTGTAAATTTGAAAGCCTTTGTTTGCATGTTGGAAAAATGTGCCCCCTAAATTTTTTTCTGGATCCGCGATTGTAGTTGGTATATTCGAGCACCGTGATTTTTAGTATTATGAATGCTGCTTATCTTGTCGATTTTAATTGGGCTATCACAACTTTCATTATTATAGAAAAATGCATTCAGATTAAGACGTCATAAATCAATGGCCTATATGTATTTCCGCGCAATCACAAAATTTTACGCCACTGCAGTAAAACCGATATACGATATAGCTCATCTAATCAGCTTAAGTGAATTCGTTTATAGACACAATTTATATTATCAGAGCCCCGTTATGAAACGGTATAGATGTGAAATGAAATTATTTTTTTGAATTCATTTAAGAAGAATAAAGTGTAATGCGAAGGTACGAAAAAGAGTACGGTACGAAATAAATACTGAACGTACCGTACCGTACCAGGTACGAAAATTGAAAAACGAATCGTACCGAACTTCGTACCGTACCGTACTACCAGCCTTGCTACTCAGGGAATTATAATATTTTTTAAATCTTTTTGCGTGTTTATTGTTTTAAACTTCTACCGATGGGTGTCTGTGTAAAAAAGAGTGTGAGAGTATGATTTCCATACTCTCAAAAAAAGATATATGAAATTAAATATTCAATGCGGAGTTGCGCAAACTCGCATTCTGACATTTTCTTTCAATAAGCACGTTTATAAACTTGATGTCAGGTCCTGATTTTATTGTTCTGTACCAATCATCTATTGCTTTTTATGCTGATTATGAGGTCGCAATGAACTTACTTGCTAATTGGATAGTGCCACCAGTGGCGTTAAAATCCAGTTGACGAAAATTTGGTTCTTGCGTCAATGGTAAATAAATTTAGTTTGGCGTTAGTCATCACAATCATATCTAATGCGATATTTATTTCAAAATTGGTTTTAGAACTTTTTTTTATTTTTTATTGCACGAAACAAAAAAACATGACATACACATACCATGGCAACACTTTATACATTGTTAATACTATTAAGCAAGATATAACTTGACCATTTCTTCATGTGAGACAACGGTTTTCCATGTCTTCTTGCAATATTTTATTCGCGATTTTTAACACTAGAAAACATTCAAATGAACAGTATAAACTGTGGTCTCATATTCATCAACTTGCAACTATAAAAAAAAATATCTTGAACATAATAAAACACAGTCGATGATTTCTCTCACCCACAATAGCATTTCTTTAATTGATAAGTTAACGTTTATTTCATATTTGAAACATATCCAACTATTAACATTTCCTAGAATCATTGAACAAAATATTACATGAAAATAAGATGATATACAGTTTCCAATTCAAAAAGCACATTTAGGATTTGGCACTTTATGCATTTTATGCAATAGTGCATTAATTGGCACTGCTTTCAAAGCAAATTTTACATGAAACGAACGAAACTTTGTTTCTGTCGTAGGAAAATACATTTTCTCATACAGTAAATACCAATCGGATATATTTTTACTAATGTCCAATACCCACGCCGTAACATTTTCTTCAGGTGCCGCCAATATTTTCTCGATAAGTGTTCAATAGCATATTTAGTAACTTTTTCAACACTTGTCAAAATTTCCAATATTTGAATATGTGGATTATTTTTCATTATTCGGAATATCAACATTTCGCCAATTTGCTTGAAGAGAACTTAAATTGCACCAGAAATACCAGACGCAAAAATGCACAATGAAAATGTTAAATGCCTTCGAATAAGTCTGCACAACACCCATGTAATAGTGCACAACGGAAATTCTTTCGTCGTGAGAGAATTACTTGTGACGATACAATGCTGCTAATATACTAAATTCATGCCAGATTTTTTTCGCGAAGACAGTGTTCACCCCCCTCCCCCCTCTATTTATCACCATCGGTCCACCATTCTCATATTAAGCACTATTATATATATAAATAGGAACACTGGTATTTGGGGACGGGCATAAGCATATGTCCTCCCCTTCCGCCAGTTACGCCTATGTTTTAATGACCTGGACTTCAAAACAAGCTAGCATAAAACTGCATCACTTTGATCTAAGATGTTGGTGATGTTTCTTGCGATGGCCATATTTTACAAGTAGGCTGTTTTGTACATTGGTAGTAGGTCCGGTTCGAAATTGCTGCCTAGCGAATCGTACCTGTTTTCGTACTAGTACGAAATTTAGTACGATAAATGAAAAAAATTAATCGAACTTAATTTCGTACTGGTACGAAGTTCGGTACGATTTACGGAAACTGGTCACCCAAGTACATATACAAAAGTATTAAATATATTATTGTCCATAAGAGAGAGAGAGTTTATTGCTCGTCAACCAGAAACATGACATCATATGAATTAAAAAATAAAATATGTTCTATGTTTTCGCATCAAGGCTTATTCTTCTTAAATGAATTCAAAAAAATAATTTCATTGAACATTAATGCCTTCTTATAACGGGGCTCTGATAATATAAATTGTGTTTATCAAATAATTCATTAAACTAAGGGTTTAAAATGATTTGAAGCGGCGCAGATATGGCCGATGTAACTGATACACTTGAGCTGATTAGATAAGCTATGTCGTACTGCAGAGGCGTAAATGTTTGTGATTGCGGGGAAATACATATAGGCCACTGATTTATACGTCATATTCTGAATGCTTTTTTTGTCGTAACGAAATTTGTGAAAGCTAAATTAAAATCGACGCAAGATAAGCAACATTCATAATAATAAAACCACGGTGTAATTTCTTTCTTCTTTCAACTTAAAAAAAGATTACATTTTTTTAGAACGAAACAAAAATACATGTTTTAAGAGCGAAATAAACATTTTCAGAAAAACAGCCAAGTAACGATATAGACATGTCGGGACTACGTCTGTCCGGTATAAACAAATAAATAGCATTATTCAGTAATGTGAAGAAAACCTAAATTGCACCAGAAATACCAGACGCAAAAATGCACAATGAAAATGTTCCATGCCTCCGAATTAGTCTGCACGACACCCATATAATGGTGCAAAACGGAAATTCTATATATAATAATATAATGTACTATTCTATATATAAATAGGAACACTGATATTTGAGGAGTGTACGAAGTTCGGTACGATTTACGGAAAAAATACTATCGTACGGTACGGAGCACTATCACCCATGAAACTTAGTCCATGAAGCACAGTGGTACTGCGAAAAGGGTGTGTGAGTGGGATGTGCTCTTATGGAAGTGGTTTCCGGGTTGACCAAACCACTGTTCCGTACGCACGGTTCATTGGATGCAATATGTCCTCCTTTCAAAACGATTTCAATTTTTTGTATCTGATTAACGAGTTTGTAGTTTTAAAGAGAGTGCAATATTTGTCATACCCTGAGCCGTTATGCCCAATAAGATTTGGTTATTGGAACATTTTAATCAAACTTCTCTACTCACTCTTTTGTAGACTTTTCATGTCATAAGTAGGGTTTACGAGTTTATTGCTCGTCAACCAGAAACATGACGTCATATGAATAAAAGAAAAAAATATGTTCTGTGTTTTCGTATCTTCGCATTACACTTTATTCTTCTTAAATGGATTCAAAAAAATAATTTCATGGAACATTTATGCGTTTGCAGGCACCATTCCTACTGAGTGCATCCTATTTGTGGGAGTAGGCTTGATGAAGGTGCTTACTACCTACTTTTCCAAGTGCTTTAGCTTCATCCTGACAGGTTGAAGACTACACTAGGATGTAGCCATGGCTTTTCACCGCACTTCTGAAGCTAGTTAGCCAGAGCACCATTATACGCGATCCCAATTACCGCCGGACTATACCCCCTGAGGAGAAGCTATTTATAACCCTACTGTACGATGTTTTTCTTCCTACCTGGGGTGCCAAATAGAGTTGGGATGTTAGGTATTGGCATTACATAGTGTCTTGGCCATCACTGTCCAGGACAGACACCAATCATCACACTCTACTAAATAAACATGTCGTATAGTTTTGTATGGAACAGACTTAGTGAAAGGTATGAACATTGCAGTTGTTCTGGGGCAGATACCATTCACTGCACTCGACTGCAGACTAGTAGTTCATTTCGTACTGAACATAAACTTAGTGCAATGCATACACACAACATAGCGATTGTGTTGACACTGTCCAGGGAAGATATCAATCAACGACTATTAGACTCTTGGTTTAGTTGTATACAGGACGTAGCCATTGCACTTTATTGTAGACTAGTGATTCAGTTATGTATACAGACCTAATCCATGTAATAACTGTACTAAACGGCTTTATTTGACATTGTCCAGGGCAAATACCACTCACCGCAGTCTGTAGACCAAAGATTCAGTTATATATGGAACGGTCTCTGCTTAGCATGTAGTTAGTTGCTGGCTCTACATTTGGCTCATCACCATGTTATAGGCCGTTAGCTAGGTCATGTAAGGTGCTGCTTTTGAAAAAATTTACAAAATTGACCGATATTATACGAAGATCAATTATTGTATTTTTAGGACAAAAAATATAAAACGAGCCAAATATCAAATAAATCTTGGCAGAAGTCACATCTGTTGATAAACAATTGGCCAGTTATATTCAACCATTCTCTGGAATCATCACTCACTAATAAACAGTTTAGCTCAAATATTCAGGCCTGTGCGTCTTCCGGTGATAAAAATGAAATTTGGAGCTGATTCTTATGTTTTAGAACATAAAATTTATCTTTGAAATTGTTCAGTTATTCCAAATCTGAATGTTCGCATAGACTAGTTTTTTTCCAATACCAGTGAAAAGTGTGAATGGTCTTCTGGGATACTGTACCGTTTCATACGTAGGCCTAATATGCTGTATGAATAGACTCGACACTGTACACTAGGCCTATACTGGTTCGGTACTTGTATGGGCAAGCAGCATCAGTTCATGTTTTCCGTAACATCCTACTCTGTATCACATGTCCTAGCCTACCGTATTCAATTTGTAATCTATCTGTATACCGGTAGTCAGTTAGTAGCTAACAGATCACTGTCTAACCAATTCCAGCTGTTGAATTGAATACCGCATCGGTGGGCTACTTCAAATAACCACTGTGAAGCTGCCAGAAAAAAAGTATCCGACTGGCAGAAATATTTGGGGATAATTTCCACGCAGAAAATAAAAGGATACCGTTACCATATTTACTAATAACCGAAAAGGAGATTTTCGATGAAAAGGGCCCGAAAGAAACCCCAACAGAAAAATTTTGTTCACTAAAGAGCGAATTTTTTATACTTTTTCTTGAAGAATATATAAATACCTTACCAAAAATATAAACTTATACATAGCAGCATATTTGGAATGATTTTATCGAAGGCCTGAAATATGGGGAAATTTACTAATAACCGAAAAGGGGATTTACGATGAAAAGGGCCCGAGAGAAACCCCAACAGAAAAATTTTGTACACTAAAAGGCGAACTTTTTATATTTTTTCTTAAAGAATATATAAATACCTTTACAAAAAATATAAACTTATACATGGCAGCATATTTGGAATGATTTTGTCAAAGGCCTAAAATATAGGGAAATTACTAATAACCGAAAAGGGGAATTTCCATGAAAAGGGACCGAAAGAAACCCCAACAGAAAAATTTTGCACACTAGAGGGCGGACTTTTTATAATTTTTCTTGAAGATTATATAAATACCTTTCCAAAAAATTTAAACTTATGCATAGCAGCATATTTGGAATGTTGGTATCGGAGGCCTAAATCATAGCCAAATTTACTAATAACCGTAAAGGGGATTTTCGATGAAAAGGGCCCGAAAAAAAAACCCAACAGAAAAATTTTGTACACTGAAGGGCGAAATTTCTATATTTTTTCTTGAAGAATATATGAATACCTTTCCAAAAAATATAAACTTATACATAGCAGCATATTTGGAACGTTTGTATCAAAGGGCTGAAATATAGGGAAATTTACTAATTACCGAAAAGGGGATTTACGTTGAAAAGGGCTCGAAAGAAACCCTAACAGAAAATTTTTGTGCACTAAAGGGCGAACTTTCTATATTTTTTCTTGAAGAATATATGAATACCTTTCCAAAAAATATAAACTTATACATAGCAGCATATTTGGAATGTTTTTATAGAAGGCCTAAAAAATAGCGAAGTTTATTAATAACCGAAAAGGGGATTTACGATGAAAAGGGCCAGAAAGAAAACCCCAACAGAAAAATTTTGTACACTAAAGGGCGAACTTTTCATATTTTTTCTTAAAGAATATATGAATACCTTTCCAAAAAAATTAAACTTATGCATAGCAGCATATTTGGAATGTTGGTATCGAAGGCCTAAATCATAGCGAAATTTACTAATAACCGAAAAGGGGATTTTCGATGAACAGGGCCCGAAAGAAACCCCAACAGAAAAATTTTGTACACTAAAGGGCGAACTTTTTAGATTTTTTCTTGAAGAATATATGAATACCTTTCCAAAAAATATAAACTTATGCATAGCAGCATATTTGGAATGTTTGTATCGATGGCCTAAAACATAGCGAAATTTACTAATAACCGAAAAGGGGATTTACGATGAAAAGGGCCCGAAAGAAACCCCAACAGAAAAATTTTGTACACGAAAGGACGAACTTTTCATATTTTTTCTTAAAGAATATATAAATACCTCTCCAAAAAATATAAACTTATACATAGCAGCATATTTGAAATGATTTTATCGAAGGCCTAAAACATGGCGAAGTTTATTAATAACCGAAAACGGGATTTACGATGAAAAGGGCCTGAAAGAAACCCCAACAGGAAAATTTTGTACACTAAAAGGTGAACTTTTTATATTTTTTCTTAAAGAATATATAAATACCTTTCCAAAAAATATAAAGTTATACATAGCAGCATATATGGAATGATTTTATCGAAGGCCTAAAACATAGCGAAGTTTATTAATAACCGAAAACGGGATTTACGATGAAAAGGGCCTGAAAGAAACCCCAACAGAAAAATTTTGTACACTAAAAGGCGAACTTTTTATATTTTTTCTTAAAGAATATATAAATACCTTTCCAAAAAATATAAACTTATACATAGCAGCATATTTGGAATGATTTTATCAAAGGCCTGAAATATGGGGAAATTTACTAATAACCGAAAAGGGGATTTACGATGAAAAGGGCCCGAAAGAAATCCCAACATGAAAATTTTGTACACTAAAGGGCGAACTTCTTATATTTTTTTCCTAAAGAATATATAAACACCTTTCCAAAAAATATAAACTTATACATAGCAGCATATATGGAATGATTTTATCGAAGGCCTAAAACATAGCGAAGTTTATTAATAACCGAAAAGGGGATTTACGATGAAAAGGGCCTGAAAGAAACCCCAACAGAAAAATTTTGTAAACTAAAAGACGAACTTTTTATATTTTTTCTTAAAGAATATATAAATACCTTTCCAAAAAATATAAACTTATACATAGCAGCGTATTTGGAATGATTTTATCAAAGGCCCAAAATATAGGGAAATTTACTAATAACCTAAAAGGGGAATTTCCATGAAAAGGGACCGAAAGAAACCCCAACAGAAAAATTTTGTACACTAGAGGGCGGACTTTTTATAATTTTCCTTGAAGATTATATAAATACCTTTCCAAAAAATATAAACTTATGCATAGCAGCATATTTGGAATGTTGGAATCGGAGGCCTAAATCATAGCGAAATTTACTGATAACCGAAAAGGGGATTTTCGATGAAAAGGGCCCGAAAGAAACCCCAACAGAAAAATTTGGTACACTAAAGGGCGAACTTTTTATGTTTTTTCTTGAAGAATATATGAATACCTTTCCAAAAAATATAAACTTATACATAGCAGCATATTTGGAATGTTTGTATCGAAGGCCAGAAATATAGGGAAATTTACTAATTATCGAAAAGGGGAATTTCGATGAAAAGGGCCCGAAAGAAACCCCAACAGAAAAATTTTGTACACTAAAGGACGAACTTTTTATATTTTTTCTTAAAGAATATATAAATACTTTTCCAAAAAATATAAACTTATACATAGCAGCATGTTTGGAATGTTTTTATAGAAGGGATAAAAAATAGCGATGTTTATTAATAACCGAAAAGGGGATTTACGATGAAAAGGCCCCGAAAGAAAACCCCAAACAGAAAAATTTTGTACACTAAAGGGCGAACTTTTTTTATTTTTTCTTAAAGAATATATGAATACCTTTCCAAAAAATTCAAACTTATGCATAGCAGCATATTTGGAATGTTGGTATCGAAGGCCTAAATCATAGCGAAATTTACTAATAACCGAAAAGGGGATTTTCGATGACAAGGGCCCGAAAGAAACCCCAACAGAAAAAATTTGTACACTAAAGGGCGAACTTTTTAGATTTTTTCTTGAAGAATATGTGAATACCTTTCCAAAAAATATAAACTTATGCATAGCAGCATATTTGGAATGTTTGTATCGATGGCCTAAAACATAGCGAAATTTACTAATAACCGAAAAGGGGATTTACGATGAAAGGGCCCGAAAGAAACCCCAACAGAAAAATTTTGTACACGAAAGGGCGAACTTTTCATATTTTTTCTTGAAAAATATATATATACCTTTACAAAAAATATAAACTTACACATAGCATCATACTTGGAATGTTTGTATAGTAGGCCTAAAACATAGCGAAGTTTAGGGATTTACGATGAAAAGGGGCCGAAAGAAACCCCAACAGAAAAATTTTGTACACTAAAGGGCGAACTTTTTGGATTTTTTCTTGAAAAATATATAAATACCTTTCCAAAAAATATAAACTTATACATAGCAGCATATTTGGAATGATTTTATCGAAGGCCTAAAATAGAGGGAAATTTACTAATAACCGAAAAGGGGATTTTCGATGAGAACGGCCCGAAAGAAACCCCAACAGAAAATTTTTGTACACTACAGGGCGAACTTTTTATATTTTTTCTTGAAGAACATGTAAATACCTTTCCAAAAATAAAAACTTATACATAGCAGCATATTTGGAATGGTTTTATCGAAGGCCTTAAACATAGGAAATTTGAAAATACCCTGAAAGCGGATTTTTCATAATAAGGATCTGAAAGACACCCCAACAGAAAAATTTTGTTCACTGAAGGGTTACCTTTTTAAAATTTTTATTGCAAAAATATAAATACCTTTCCGAAAATATAAACTTATACATAGCAGCATATTTGGAATGTTTTTTATTATAGGGCTAGAACTTTAGAAAATTTGATAATACCCGACAAGCGGATGTTTTAATAGATATTGACACTAGGTCAATCA
Source organism: Styela plicata (assembly GCA_963675895.2). NCBI lineage: Eukaryota > Metazoa > Chordata > Ascidiacea > Stolidobranchia > Styelidae > Styela > Styela plicata. Next base: position 20,060,006 of record OZ023150.1, on the reverse strand, counting down.
TGTCTGTAAACGGTGGAATAGTATTAGTTTCTTTATTGCATATATATTTCATGTAATGATTCGAATTAATCATATATATGCGTAATTTGAGGTCATTTCTTGATCCTGATTACTGACAACCTCGTACCTTTCAGTGGAACGTTCCATAATTATATATATTAAAGCTTCGAGAACAAGAACTTCTTTCACATACTGAAGGATATTCATCTTTTCTGTTGATAGAACCTTCCCCACATCGGTATCGTTTTTTATAATATTTTCGTTATGGCATATTCCTTGGAAACGTCTGATAGGCAACGGTTTCTTCAAATAACTACCATCCGATTGCATAATGTATGACACAAGTTGATTTTTATGGCAAAACTTGCTTTTCAAATATTCTTGTAAATTGATATTGAATGTAGCGTCTATGTCATATGATTTATTGTCGAGATTTTTATTCAGTCGCCACAGTTCAAAAATTTTACGTTATAAGAAAAGTGTATGACGGATGTATATAATTGAGTTTGCTGAAACGGCACAGGATAACTTAACTGGATGAAGGAGCTTTCCCCAAATTAAATTTTTGGATATCTGATTTAGTTCAATCCACCGCTGTCCATGTTCTTCTGTAAAATATCTTGGTTTTATCTCCTTCAATTCTTTTCTTCGTTCCAATCTAAGTTCAGAACATGGCTTCCTTCGTTCCCCAACAAATACCTTGTGATTTTCACAAGACGAGTTTTTAAAAAAGTGGGTTTTTGCGGAATCCTGCACATAAAGAAAGAGGACGCCGTCATTTTCTAAATCCTGTCGTACTTCGACGTAAGTCCTTATAGAAATATTATTATCATCATATTTCGCCACTAAGGCATTATATAATATATTATAAGTCGCAAAGTGACCGACACCTGATTCAATCCCTAAATGAACAATAACGCAACACAAGCGATATGTTATAAACTCGGAATTCGATGTGTCGTGGGCTATTAGCTCCTGCTGCATTTTCATTGTTTGCCGGCACTTCTGTCGCGTGCGTTCAGTTGTTCTGGCAATAATCAATGTAAGTAATGTTGGGCAAGACGCAAATTCCAATTTTGAATCTCTGTTGAAGCATGAGGCAAGTGTTATACATTCGCGCTGCGTCAGCGCGAGGTAACGCGAAATGTAATCCGATATAGAGAGAATATTCTTCTCATCAACCAACCTCCATTAAAAAATAGTCAGCAAAATAAAAAATATTTGAATTGTTTTGTTGGTTTTGTCGGGGTTTGCAGGGCATACGCTGTTGTTAACCCAGCCTCATTCAATAATTTTTCGTTCAGAAGAAATACAAAGAATTTTGTTGCGTCATGATGATTGCTCAACGTCCAGTTTAGACCTTGGCATATATTCGAGACGATAGTATGCATTATTACATCACTAACAGCTTCGCCGGAATCCAAAGACTTCATTACATTAAAGATGTTTACCGCGAGAAAGCCTTTTCCTTTAAATATTGATGATATCGATGCCAGATCTCACAAAAAAATGAAAAAAGACAGGCCTTATTTTATTCGGCGCCGCGAAGGTGACTGAAGAGCTCAGGAATTCGAATTTTTAATTATATATCTCTATTGTAAGGTCTAATGAAACCTTATTAGGATAAGATGGAGCTAAATAATTTTATCTATTTTACATAAAAAATGATATCATGAAATTGACATCTATTTATTCGCCAGATTCTGCCAAAGATTATTCAATGCACGCGCAAAAATGCGCTATAAATCATGGCGCAAAATGCAATGAAAGGTTTACGACTTACTATTCCATTGCTATGCATTGAGGTTACCTGATCAATTTTGATTCGACAATAGTATGTTTTTAGTCAAAACTTCTTCTAAAAAGGTGGGGCAGGTGAAAGTTTGCTGCGGATGACGTAATATCATTCTCGCTATTTTAACTTTCACGCGTTACCATATTGCCACCGCATATTTAGAAGTTTTTTTCACGCGTTTGCCCACGCGTGTACAAAGCAAATATACAAATATTTGTATAGTACCTTGATCACGTCACAATAGCTTGCTTATTGCGGTGTTACTCTGGCATGATGAGTCAGGTTATAAAAAGACGACGTACAATAAGAAAGCCATAGTTCACCTTACACATACTTGGAGTAGGACAATCTTAAACAAAATTCCAAATAAAAAGATGACAAAATTTCATACTTTCTTGAAGCCGCCGCATTAATGTTAGAAATCCCGCGATCAAGTTACATTGTACATCCTTCAATTCAATTTGGAACAAAGCGCGTCAGTTCGTAAATGTGACATCTGTTTGATGGAACTATAGATATTTATCTCTGGTGAATGTTGTAATTGCGTAGGCCTATATCGGCAGATACATATGCTCGTAGACACTGTTATAGACTTTTTGAGCCGGTAATAGACTATTGATGGAACGCATCGGCGAGGTGTGGTCCATCAAATGCCTGTAATTGACATGATATTCATCAACAAGGTGGTTTCGAAATATGAAATTACTGTAAAACATCTGTAAATTTACTGCACTTTTTTCACGGCTAATATATAACGCGCTGAAATTGTGATGTTCGCTTAGTATTTTATTTTATTCCAGCGGTACATCCGTAGGTTATGTCTGATAAACGAAAATGTTGGTTGGATTTGTTGCGCCTGTTGAAATAAAAAATACAGAAAAAATCTAGACCAATACTTGAATCTTTTTTGTTATTATCAATATTTCCGTAAACGAAGAAAAAACTATGCACCCCTGACCCGTCCCAGGTTTTCTCTACATATGTTTTCCACGATACCCTTACCCCTTGAATTAAGTTTGATGTGTATACATGAAATAATACTTCGCTGTTCGACTTCTTGGCCGCGGTGGTGTAACAAAAGCGACAATTTCTGCCAAACACCCAATGAATGGCGCATGCCCGAAACCAGGAAGGATACCGATACGCTTAAACATTCTACCTAGCAATTCACACCCACTAACAGCATTGAATGAGTTGTCGTACTTGGTAGCAAGCTAGATACTGAATGATTGAAAAGTTCCATGGATGGCATTATCAACTTTTCCAACAGGTATTATTATTTCAAAAATTGAGATACTCAGCAATCTATATTAAATAACAAAGCAAAGAAATAATAATTCAAATTATTGTCAGAACACGATTTCTCAAATTTGATACCAGTATGTTTTTTTTGCATTGCTGCAATGAATGACAGTATTTCAATCATATGCGAAAATTCAACAATATAATTCTAATTTTAATGGAGAAAATGATAAAATCTTATTTTGGCGTCACTATTTGTCGCATCCGCAACAGTGAATATTTTACATGTACCCGTAAGATGTTTCCTGCTCAAATTATAGGATGTAAGATTAAATTGAGACTCCAATCATTTTTTGTTTGAAAATAATTATAAGATTGTCTCACATATTTCAAAATAGTTTTGCCGGAATGCTAAAACCCTGACCAGTATAGCACAAAAAACAACACGTGCCTTTCATAATCTTTTGTTTCCTCCGTTACAGTAATTTTTGTTCTTAACAATATGTCAATGTTCTAGAAACTTACTCTTATGCAGAAGAATCGAATTCTGTTGGTTTATCGTTGCTCATATTCGGTATATTCGTTTTTCTTCGAGATCAATCCGCAATTATCCAACACAGAATGCTAATGATTATACATGAAATGAGTACATATATTAGATACCTTATCGTGTCAAACGATCATGCTAAGCGATTTCGGCAAAGATTTATTCTAATTCTGAAAACAAAGAGTTTTTTTTTTATTTTTCCATAGTATATAACCGTGACCAAGGCCCTGTACGACTGACCACAGACAGACGAGGTTAGAGTTTTTGGAAAAATATGATATTTCCTGTTTGGCTTAACCTACTCAATTTATTACACCCAGGATTGAGTGGTTGGCATGAATTAACGAGTTGGGACTCGCACCCGAGATATTCAATCGTCGTGTGTGTTTCGCCATATGGTTAAGCTGTAATCTCGGATTTCCTCTCCCTCAAAATAAAAAAGAAATCCCATTCTATCCAAAAGAGAGCTGAGAGAGAGAGAAACGCGAAGTGTGACATCTTGGCCAGGTTGGCCGATAAGAAATGAAAGAATGAGAAACCGCGAGTTGGGACAACTCGTCTAGGCTTGCGAATGACAAATGAAAGAGAGGGACCCGCAGATGGAGCAACTCGTCTAGGTTGGTCAATGAGAAATGACCAATGTAAAATATAAAACTAAAGGCTATAACAGGCTTACCCGCATGTATGCTGTATCTATGTTACCTATGCTGTCCAAAGGCGCATACTGTACGGAATTTATTCAAACTTCCGACGTTGGAAAAGATGTGTAGATTGGAAGTTTACCGGTATGAGTTTGTTCAGCGTCAAACTGCCGTTGATTTACATGTTTTTTCTTATACATATCTCCCAATTATCATATGATTAAACAACACCGTCAATAATGCGTATAGGCCGCCATGAACTGTCCAGCCACGTATACAATTGTCGTCTGCTGGAATCTCGATAGGCGGTGTTCGTGGCTTCTCTCAGTTGCACTCAATACTAATTTGAAACGATTTCTAGTGCAGCGCCTAATTGCACTAACAGATAGGAAAATAGAAAAATTATTTAAAATTTCTTCAAAACCTAATCGCCACGAGAGATGGGTTATTAATTGTAGAAGTGACAAGTGGACAACGACTAAAAATTCATTTTTATGGGAAGTGAGCCACGGTTGGTAACTTCGGATGATTTGTAACTTCGGACGATTTTTTAAATGGCCATAAACAACTAAAAACGTATCTATAAATGTATCTGCGTTGGTCTTTGTTTTTATTGTAGATAATAATTTCTACAAAACATTTACACATTACCCGTGATCCCCATCTTTCTAAATCGCTAGAAGCGTGTAATTTCTCCTAAAAATACAGCGCGCTAACTCCCAAATCTCCCAAATTCCCGGTTACGTCAATATCGACGTCAGCATGACGTCATATCCTTATCTCTCACTCTCTTTACGTAGCGTCGACGTGGCTCTGTGTCTATTTTTCAAGCATGGCTTGCACAAGGAAAGTGCGAATCATCATTGGCCAGAGCTAGAAGTATATGTTATGCTTGCAATTGAACATTCGTCATGGACATGTATGGCCATGCATGATTGCAGTGGTGTTATTCCTTTACGCAAAAAACAATCTTAAACGAAGAATTTTTGTTTGTCACGTATTATCCATATCTTTAGAATTCGACTTATCGCTGGCTTGAGCTGGAAGTTCATATTCTTGTTGCAATTTAAGGTTATGCATGCATGGTCTTAATCTAAAATATGATAGGTTTGTCCAGGTGCACCTAATCGGCGGTTTTCCAATACATAAAAATTGGTCCAAGTGAAGAAATGCGGTAAGTTTCTTCGTAGCATTTCAAAATGTATTCGCCATTGACATTTTGTCTGCTCATATTATACAACACTTCTATCTCAATAAAAATTCTGAATATTTCATCACGACCATATTTCATGGGTAATACGGGTATAGATACAAACAATGTGGGGTAAATAGGAATATTTGACCATACTATAATATTATAATTGCCGAAAAAATCGACGAAGAGATAAATCGAGCGTGTGTCACAAGTGATGTGATATGCTATAATTTTTTCAGTGAACCATGCTCAATAAAACAAGATAATATGCGACCTCAGCCGTTATCTCGAGGCAAGATCAATCAATACGTAAATGATGTCGCGACTCGACGCAGATACGTGATCACTCAACTATCACGACGTACGATATTCCCTCTCTGCGTCAACCCGTCAACAAAAACAGAACGAGGCATCCGAAGTTACATATTTTTTCGCGAGATATATTCAATTAATAAAAACGGGGAATTAAGAAGAATAAAATCACCGCAACAAGTTTTTTTTTTGTAATCGTTCGGTCATGGCAGCATTGTTCCAAATTTGGTGTTATTTGGATAAAAAATGGCTGAATGATAGTCAGATTTACTGCAAAAACGTCCGAAGTTACCAACTTTAACGGTACTGTTTCAGTCTTTCTTAGTTTGGTTTTAAGTGCGTATTCTGAGAACCATATTCATTGGAAATATCTATATACAGGATCATTTCGAAAGAAATATGATACAAAAGATATATGACATAGCTGTTACTTATCTCCAGCATAAGCCAACAAAGGGATAGATATAGTTCGAATATGCCAGAAACTCTGCCCAGAATATCCTGTACTCAGTTGCGAAAATGGTTTTAAAAATCTTGAGTGCATATTAAGAAAAAAAGAGGATAATGTTACTTCGAGAGTAGATGCTATACTTACCCCTCATCGTATCACTAAGTTAAGACCTAAAATTCATCCTGCCAATATCATAACATCTGAAGATACATACACGAAAAAGGCTAGGATTGACAAGATTCACTCTTTTGATGGCAAGAACATCACTCACAAAGTTATGGAGGAATTCCCAATATATGGGGACTACAAAAAAGTAAGTGAAATTGCTTTTTATGTTTATCTGGAGAATGTTGTGACGAGTAGTGATACCACAGTAGCTTTTAAAGGCGTTGGAAATTCAATGATGGGAAAAAAGCTTACGATAATTCGGTCATATAATCAAAAATCGTGTTTATGTATATAATGATGCATTATGTTTTTGGTGCACATGAATAAGAAGTATATATTTTAGGAAAAATAAAACATTACTAAGCAGAGTGACTACACCACAGAGCTTGGAAAGTTTCAACCACCTAAGGAAAACTGCACTAGTCTGCCAAAAAATTAGTAGACAATTATTAAAAATTAGCAAAAAGATAAAATGCCTTTTCTGAATGACTTCAATATCAAGGTATTAAAGTAAATGGGCGGTAATAAGGCTTTGTTGGCCTTTCGTCAAGTATATAAAATTTTGCTAACCTCGATGCTAACCAATGCTATTTTACAGTTCTTTGAAGATGCGGCCTTTATGTTGAAGTGCTCAACGATGGCCTTGCTGACAAATGGGGAGAACAATTGGGAAAAGTTTATTCAACAAACATTGAATAGAGAGTTTGACGAAACAGTGAAAAATGGTCTTATGACTTCTGTTAGAATATCAAAATTTGTCGTGGATCATATTTGGGGGACGTGTGTGGTAACAAACCTTTTGAAGCTGGCTGACATACCAATCGCTGAAGAGGTTGGCGATCAACCATATATATTTTGTGGCAATGATCCTGATGGTGAAAAGCCTACAGCCACCGGTATATCCGATAGAATTCCGCTTGTGTCAATAACAACTGATAATAAGAAAAATGAGTTGTTCAAGTGTTTAGTACTGCTAGTTTCTGTGTACTAAGTTTTAAATTTGTTCCAAGAAAAGCCCAAAATCTTCTCGAAGCGATTAGTTTCATATTCTTGGGGAGAAAAGGCGATATACCTCCAGGGGGGGAAGTTCGCTTCCTTCTGTGTATTTGGGGAGAAATTGTTGCCATCTGATTAAGGCGAATGATCCTAATCAATTCACAAAAACATTTGAATCTGCTTTTTCGACAGAATCTAGCATAGCACACTAGCATGATATTTTGATTATTCAAAGCTTTTTATGGATGGTTGAATTCCTGTCAACTGCTCTTTACTACTCAACAAGGTATATTTAATTCACTAATTTTAATAACAATTTTTTTTACCTAATAACATGTTCTAGCGAACCCTTTCAATTCCGAAATATTCTGTGCTAAGTCGTTAGATTGCTCAAGCAAACCACTTGTAGAGCTGTCTGGACTTTCATTTCATCTTCTATGGCACCCACAGCATGAGAATTATGATGTTGTTCCTTTGCTTTGAGTGGAATTCAATTGAAAACATCTTTCTTTCAAAATTATTTCAATCATTGGTATTCATTGTCATGTTTACAGTAATGTTTTTCAAATCTTATTAGTATTTCATTGTCCTTTATAGTAATATTATTTAAGACTTTTGTACAAGTGAAAAAAATTTGATAAAAAAAAGACCCACAAATTCAAACTTTGACCAAGCGTAATACACAGTCAAGCATTAGTCGCAGGCAGCGCAGTCCCCAATGAATCTTACTCATTCAGAAAATTATTGTCAAATTATCTTTTGTTATGTATGTGTCACTACTGATGGATCGCGTCGATGAGACTATTTAGCCAATAGTGATCTTATTGTACAAAAGGTCCGGTGTGTGGTATGGTATTATGGAAAACTCTGTATAAAACTTTTTGAAAATGTTAAATTACCTTCATATAGAAGCAAAAAAACAATTCAATAGCTTATGAATATGAGGAATTATTCGAAAGTCTTTCTTTTCAAATGACAGATGAGCAGAACGCTACTTGAAAGTAATTTTTGAAATCGAAGTTTTTTTTCCATTTTTCTAAAGTAAGTTCAATGTGAAAAATAAAGTTGCCCATGATAATGCACTGATAGAAGAAATAAAATAAACTTTATGAACATAAATGTATATTGTAAAAGTAAAAGAAAAACAATGTCTTCTGGGAAAAATGCAATAAAAAAAAAAAAAAACAGTAAAATAGTTTTGGTTCGATAATATTAAAGCGAGCACAAATTCTTATGCTGAATCGAATTAACGAATTAATTGGTATTTGTTGACCCAACTGTCGCCAAATTACAACAACATTTTATTAAACATCGACTACTGATATACTGTACGAATAGTACGCAGTTAGCCTTTGGTTCGTGGTTGAAAAAACAAACTTTTAATCTAGTTGCACAAATACTGTTGCGTTATAAAACTGAAAGCGAAAGAGAATAGAAATCTTGATGAACGTTTTGATAATGCATGAAATAAAATATATATTGAAGTAAAATAAACAAAAATAATAATTTTTTCAGGAATAAATTAAATGAAATATCAAGATTGCCGTGAGTGCAAAATTGTTAAAAAATTCAAATAATAAAGTAAATGATTTAGGCGTTAAATATGAAAATCTGTGTTTTAATCTCTGAAACGATAAATTAACATGTCCGCAGTTGTGAGATTTGTAGCTTTATTTCAGAAAAAAACAAAGAAACATTACTGTCAAAGAGCAGCGATTTCACTGTATATTTTCAGTGTGGCGTCACATTGTAACAATAAGTCCCTGTGCCCTTGCTTTGTGGAAAAAAACACAGTAAATTTATTTATATTTGCTGCACCCATCCAGAAATTGGTTGACTCAATATATTTTTCTAGGTATGAGTTACTGATGGATCGCGCCGCCGAGGCGAAGTTAATCTGTGGCTTATGCTTGACAAAATTATATTCCAGCGTCGGTATTTTTTTATTTTCAAGATTTTGATTGATCTTGTTGATGAGATTTATGCCGAGATAGGTTTATTGTCAAAATTTCGCTAAAAAATGTTGTCTTATTAATTTCCAAGTTTTTCACCAATTTCCCTAAAATATGTTCATTTAGGAAAAATTACGTTACCGATGTAATATAATGATCGATCGAACATGAAACAAATAAAATTATTAAACAATGAAATAAAAATGTATATTGAAGTAAAAGGAAGACAATATATTGTGAGCAAAAACATAAAAAACAGTGAAATAAAATTATGTAAAAGAACTGTTACAGAAATACAGTAAATTTACCGTTAATTTGCAGTTATTGTAAAGTTCCAAAACACGAAACTGCTTTGTTGATGAGATTTAAGTATGGACTGTTGATGTATCGCACCTCGACGGCGCTTTCCATCAACAGCTCATAATTAGCCAACGAAATCGATTCTACAGATTTATTTCAAAATCACGGAATAAAATTACTGTCAAAGATCAGCGATTTTAATACATTTTTATAACAGTGTGACATCACATTACGACAGTGTTTCATCAACTATGGGCTAGGTCGCCGGACACACAGAAGGGTTGAAGGAGTGTCAACAAAAAGGCACTTGAAAAAATATTCTGATCAAAATATTTGATTTGGTCCGTGAATCGAGATTTCATAAATTATGTATAATTAATTTCTTTAACGATTGAAAATCAATAGAATCCGAAATATACAAATTTCCTGAAAAAGATTCAAATTTTGAATAACTTACAATTTTCTGGAAAACATTTTTCATTAAGAATGTGATTTGAATATTCGATTCGATCAATTGATGTTCGATATATATATTACAGAAAAATAAACAATAGAAGTTATTTTATCAGAAATCAAAAACATTAAAACATCGTCATCGATGTGAGTGCAAAATTGTTAAAATTTTAACTCAAATAAACTTTGAATAACAAAGCAAACGATCCCGTCGTTGGTGAGAATAATTTGATTTTCTTTTATTAGAAACAAAGCTGATTAACGTTATAAAATAAAAATATTTCCATCATTTCAGCGATTTATGAAATTTTTAAACTGAAGTTGTTAATTAAAGTTAAAGTTGTTTTTTCTTTTAATAGAACTTCTTTGAGTTTTTCTTCAAAATCAAAGTATTTATGAAAATCTCAGTTAATCAATCAAATAAGATAAAATGTTCTAATGTTGGTGGAAGGAAACTGACAAATGTACAATCTTTAGTTTATTAAATCCGATTCAGTTCTCGCATATGAATCCAAAGCGATTCCAGGATGGTGGACCATTATAAAACCCTTGATCTGTATCATTCGGATTTATATTTACAAAGACTACAATATTTTTCCGATCTGCAACATTTTTTTGAGGGAAACCAAGATGCCAAACCTCCGCTGGTAGGAAGTAGTTATCACCAGATCTCAGCTTCAGTTGATTGTTCTGTTGAATCAAATATTCGGATTAAAAAGAAATCGAACTGTGAAGCAATTTATTTAAGAAAATTCACCATTTCGAGTCCAAAATAGTAAAAAACATTTGAATGTGATTACGTCCTAAAATGCACTAAAGTGAAATTTGGATTTTCAAATACCATTGTCACAAGAAATTGCGCAATGAAATAAATATCTAGTTGAAAATCATAAGTGTATATTTCAATGTATTGGAGAGAAAATATGTATCAATAGAAGGCGATTGAAAAATATTCCTATAAAGATTGTATGGTTATCAGAGGTCGGCGCGATCCATCAGTGACCATTGTTCAGTGTTGTCAGATTGATTTATAACGTTATTATGTGATTTTGTGAATTCAACCTCATTATATTGATTATCATACAAACCTCATATCTCATGCCGGACCATACTTCGATCCATGTCATGCCATCCGGTATAATCTGACGTATGTAATCTTGCATCAGGCGGTAATGTGTGACGTCGTATATGTTGGTTGGTTTGCCATTGGTTTCATTGCAGAGAGTTTCTGCATCGTTGTAGGAGACGTTTTGTACTTCGTACACGATTGCAGTGAAGCATGTTGAATTGTATGTGACTTCACAATTACCTAAAACATATCTCCGTGTTAGTAAATGACGGAACGAGAAAAATTTCATTCATTCATATTAATTTATTTCCATTTTTAACAATTTGAGCAAAATAAAATTATAAACATGTGATAGCCCGATAGGAGAGGACAAGGCTGAAGTTAGAAAACTTCATCATGGTCTAAAACTTTTGATATAAAATAAGACAGCACTTTTTTATATTCAATCATTTGAGTCGATCGCCCTGAACCTGAGGCCACTTATAGACAAACAGGGTTAATGTTAGTGGAAAGATATGATCTCAACACCCTGGGTTGAGTTGTGGGCATGGATGAGTGTGCCCGACTTTACGGGACTCAAACTTGAGATCTCTAACTTGCGATCCCAAAATGAAAACCACTAAGCCATCGATCCCACAATTGACCGTCTGAACTTGAATGCAAAGTCAATCAAATACTACCCATTGTTTTTAAAGCTTATTTGTAGTTTTTGAATGCGCCTTCGGCATTATTAAATTATTTTTTATACTTATTTTAATAGTAGATTAGAAGTAACGTACCTTTAACGGTTGTTTGTGCTTCTATACTTGTAGCGACGTCATTAGTTGTATATTTAAGGGTAATGACCTCATCGACAGTACTTTTGTGGGAAATGGCGGTGCCTTCAGTTGTCAAAGTATTATCTTTAAAAGCGGTCACGTCATCGGTATTTTTGGTTGTTTTGAAGGAGAAGACATCACCAGCTGTGGTGTTTGCGATATACGAAATGAAGCCTTCTTTTACGGTGGTCTGGAAAGGAGGCCCTGAAATGAAATTATCACAGTTCACATAATTTGAAAATCAAAAACGACGAAGTATTGAAAAGTTTTTATGAGTATATGAGATATAATTTCACAGGATGAATTTTGAACAATTTCGATTAATATTTTTTCTCTACATATACTTGAAAAAAATGATTAGCAATGCCAGAAGCGTTTTATGAATACACGTGTTTTGTCAAGCATGAGCCACAGATGGACTGAACCTCGGCGGCACGATCAATCAGTGATTCATATTTAACAAAACACTTGTATTCCTCGTCGGAGCGATCCATCGGTGACTCATACTCAACAGAGCATGTGGATTCCTTGGCGGCTCGATCCATCAGTGACTCACACTCAAGGAAACATGTGAACTCTTCGACGGCACGATCCATCAGTCACCCATACTTAACAAACATGTGTACTGTTCGTCGGCGCGATTCATCAGTGACCCATACTTAACAAAACATGTCTGCGGCTTATCGGCGCGATCCATTTGTGACTTATACGTAACAAAATATGTTACTCTTCGTCCAGGGCAGATACCACTTCCTACACATCACCATCGTGGTTCAGTTCCATTCGCGATGTTTTCCGCTTAGAGTGCAGTTGCTGGTAGTACTTCTTCTGGAAGTTTTTGCGCGAGTAAGTTGATTGTTGCAGATTGTCGGAATCAAGCATTCTTCCGCTGTAAATGCAAGAAAATATGAAGATGAAAATTAAAACTGTATTTTTGTATGTATTTTTTTCTGTATTCTTTAAACTGTATTTTGATCCAAAAATCCGAATTTTTCCATATACATGTTCTCTCTAAACGAGATCAAACTAACAAACAGCCACTCAATTGTCAAATAATTACTACAGGAAAAAGTACCATTATTTGCACTCTGAGTGAAAAATCATCCCAAACCACCATTGTAAAGTGCAGCGAGTGGTATCTGCTTTGGGCGATGAAGAATCCACCCAATCAAAAATCTTATTTTGTCAAGCATGAGTCACCTCATGACCCATTCATTTTAAACGTGCTTTGTTAAAGTATTATTTTCTGCTCTACTTTGTACTACGGTGGTACCAGAATTGTCGGTGTGGGGTTGAATATCTCAAACGTAATTGAACGTGTTTTGAAAACTGTTTTGCTTATTTTGCACTGTTTTGCTTATTTCAAATATTCCAGATTTAAGTTATCCGAAAAATGTTTATAAGTCTATCTCTAATAAGAAAATTAATTTTGTCAAGTTTATTCCATTACTGAATTTGAGCGAATACTGCTCACTGCACCTTATCGTGGCGGCCAATGCCGAAAGTATAAACTGAATCGATATCAGCGTAACCAAGACGCAGTGATCAGTGACTTATACTTGGAAAAACATTTTTTGACTGAGTAATGTTGAAAATCTCTGACTGAATAGTTACACCGAAATAGGTTTTGCCAGGTATGGGTCATTGATGGATTAAATTTTCTTTGCGATTTTAAATAAAAATAAAAAATTGATTTTTTGGCCAATTATTTTTTGATTCTGAAACAGTCCATCAACAGCTCATACTCGGCAAAAATCTCATGAATAAAACGCTTTCAAATTTTTGGAAATATAGATTTACGGCAAATAAACGGTAAAGTTACTCTACCTTTAACGTAGAACACTTTAGGAGCGCAATCAAAAGGGTGATGGGGGAAGAGACAGATGCAGATTTCGCATATAAATTACATATTTACCAGGACTGACGGCGCAAAATATCAAATCTATTTCTGACGCTCAACACAAAAGTTACAGATACGAAATGAGGTCGTCAGAATCAACGTTAAATAATATAATGTATGTTGGTCTTGTCACAACAGAATAAAATTTTTCTATTTTTGTTTTAATATTTTTTTGTTGCGTTCAATATTTTTCTCTCATTTTGAACTTCAACGCCCTAACACAACGTCACATAAATCATGTGACGCACCAAAGATTTTTAGTGGAATCGTGTATGGTCCAATTGAATAGCAGAACAACAACTCACGAAATATTTAAATGTGATTTTCATTACAGTTGGGACGATTCTTGAAATACCCGGATTCGTTCGAGTAACGGTTCGAACGAGTCCTATGACGTCACTAATCACCATCATCAAGGCCTAGAAGAATCCAGGATTTCCTAATCGTTTTCAGGCAGAGATATAATATTATTCTAAGTCGAGATCGGTTACAAATCATGTCACATCCCTAGATTTTTATGGCTTTCAAAACATTTCAATTTTTTTTCAAAATTTAATCCCAGCGAGGCCTGACACCTAACCTGATAGGATTTTACCAGACACTTATAACAACCAAGAGCCACATAAATTAGGTACAAGGGCCCACAGGCAACTGCAATCTAAGTAAAAAATAATCTCAAACAGAAAGGAAACGTTATTACAGTCAGAAATTTAGAAACAGAAATTTATCAAGTTCGTGTTACTGATAGACCGCGCCGCCTTCGGCACTTTTCTGCGTTGTGAAAATTAAACACTTCATCACGTGACACGTTTGTGCGATTGCTTCGCCAATTCTCTATTAACTATAAATACTAAGCGTTGTCAGTGAAAAGAGTTCAGGTGAGATTTTGTTGACTAATGTTTCATCTAAGGGTTTATGTTGATATTCATTATTAAAGTATAGTGCGTGGTATCCACACTAGACTATGGTAAAACTATTTGTAACTCCTTCATTTTCCTTTTTGTCCCACTTTGCGCTACGCCGGAAATGCGTTGGTTTGAAACTGAAACACTTGGAGTACGGATTTAGAATAGTCTTTACGTCATTTCCTGCGACTGTTAGAGGCGACTAAAAGGTAGAAAAGAAGTGATAGGTAGTTTTATTATCGTACGGGTCAGATTCTGTACTGCTTTTGCTGTAAGTGATCGTTAGTCTGTCCATTTTAGGTACTGCTTCCAGCCTTGTTCAGAGTAAATTTCAATAACAAAACTCACCTACCGGATATCAAATATAACTCATCAATGAGAACAAACCTGTGGGAGCGTTAATGGAGGGTGAGGTTGAGTAGTTCATACCTTGAGTAGATGCGGTTTGTTTTATTTCTGGAATCTCATGATTATTTTTCAGATGAGAAAAATTTTCCCTTAAGATCTTGAGCTCATCTGGAAACAAAAATGTAGTCACAACAATTTAGCATTTAGCACAGAAAAACCCTCCAGAACTGACCCACTGTAACGGAGTACAGTGATCGGTATATGCCCTGGGCAATGATGTATCCATCTACTATCTCTTATTTGTTTATTTTTATTCGCGAGTCTTTTTTTCTTTGAACATGAATGTCTTTAGCCATTAAAAGCCACAGACCAACGACGGCGGAATATCTCCAACACATAGTCGGACTCATCGACGAAAAAGTGAATTGATAGATATATACTGACGAAAAAATTTTTGCCGAAATACTGTGGCATAACCTAGGAAACGGAAAAATGGCACAAAAAATTAGCGATTTTCTGGAAATTTATCGTGATTGTTTGTAATTTTTGGTTGAGTCGGATCGAACGCTACTACCCTTACGCTTCCACAGTCATTGTCAATGATAGCCCTGAGAAGATTAACCTGTGACTCATATTTGATGAAACGTAATTTAAAGTACCGACTTTTACTGCGATATTCGACATTAAATTTTTTTCTAATATTTTAAATTTTGAAATATTTTTCACCTTCAACCTGGGCGGCGTATTGTTTAACTTCATTGATCTCATTCTAGAACAAAAATTAAAATTGTTGGTTAATTCAGAATTATTAATGGCTTATCTGATCGAAGGTCATATATAAAATATAATAAAAAATACGCGGGAGTAATTTTTATTCCACGAAGTAGTCTCACTCCAAAAGTACCAATTCAGAAATTAAAACCTTGAAAAGAGGGAAAATTTGAAAAAGTATGATTCAATCGTGACACCATAACAGGCGCTCAGTCATAGACAAAATATTATGGAATTTATCGTTTATCAGAATAAAGCAACACAAATTCAGGTTCGAAAGTTTTCAAGAATGAGATTCTATAGCAGCTCCCCCCTCTCCCCCTATATACGACAATGCACAGTACAGTAATTGACTATTTTAGAAATTGTAAACCGCCTTTCATACAAGCTTTAAACCAAGCAGTGTTGATGGACCGCGCCTCAGAAGACGAGTTTCATTAACAGCTTATATTTGACCGGGAGAGTAGATTTTATTGTTTCTTATAATATTAGCATCACTTAGTAAATCGAGTCAAAGTAAGTAAATTAACGTTAAAGAGCAAAAAATTCTCCTACTTAATATTACAGTAAAGATAACTTTTTCAAAACATTTACATATTTAGAATTTTTTATACACGAAGAGTTTGAACTGTTTCAAAGTGTAGGCGCGTAAAATTTATGCACTCACATAAAAATTCAAGGGTTTTGTAAAGGGCGGATAATTTATTTCATTGCCTCTCATAAACACGATTCATCAGTGACTCATACTCGACAAAAATATGTACCTATCGACTGCGGGATCCATCAGTGACTCATACTAGACACAAGAGTTCTAGGAAAAATATAACAGATGGAATAAACAATACAATACCTTACAAGTTGTCTCGCAATCATTCGGCAAACGAGTCCAGGACGGTTGATTGTTGCAGATTGTTCAAATCCAGCATTCTTCCGCTGTGAATGTAAGGAAATATGACGATAAAAATCCTCTTTAAACTGTATTGAAGATCCCAATAAACGAACTTAAACGTGAAATATATTTACTACAAGATAAAATATCAGCATTTGCACTCTATGTGAAAAATATCCCAAACCACCATGGTGAAGTGTAGCCTTGGACGAGGATAATACCATTCAAATAGAAATTTTATTTTTATTGTTTCCTCAGCTACGCGTTCCACCAATGATCCATACATGACTAAACGTGCTTTGTTAATGTATTACTATCTGGGTAATACTACTTTGTACTACGGTGGTACCAGTATTTTTGTTGTCGGATGGAATATCCCAAACGCAGTTGAATGTGTTGCAAAAGCGATTGTTTCAGTTATTTTAAAAATTTCAGTTTTAAGTTATCCGAACTGTATCGGGCGGATACCGCCCACTGCACTTCATCGTGGCGGCCAACGCCGAAAGTATAAACTGAATACATATCGGCGTCACCAAGGCGCAGTCCATCAGTGACGTATACTTGGAAAAACATTATTTCTGATTAAGTGATGTTGATAATCTCAGGCTAGAAAGTTATATCGAAATAGGTTTTACCAGGTATGAGTCTCTGATGGATTAAATTTTCATTGTGATTTTAAAATAAAACTATAAAATTGACTTTTTGACCAAATATTTTTTGATGGTGGAACAGTCCATCAACAGCTCATACTCTCATCTCGCAAAAATCTCATCAGTGAAACGGTTTCTAATTTTGAAAATATACATTTACGCACATGAACGGTAAAGTTTAAATTTAGGAGCTCAAAAAAGAGGAGGTGGTGGGAGGAGACAGATACGAACTTGTACACAAATTACATATTTACAAGGATTGACGGCGGAAAGTATCAAATCGCAGCCAAGTGATTATTGCTTTTCAAAAGCAGACGGAAATTTTTCAGATTTTGATTTTTTGCAGATAAAATTCAAAATCAGATTAATTCAATGAAATGTAGCTAGCTACATGTATATAAGTGCGCAGCAGGGTCGCAAACATTTTGAAATTTACTCCACGCTTTGGTGTCATTAGTTAACGATAATATTAGCGGTAAATCTCTATAAATACATACAAATAAAAATATTTATACTAACCTATGGCTGCCATAACGATAAGCACAAATATCCACACAACACACTCGATTACGTGTTCAATATTCATTTTCATGTAGATTCCAACAGGAATTCTAACGTTTGCTAACTATTTTGATGTAAATCCTTCAATACAAAAACTCTCCAAAAACACTAAACTTTCTGACGCTCAACACAAAAGTTGCAGATGCGAAATGATGTCGTCAGTATCGATGTCAAACAATATAATGTATGTTGGTCCCGTCACATCAGAAAAAATATCTCTCTTTTTTATTTTAACACTTTTTGCTGCGTTCAATATTTTTCTCTCATGTTAAACGACAACGCCCTAACGCCACGTACCATAGTCTCGATGAACTCTAAATACTCAGCGTTGTCAGTGAAAATAGTTCAGGTGAGGTTTTGTTGACTAATCGGTCATCTGAGGATTTTGTGTTGATATTTCTATGACTCGATGTCAGTTTTAGGTAAAAGTACTAATTTTATGAAATTCTAAATGCTTAACGATATTTGGGTACTATGCTTTACAAAAAGTGTTTTGGCGCATGTTTTCTGATTAGAATGTTGCATGCGAGATCTTTGATATTTCTAGTCACAATTCAGACACCAAGTGACGCTGTTTTACTTATTCTTAACTTAACCACACCCGATCCAACAAGATTTTATTCAAAATAATTCAAAAATGAAGAAACAAGCAAATTTTAGTGAATATATGGGTGGGGGAATTGGGATGAGGGAATTCAATAAAAAGACAATTGGAAATTTGAAAGGATGTGCGGGCGGAAAAAAATCATTGATTCGTTTATTTATTTTTTAGATGTTTCACCCGACATGGCGTCGATTGTACGCTGAAGTTTCGCAACTCGCAAATCTGTGCTGGACAGCATATGTATAGATAATTTTATTTTACTTGGATATAATTTGGGGCGGGATAGGAGAATGTATTATCAACTATCGATCGATAATCTATTAAAAATTTTCCGACATGAAAAAACGAATCTGGGCAATTTTGGAAATATTTTCAGTTTTCTATATAGTTAAAATTTTGTTAAGCATTATTTGCTTTTGTACCGCGGCTCCGCAGCGATATTTTATTAGTGACCCAGGACCTTTAATAAATCAATAGCTTCAATGTCGTCTCGGAATTTTTTGCCAATCGTGTCCAGAATGGTTGACCGTTGCAAATTGTCGGAATAAAATATTTTTCCGCTGTAAATGTAAAAGAATGTGAATACAAATTTTGTCGCTGATGATTTAATTTTCGAACTGTGGAGGGGATCCTGTATCTAAATCGATTCATACTGGATGTCCTTGCGAACTATTTAAATATATCGGTAAATTCATTCCTTTTTTAAATAAAAATACAAACGAGTCATGACACATAGTGTTGGCATGAGAGCATTTTCTGAAAATTTGAGCTTAAGCGGTTTTGTTAATTCAAATCACTCTTTTTAAAATACGTGAAAACATGTTACTGACATGTTATTCGAGTTAAACTGAAATGTTATTCGAGTATTTTGCGTTGGTATTCCAATGACTTTAAGTCAATTTTTTGCTCACATCAGAATGCCTCGATTTAAACTTTTAACAGAACGTTAACGATGACAAAGTTGATGTGACCTCAAATGTGCCATGATTGAACAGTGTTCAACTCAGTTTGTGTTTTGCTTGTAGAACCATACTGAAGAAGAAATAATTACAATAAATATTACAATATTTTCGCAAACCTTCCAAGTAGGACCGGTCAGGCATCGCTGATTTGCAAAACTTTGGCGATACATCGGCGCGTTCCTAATATTGCCGGATCAAATGTTTAAAAAATAATCAATAAAAATAGAAAAAAATTTTTTTGAATCGGTTCTAATCTTCCATTCCATGTACATAGATAATATTTTTTA
Source organism: Styela plicata (assembly GCA_963675895.2). Lineage (NCBI taxonomy): Eukaryota > Metazoa > Chordata > Ascidiacea > Stolidobranchia > Styelidae > Styela > Styela plicata. The sequence goes on along the minus strand of OZ023150.1, from coordinate 20,040,190 downwards.
ATACTTTTTCAAAATTTCGCATTATTATATACGAGAAATTAAATCAATTAAATTTGAATTACCGATATTGGCATAAGAGGACTTGTAGGGAAATGTAATTTTAATTTACATGTCCTGTATAAGAGCGTTTCAAAATCGATATAATTTTGTCGTCAAAAATGAAAATTTAACTTTATTCAGCAACTTTTTATTCCCATGAATGATTAATGAGTCGATCCTTTAATTACCAGCTATTAGTTTAGAATGAGAAGTGTCATTCCGATAAAGAAATCGTAATAGTAAATTTTTGACTTTTATCAAATTTTACGGTCAGCCAAATTCCCATTTGATTTTTGTTAAAAATTCATAGAAAAACTTCAGTAAGTACTCGAATTTTTTAATAAATTCACTAAACATGTCAAATTATACGTAAAATTTCAACATATCCATTCAAATTTTGCTCAAAACCTTCGTTGAATCATAACGAATCTCTGAATTGATAATAGTTCAGCTTTTTGTCCTTCGTGGCGGTTGACTGGCTGAAATACTTCTGCTTTTTGAAAGAGACATATATATAGTCGACAATTATCACAGTCAATTTCATTACCAGTGTATTCCCAATCAGATAATTAGAACCAACCACATTTTTACGTGGCGTGAGTCAATTATGAATTGCGCCACAGTTGCGCGGTATATGTATGGCCAATGGCTGACAAAGCAAAATGTAGTTTAGTAGAGGATCCCATGTAAATATTTAGCTGGAGGGCTAGACGTTGTTTACACATGGCTAGGCGGTAAATCGAACACTGGAGTTATATTATAGTTTTAACTGGCAACAGGTATGCCGGCGAACCCTAGTATCAATATTACAGTTATAAAAACATATACAAAGAGGGCAAAATCGAAAAATACTAATTGAATAACCATGGAAAGTTGCACATTGCTTTGCTCTTAGAAGTTTAATTATATATAATTTCAGATATCGAATACTGCACTCCCAATAGTTGACAGCTGATTCGTCTTCGTCAATATATGATTACAAAAATGAAAGTTCTAATACAAGTAACATTTTGTAAAGCATGGAGCACAGGTGGGCCCTGAATTGATAGCTCTATCCTTATGTTCGCTATGGGGGGTATTATTTGAATATGTTAATGTGATTTAAATATGTTAACGTTTTTTATCATTTGCAAAAAGACGTGGTTCATCTGTGGCTCATGCTTAAAGAGGTAAAAGCTCTGATCGATCCAAAATCACATGTTAACTGTGATCAGCGCAGAGGCCAGGTTTTGCCTGCTGCTCAAGCATCACAAAAAAAGTTATGATCACAAAGGTAAATTTATGTTCTACATATTATTTAACAGAGATAAATCAGCTTTGAAAGTCAAAAGATAGTCGTAGTAATGATACGCTGCCTTTCTCAAAAGTATCAGCCTTGGGTATCTGCCTTCATCTGTGTTATTGTACTTCGTGAAGCAATAATAGTAAGTATATGGATAACGAATCCACATCTAGATGCGAAGGTGAACAAGCTGAACACGTTGAAAGCGGAACTGGAATGTGCGATATGCAGTCTGTGCATCGATAACGCAAATATGGCATGTCCCGAGGATGACAAATGCTAAGGTGTTCATATATCCTTCAGGGCAGATACTATTTAATCAACGCTATTATAGCGGTTCAGTTTAGTATGGGATGCTTCCCACTTAAACTGCAGTTGCTGGCACTACGTTTTATACTGCATTGTCATTGTCAAATAAAAGCGGTCGCTAATTGGTTTCTTTTGAGCGCTGATTTGCTCAGAGGGAACTTCAACAGACAATAATGCTCAGTGGGGTATCCAAAAATAGGGGGGGGGAAATAAAAAATGAATGTTAAACAACGATTTCATAATGTGTGCAGCGGGCACCCGATCAATTAGAGAAAATATTCGCATCTTTATGTGAAGTTTGCACCACTGGGCCATTTCAAAAAATGAAATTTGTGATTTATCTGTTATTGCGTAGCACTTATATATTCTCAGAAATTAGTCGGTGAGTGAAGATCTTTTTAATAAATTTTGCATCCCCCCTATGGATACATATTTGTAGATTTGGTGAATAAATGAAATATATTCCAGACCCACAAGGGCGTACCTTTTTGCGGTAGTGCTATTTCATATTTTCACGATCTACAAAACTGAAATAGTCCCCCAATCTTCTGATGGTTGCTATTGTGACATTTCGAATATTGATATGGGTTCCTGAAAACATTCGACCACAGTCACACACAAAATTCTGGGACACACGACATCTGCGCAAAATATTGATATAGAGGATAATTTCCCACCAAAAAGGCACCTAGACATAGTTTATTTCGACACCCCTGTCGACACAAATGAATATATTACATTAAAGAGTTATCAGGAAAGCAAACAAATCGAAAAAAATTTCAAAAACGTGTTAAAGAGTCATTTTTAAAGAAACATACAACATACAAAGAGTAACACGTGTTTGCTTACCTCAAATAAAAAATAACTGTATAAATATTACAAAATTTGGTTAAACACATCGTACGGGCCCCTGATCCCACAAAAATGAAATAAAGTAACTCGTAACTCCAAACACACAAATATAATATATTTATAGTTAAAACACAAGCGACATCTGGACACTATTTTAAAAATAGGGATGAAGGTTTTGGCTTAAAGTTCAACTCATTTCAATCATCTATTTTACCGGCTGAGCCATCCGGGAACCACCAGATTGGAACACACGACATCTACGCAAAATATTGATATAGATAACCACTTATTTTTCCCAAAAAAGTTCATAGAGATGCCTCTGTCAATACACATCCCTCCCCTCAAAAAAAGAGAATGAAAGGTCCCCAAACACACATATACTCACAATAAAATTAAAGTTAAAACACAAACGAAAAAGGGAATCAAGAAGAAACTGCACATAAGAAAAAAATACGTAAATACAATACAAATAGAATATATGTCCTAAAATTCAAGTAATATTTTAGCTGAAAAGCATCAACCTTCAACCTTTTGGTTTAGGAAAACATACTCAATCAATTTGAAAAAAATGAATTATGTTGCAATGTTGTCGAGGTCAAATGATACATTGACTAGACTATGATGTTTGCGAATGATTTTTCAAATGTTTTTTAGCATTGTGTTTGTACACAATGATGTGGTTTTCCACCTGTGTGAATCTGCATGTGGCTTCGTAAATGTCCTGCTAGAGCGAAGTTCTTCCTGCATATTTCACAATGGTGTGTTTTTTCACCAGTATAAATGTGCATGTGACTTCGCAAATTTGCTACTTGGACGAACCTCTTCCCGCATACTTCACAATTGTGTGGTTTTTCGCCAGTGTGAATCTGCATGTGCTTTCGTAAAGTTCCCGATTCACCAAATGATTTCTGACATATTTTACAATGGTGTGGTTTTTCACCAGTGTGAATCTGCATGTGTCTTCGTAAATTTCCTGCTAGAGCGAATCTCTTCCTGTATATTTCACAATGGTGTGGTTTTTCACCAGTATGAATGTGCATGAGCCTTCGTAAAGTTCCCGCTTCACCAAATGACTTCTTACATATTTTACAATGGTGTGGTTTTTTCACCAGTGTGAATCTGCAGGTGCGTTCGTAAATTTCCTGCTCGGCCAAATGACTTCCCACATAATTTACAATGGTGTGGTTTTTCACCAGTGTGAATCTGCATGTGCCTTTTCAAATTTCCTACTTGGACGAATCTCTTCTCGCATAGTTCACAATTGTGTGGTTTTTCACCAGTGTGAATCTGCATGTGCGTTCGTAAATTTCCCGCTTGACCAAATGACTTCTGACATATTTTACAATGATGTGGTTTTTCACCAGTGTGCACCTGCATGTGCCTTCGTAATATTCCTGCTTGACCAAATGACTTCCGACATAAATTACAATGGTGTGGTTTTGCACCAGTGTGAATCTGCATGTGCGTTCGTAAATTTCCCGCTTGACCAAATGACTTCTGACATATTTTACAATGGTATGGTTTTTCACCAGTGTGAATCTGCATGTGCGTTCGTAAATTTCCAGCTTCACCAAATGACTTCTGACATATTTTACAATGGTATGGTTTTTCACCAGTGTGAATCTGCATGTGCGTTCGTAAATTTCCCGCTTGACCAAATGACTTCTGACATATTGTACAATGGTGTGGTTTTTCACCAGTGTGAATCCGCATGTGCCTTCGCAAACTTCCTGCTTGACCAAATGACTTCCCACATATTTCACAATGAAAAGGCTTTTCCTCGGTGTGAGTTCGCATGTTCAATTTCCCGAATAGCTCAAGACATACACCTAGCGCCTTTACCAACTGGCCACCTAAGTATATATATGGAAGTATTAAATATAGTATTGTTCGTAAGAGAGAGAGAGAGAGAGAGAGTTTATTGCTCGTCAACCAGAAACATGACATCATATGAATAAAAAAATAAAATATGTTCTATGTTTTCGTACCTTCGCATCAAGGCTTATTCTTGTTAAATGAATTCAAAAAAATAATTCCATTGAACATTTATGCCTTTTCAAAACGGGGCTCTGATAATATAAATTGTGTTTATCAAAGAATTTATTAAACTAAGGGTTTAAAATGATTTGAAACGGCAATAAAAATGCAACCGATACACTTGAGCTGATTAGATAAGCTATGTCGTACTGCAGTGGCGTAAATGTTTGTGATTGCGGGGAAATACATATAAGCCACAGATTTATGATGTCATAATCTGAATGCTTTTTTGTAATAACGAAATATGTGATAGTTGAATTAAAATCGACGCATGATAAGATAAGCAACATTCATAACAATAAAACCACGGTGTAATTTCTGAATATATCGTTAGCTTTGTCGATGTGCTTTAATCTGTTTTTTATTTTAAATTCACAATGGCGTGGGAAGCACTGCCCGAATATACCAACTATAATGGCGGATCCAGTAAATCAATTTAGGGGAGGGCACATTTTTCCCGACATGCAAACATAAGCTTTCAAATTAAAAAAAAAGATTAGATTTTTTGAGAACGAAGCAAAAATATATGTTTTAGGAGCGAAATAAACATTATCAGACAGGAAAATGTATCTGCGTGCCAGAAGCTCGATGAAATTTTTGTAAAAATTTAATAAAAACTCTCACTTTAACGGTTAAATGCTACGAAATACACAAAATTTATCAGGGAAAAATATTAAGCGCGAAAATATTATGAAAATGAAAACCTCTCTACCCTGACTGACTATGCAACTGAGGCCGAAATTTCACCGATCATGCTCACGGCGTGGATACATCGCGACTAAACTAGCGCTAGTTCCACCACTTTGTCAGCAATAGGTCACGTGTCTTTGCCTCGAGACAAAGCGAATTTGGCTGAGTATCTCTGAAAATTATTAAATTGATCCTGTCGGGTGTTAAATTGTAAGAATGGCTATTGTGACCGAAAGTGTCGTGTTTGCATACAGGTGTTGGGGAAGGAGACATCGCAGGCAACATTCCTACTGAGTGCATCCTATTTTTGGGAGTAGGCTTGATGAAGGTGCTTACTACCTACTTTTCTAAGTGATTTGGCTTCATCCTGACATGTTCAAGAACTACACTAGGATGCCGCCAGGGCTTCTCACCGCACTTCTGAAGCTATTTAGTCAGATCATCACTAAGCGCGATCCCAATTACCGCCGGGCTATACCCCCAGAGGAGAAGCTATTTATAACCTTACGGTACGATGTTTTTCTTCCTACCCTGGGTGCCAAATAGATTTGAGATAATAGGCATTGGCATTACATAGTGGTTTGGCCATCACTGTCCAGGACAAACACCATTCACCACACTTTACAATATAAACATGTCGTATAGTTTTGTATGAAACAGACTTAGTGAAAGGCATGAACATTGCAGTCGTTCTAGGACAGATACCATTCACAGCACTCGACTGTAGACTGGTAGTTCAGTTTGTACTGAACATAAACTTACAAATAACATAGTATTTCCATTCAATTAAATTTTTGTTCAGGTTTCTGGCTACTAGCAACAGCTTCAAATCACTTTATTACACATTGGCCATACCACCATCGTCAATTTTATTCCAGAGGTATGTCAGGCTATTTGGGTGTTCTACAGGCCACTTTATCTGCCACAACCTACAACTGCCCTGTGGCGTCAAAATGATGAGCGTTTTAGGAAATTATGGAACTGACTAGTTTTTTTCGTCTTTTTTATACCTCTCCTATATATCATGATTTCCGGGTTCTATCTATATTCTGTGCGTCTTCCGGTGATGAAAAATGAAATTTGGAGCTGATTCTTATGTATTGGAACATAAAATTTACATTCGAAATTGTTTGTTATTCCAATTCTGAATGTGTGTATAGACTAGTTTTTTCCAATACCAGTGAGAAGTGCAAATGGTCTTCTGGCATATCGTTTCATACGTAGGCGTAATATCCTGTATGAATAGGGCGCCCGGTCTGCACTCCCAGATACGACACCGTACAGAAGGCCTATACCGCTACGATACCTGTATAGGCAAGCGGCATAAATTCATGTTTTCCGTAACATCCTTCTCTGTACTGTCTATCCTAGCCTACCTTATCCAATTTGGAATCTATCTCTATAACGATGTCAGTTAGTAGCCAACAGATTACTTCAAATAGCCTACCCTAATAACGAGAAAATATATCCACAGACCTGTATATAGCTAGCAAACAGTTACCAATTTTTCCATTACTATATCCACCTTTGCCAAATCATAAATATTCATTCAAAATAGCGAAATATTTGTTTGTCACGATATTACTTTGACTAGCGTGTTTAAACCATACTTGTACGCCGAGGGGAAAAATTTAAAGAAACTCAACCGTGTGGATTGTGGGGAAATTTCCCTCCCTTTTCTATCCACCGACCTGTATAAAGCTAGCAAACACTTCCAGCAAACAGTTACCAATTTTTTCAATACTATATCCACCTTCGCCAAATCATAAATATTCATTCAAAATAGCGAAATATTTGTTTGTCACGACATTACTTTGACTAGCGTGTTTAAACCATACTTGTACGCCGAAGGGAAAAAATTTAAGGAAACTCAACCGTGTGGATTGTGGGGAAATTTCCCTCCCTTTTCCCGAAAAACTGTAAACATAGCGAAATATCTTTAATAAAGACGTCATTAATTGACGGAAAAATTATTTGTCACGCTATTCCTTTCTACAGTATGTTCAAGGTATATTTCTACACCCATGAAAAAAATTTAAGAAATTCTACAGTGCGGATCATGGGGAAATTTCCCTCCCTTTTCATAAAAGAGTGCAAAATGCCAAAATATCTTTAAAAAGGGCGTCATTAATTAAGGAAAAAATTATTTGTCACGCTATTCCTTCATACAGTATGTTCATAAAATATTTCTACAACTATGAAAAAAAAATTTGAAGGAATTCTACCGTGCGGATCATTGGGAAATCACCCTCCATCTTCACGAAGTGCAAAAAAGACAAAATATCTTCAATAAAGACCTCATTAATTGACTAATAAATTACTTGTCACGCTATTCCTTTATACAGCGTGTTCAAAATATATTACTTCATCTATGGAAAAAGTTTAGAAAGAAAAGAAATTCTACCGTGCGGATCATGGCGAAATTTCCTTCCTTTTCATGAAAAGGTGCATAAATGGCATAATATCCTTAATAAAGACCTCATTAATTGACTAATAAATTATTTGTCACGCCATTCCTTCATACAGTATGTTTTGCAGTGCAAAAATGGCAAAATATCTTTAATAAAGAACCCATTAATTGGCTAATAAATTATTTTTCACGCTATTCCTTTATACAGTGTGTTCAAAATATATTACTACATCTATGAAAAAAATTTAAAGAAATTCTACCGTGCGGATATTGTGAACCCCTCCCCCCCCCTTCCTTTTCAAAATATCTTTAATAAGGGCGTCATTAATTAAGAAAAAAGTTATTTGCCACGCTATTTTTTCATACAGTATGTTCATAAAATATTTTTACAACTATGAAAAAAAATTTGAAGGAATTCTACCGTGCGGATCATTGGGAAATTACCCTCCATTTTCACGAAAAAATGCAAAAAAGACAAAATATCTTTAATAAAGACCTCATTATTCGACTAATAAATAATTTGACACGCTATTCCTTCGTACAGTATGTTGAAAATATATTTCCTACCTTCGCATTACACCTTATTCTTCTTAAATGAATTCAAAAAAATAATTTCATTGAACATTTATACCTTTTCATAACGGGGCTCTGATAATATAAATGTGTTTATCAAAGAATTTTTTAAGCTAGGGGGTAAAAATGATTTGAAGCGGCGCAGATATGAAACTGATACACTTGAGCTGATTAGATAGGCTATGTCGTAAATGTTTGTGATTGCGGGGAAATACACATAAGCCACTGGTTTAAGACGTCATAATCTGAATGCTTTTTTGTAATAACGAAATTTGTGATAGCTAAATTCAAATCGACGCAAGATAAGATAAGCAACATTCATAATAATAAAACCACAGTGTAATTTCTTTCTTCTTTCAGCTTAAAAAAAAAGATTACATTTTTTAGAACGAAAGAAAAATACAATAAACATTATCAGACAGGAAAATATATGTGCGCACCAGAATCTCACTGAAATTTTCGTAAAAATCGAATAAAAACTCTCAATTTAAAGGGTAAATGCTACGAAATACATAAAATTTATCAGGGAAAAATATTGCGCGCCGCAGCCGCGCGAAAATATTATGAAAATGAAATGAAAACATCTCTTCCCCTAACTAACCACCACTATAACGTTTTGTTTGAACTCTGACATGTAGAAGTATATTATCAGAGCAGAAACATGAGGATACGATAATATATTTAGGCTGTTTTGAGTTGAATGTTAGCTAATGCTCATCTCAATTAGAAGTTATATTTTATGAAAGAAAAAACAGCCAAGTCACGATATAGACATGTCGGGACTACGTCTGTCCGGTACGAACAAATAAATGGCGTTATTCAGTAATGTGAAGAGAACTTAAATTGTACCAGAAATACCAGACGCAGAAATGCACAATGAAAATGTTCCATGCCTGCGAATAAGTCTGCACGACACCCATGTAATGGTGCACAACGGAAATTGTTTTGTAGCGAGAGAAATATTTGTGACGATACAGTTCTGCTAATATACTAAATATTGCTTCATGCCAGATTTTTTCACGAAGACAGTGCTCATCCAAACTCTATCACCACCGGTCTATCATTCTCATATTACGCGCTACTCCATAGATAAATGGGAACACTGATATTGGGGGGGGGGGGAGGGGGGCATAAGCATATGTCCTCCCCTTCCGCCAGTTATGCCAATGTTTTAATGATCTGGACTTTAAACCAGATAGCATAAAACTGCATCACTTTGATCTGGGATCTTGGTGATGTTTCTTGCGATGGCCATATTTTACAAGTAGGCCGTTTTCGTACTGGTACGAAATTTAGTACGATAAATGAAAAAAATTAATCGAACTCAATTTCGTACTGATACGAAGTTCGGTACGATTTACGGGAAAAATACTATCGTACGGTACGGAGTACTATCACCCATGAAACTTAGTCCATGTGGCACAGTTGAAATGCAAAAAGGGTGTGTGAGTGGGGATGTGCTCTTATGGAAGTGGTTTCCGTATTGACCAAACCACTGTTCCGTACGCACTGTTCATCGGATGCAATATTTCCTCCTTTCAAAACGATTTAATTTTTTTGTATCATATTAACGAGTTTGTAGTTTTACAGAGAGTGCAATATTTGTCATACCCTGAGCCGTTGTGCCCAATAATAAGATTTGGTTATTGGAACATTTCAATAAAGTTTTACTCACTCTTTTATAGACTCCTCAGTACCATAAGTAGGTTTTATCACGGGACAAGGTTTGAACAATATTGTATAGAGTTCGCTAGTCTCGTATCAAGAAAACGGCCCGGATTCTCAAAAGGGTCCGTTGTAACTATCACAACATTCACCTGGGCTATTGACACTATGTTTGATTTTTCGTATAAGAGAATACCAGTGAATAAACCAAAAGTAACGCCAGATAATATGGATATATTTTTTGTTGTTGATTGCTTGTGTTACTTTAGAATATTGTTTTAAACTTTGTTCTACATTTTGTTTTTTCCTCCTGATTATCTATCGTTTTGTGTGTTTGATGGTAAAATCGAAATAAATGAGGATGATAATCGACCACGTTATTTTGCTACTATTTCGTGGGACAATTTGACATTCTCTACTCAGGGAATTATAATATTTTTTAAATATTTTTGCGTGTTTATTGTTTTAAACTCCTATGAATGAAAAATTTGCTACTATCATATCCTGTTTCCATTCCTTCTGTATTTTTGCATCATTTCATTCATCCAGTGCGTTTTTTTGCGGTAGTGCTATTTCATATTTTCGCAATCTACAAAACTGAAAGAGTCTCCCAATCTTCTACAATTGATGGTTGCTATTGTGACATTATAAATATTGATAAAGGTTCCTGAAAATAATCGACCATAGCCACACACATCTGCGCAAAATATTGATATAGATGAATAGACAATTATTTCCAAAAATGTACATAGACATAGTTTATTTTGACACTTCTGTCGACACAAAAGGCGATACAAGTAAAGATATTACATTATACATTACAGAGTTATTAGGAAGGCAAACAAAATCTAAAAGAAAGTTTAAAAACGTGCTGAAGAGTGGGTTTTGAAGAAACATACAAAGAGAAGTACCACGTGTTTGCTTACCTCAAATAAAAAATACCTATATAAATATTACTAAATTCGGTCACACACGTCATACCGTACCCCTCCTCCCATAAAAACGAAATGAAGAGACTCCAAACACACAAATATATTATAAATAAATTTGAAACACAAGCGATATCTCGTTCAGACAATGCTTTTTAATTGGGAGTGAATGGTTTTGACTCAAAATTCCGCACATTTTCAACGTGATTGGTGGGGAAATGAGTGAACAACGCTTACGTGAACGATTATTCAGCAAACCTCCCAGATATAATCATCCACCACTGGAAACGCGTAGCTCGAATGCTATTCTTTACCGATTTTAGCTGCAGAGCCATCCGGGCACCACTAGCTTGGGACACGCAATATCTACGCAAAATATTGATGTAGATGGGGACTCGATTATTTCCTACCAAGAAGGTTCATCCATGCATATTTCGATACCTTAGTCGATACGGGGCCCCTTCCCTCATGAAAAAAAATAAAGGGGCTCTAATGTATGTGATATATACAAAATATGCAAAATAAGCGATTCCTTTGCCTTGTCAAAGCAATAAGCCATTTCTTCACATGAAAATTCTTCGGGAAAAACGAAGTCATTTTAGGTTGAAATAGAGCCACGATAGCATGTCTTTTTATTGTTGGTTCAGGAAATCATACTCAATCGATTCTACCCAAAATGAATTATGTTGCATTTTGACAAGTTCAAATGATGCATTAACTAGAGTTACTAGACTATTATGTATGCGAATGAATTTTCAAATGTTTTTTTAACGGTGCATTTCTACACAACTATGTGTGAATCTGCATGTGCCTTCGTAAACTTTCTGCTTGACCAAATGACTTCCCGCATATTTCACAATTGTGTGGTTTTTCACCAGTGTGGATCTGCATGTGCCTTCGTAAACTTTCTGCTCTAGCAAAAGTCTTCCCGCATATTTTTTACAATGGTGTGGTTTTTCAACAGTGTGAATCTGCATGTGCCTTCGTAAACTTTTTGCTTGACCAAATGACTTCCCGCATATTTCACAATGATGTGGTTTTTCACCAGTGTGAATCTGCATGTGCCTTCGTAAACTTTCTGCTCTAGCAAAAGTCTTCCCGCATATCTTACAATGATGTGGTTTTTCACCAGTGTGAATCTGCATGTGCGTTCGTAAATTTCCCGCTTGACCAAATGACTTCTGACATACTTTACAATGGTGTGGTTTTTCACCAGTGTGAATCTGCATGTGCGTTCGTAAATTTCCCGCTTGACCAAATGACTTCTGACATATATAACAATGATGTGGTTTTTCACCAGTGTGAATCTGCATGTGCCGTCGTAATATTCCTGCTTGACCAAATGACTTCCGACATATTTTACAGTGGTGTGGTTTTTCACCAGTGTGGATCCGCATGTGCGTTCGTAAATTTCCTGCTTGACCAAATGGCTTCCCACATATTTCACAATGAAAAGGCTTTTCCTCGGCGTGAGTTCGCATGTTCAATTTCCTGAATAGCTCAAGACATACACTCAGCGCCTTTACCAACTGGCCACGCAAGTACACACACGAAAGTATTAAATATAGTTTTGTTCATAAGAGAGAGAGAGAGAGTTCATTGCTCGTTAACCAGAAACATGACATCATATGAATACAAAAATAAAATATGTTCTATGTTTTCGTACTTTCGCATTACGCCTTATTCTTCTAAAATGAATTCAAAAATATAATTTTATTGAACATTTATGCCTTTTTATAACGGGGCTCCGATAATATAAATTGTGTTTATCAAAGAATTTATTTAAACTTGAGGTTTAAAATGATTTGAAGCGGCACAGATATGGCAATAAAAATGCAACCGATACACTTGAGCTGATTAGATAAGCCATGCCGTACTGCAGTGGCGTAAATGTTGGTGATTGCGGGAATGCGGGAAAATACATATAAGCCACTGATTTATGACGTCATAATCTGAATGCTCTTTTGTAATAACGAAATTTGTGATAGCTAAATTAAAATCGACGCAAGATAAGATAAGCAACATTCATAATAAAACCACGGTGTAATTTTTTTTTCTTTCAACCTAAAAAAAAGATTATATTTTTTTAGAACGAAACAAAACAACATGTTTTATGAGCGAAATAAACATCAGACAGGAAAATATATCTGCGCACCAGAAGCTCACTGAAATTTTTGTAAAAATCGAATAAAAACTCTCACTTTAAAGGGTAAATGCTACAAATACACAAAATTAATCAGGGAAATTATTACGCGCCGCAGCCGCGCGAAAATATTATGAAAATGAAATGAAAACCTCTCTCCCCCTAAGAGCAGAAACATGAGGATGTAATAATATATTTAGGCTGTTCCATGCCTTGGAATAAGTCCGCGCGACACCCATGTAATGGTGCACAACGGAAATTGTTTCGTAGTGAGAGAAATATTTGTGACGATGCAATGCTGCTAATATACTAAATATTGCTTCATGCCAGATTTTTTCGCGAAGACAGTGCTCATCCCAACTCTATTTATCACCACCGGTCTATCATTCTCATATTATGCGCTATTCCATGTATAAATAGAAACACTGATATTGTGGGAGGGGACATCGGCATATGTCCTCCCCTTCCGCCAGTTACGCCAATGTTTTAATGACCTGGACTTTAAACCAGATAGCATAAAACAGCGTCACTTTGATCTGAGATCTTGTTGATGTTTCTTGCGATGGACATATTTTACAAGTAGGCTGTTTTGTACATTGTTAGTAGGTCCAGTTTGAAATTGCTGCCTAGCGAATCGTACCTGTTTTTGTACTAGTACGAAATTTAGTACGTTAAATGAAAAAATTAATCGAACTTAATTTCGTACTGTTACGAAGTTCGGTACGATTTACGGAAAAAATACTATCGTACGGTACGGAGTACTACCACCCATGAAACTTCGTCCATGAAGCACAGTGGTAATGCAAAAAGGGTGTGTGAGTGGGGATGTGCTGTTATAGAAGTGGTTTCCGGATTGACCAGACCACTGTTCCGTACGCACGGTTTATCGGATGCAATATTTCTTCCTTTCAAAACGATTTCATTTTTTTGTATCAGATTAACGAGTTTGTAGTTTTATAGAGAGTGCAATATCTGTCATACCCTGATCCGTTGTGCCCAATAAGATTTGGTTATTTAAACATTTTTAATCAAATTTTACTCACTCTTTTGTAGACTTTTCAGTACCATAAGTAGGATTTACCACGGGACAAGGTTTGAACAATATTGTATAGAGTTCGCTATTTCGTATCAAGTTTTCTTGTTTCGTATCAAGAAAACGGCCCGGATTCTCAAAAGGGTCCGAGTAACAATCACAACATTCACCTGGGCTATTGACACTTTGTTTGATTTTTCGTATAAGAGAATACCAGTTAATAAACCAAAAGTAACGATTTTTTGTTGTTGATTGCTTGTGTTACGGTTGGATATTGCTTCAACCTTTATTCTAAATTTTGTGTTTTCCTCCTGATTATCTACCGTTTTATGTGTTTGATGGTAAAATCGAAATAAACGATGATGATAAACGACCCCCTTATTTTGCTACTATATCGTGGGACAATTTAGCATTCTCTACTCAGGGAATTATAATATTTTTTAAATATTTTTGCGTGTTTATTGTTTTAAACTCCTATGGATGAAAAATTTGTTACTATCATATCCTGTTTCCATTCTTTCTGTATTTTTGCATCATTTCATTCATCCAGTGCGTTTTTTGCGGTAGTGCTATTTCATATTTTCGCAATCTACAAAACTGAAAGAGTCCCCCAATCTTCTACAATTGATGGTTGCTATTGTGACATTAAGAATATTGATAAAGGTTCCTGAAAATAATCGACCATAGCCACACACAAAATTCTGGGACACACGACATCTGCGCAAAATATTGATATACATGAATAAACAATTATTTCCAAAAAGATACATAGACGTAGTTTATTTTGACACTTCTGTCGACACAAAAGTTTAAAAATGTGCTAAAGAGTGGGTTTTGAAGAAACATACAAAGAGAAGTATCACGTGTTTGCTTACCTCAAATAAAAAATACCTATATAAATATTACTAAATTCGGTCAAACACATCATACCGTACCCCTCCTCCCATAAAAATGAAATAAAGAGACTCCAAACACACAAATATATTATAAATAAAAATGAAACACAAGCGATATCTCGTTCAGACACCGTTTTCAAATTGGGAGTGAATGGTTTTGACTTAAAATTCAGCACATTTTCAACATGATTGGTGGGGAAATGAGTGAACAACGCTCACGTGATCTACGCGTTTCCAGTGATGGATGATCATATCTGGATGTCTAGCAAACCATCCAGATATGATCATCCATCACTGGAAACGCGTAGATCGCATCATCTATTTTACCGGTTGAGCCATCCGGATACAACCAGATTGGGACACACGACATGTGCGCAAAATATTGATATACATAACCAATTATTTTTCCCAAAAAAGGTACCTCTGTCGATAGAGATACCTCTGTCGATACACATCCCTTCCCTCAAAAAAATAGAATGAAGGGGCCCCAAACACACATACACTCACAATATAGTTAAAGTTAAAACACAAGCGAAAAAAGGGATCAAGAGGAAACTGCACATAAGAAAAAAATACGTAAATACATTACAAATAGAATATATGTCCTGAAATTCAAGTAGTATTTTAGCTGAAAAGTATCGACGTTCAGTTTTTCAATGTCCTTCGACGAATATCGAACACGATAAAATAATGTAGTTCAACTCTATAAGAGCAGCAAATATTGATATCTCATACATTTTAAAATTTTCCCAAAGTCTTGCCGTGAAAAAATTTGGACAAAATTCGTTAGGTCTGTTCATCCATATCTCGAACGCTTTTTAGTGTTCCCAAACCAAATGCAATTACATCAACTGATATATGTGATATATATAAAATGTCCAAAGTAAGCGCTTGTTGAAGCTATAAACCATTTCCTCACGTTATGAAAATTCCTCAGAGAAGCCGAAGTCGCTTTAGTTTGAGATAGAGCCACGATAACATGATTTCTTTTCGTTGGTTTAGGAAATCATACTCAATCAATTGTACCAAAAATGAATTATGTTGCAATGTTGTCGAGATCGAATGATACATTGACTAGAGTATGATGTTTGTGAATGATTTTCCAAATGATGTTTTTTAGCAGTGTTTTTTTACACAATGATGTGGTTTTCCACCAGTGTGAATCTGCATGTCCTTCCGTAAATTAGATTAGATTTCCGACATGTACGCAAAATATTGATATAGATAACCAATTATTTTCCCACAAAAAGGTTCATAGAGATACCTCTGTCGATACACATCCCTTCCCTCAAAAAAATAGAATGAAGGGGTCCAAACACACATACACTCACAATATAGTTAAAATTAAAACACAAGCAAAAAAAGGAATCAAGAGGAAACTGCACATGAGAAAAAAATACGTAAATACATTACAAATAGAATATATGTCCTAAAATTCAAGTAGCATTTTAGCTGAAAAGCATCGACTTTCAGATTTCCAATGTCCTATGACGAATATCGAATACGATAAAATAATGTAGTTCAACTCTTTGAGAGCAGCAAATATTGATATCTCATACATTTTAAAATTTTCCCTAGGTCTTGCTGTGAAAAAATTTGGACAAAATTCGTTAGGTCTGTTCATTCATATGTCTTCAAATCATTCAAACCAAATGCAATTACATCAACTGATATATGTGATATATATAAAATGTGCAAAATAAGCGCTTGTTGAAGCAATAAACCATTTTTTCACGTTATGAAAATTCCTCAGAGAAGCCGAAGTCGTTTTAGTTAGAGATAGAGCCACGATAATATGGTTTCTTTTCGTTGGTTTAGGGAATCATACTCAATCAATTGTACCAAAAATGAATTATGTTGCAATGTTGTCGAGGTCAGATATGATACATTGACTAGACTATGATGTTTGTGAATGATTTTCCAAATGATGTTTTTTAGCAGTGTTTTTTTACACAATGATGTGGTTTCCCACCAGTGTGAATCTGCATGTGCCTACGTAAATTTCCTGCTAGGGCGAATCTCTTCCCACATATTTTACAATGATAAGGTTTTTCACCAGTGTGGATCTGCATGTGGTTTCGCAAATGTCCTGCTCGACCAAATGACTTCCGACATACTTTACAATGGTTTGGTTTTTCAGGAGTGTGAATCTGCATGTGCTTTTGTAAATTTCCCGCTTTTCCAAATGACTTCCCACATATTTTACAATGGTGTGGTTTTTCACCAGTGTGAATCTGCACGTGCTTTTGTAAATTTCTCGCTTGACCAAATGACTTCCCACATATTTTACAATGGCATGGTTTTTCACCAGTGTGAATCTTCATGTGCGTTCGTAAACTTCCCACTTGACCAAATGGCTTCCCACATATTTCACGATGAAAAGGCTTTTCTCCGGTGTGAGTTCGCATGTTTAATTTCCTGCAAAGTATATATACGAAAGTATTTAATATAGTATTGTTCGTTCATAGGAGAGAGCGAATTTATTGCTCGTCAACCAGAAAACATGACATCATATGAATAAAATATGTTTTCAGTACAGACAGGGTGATAACGCAACCTTTTTGGTCGTCCGAGTCTGTTACCACCAAATATGTATGATTTAATTCAAAGTCAATAAACGGTGAGTATGGAAAGCTTATTTAATACGTGCATACACATTATACATTGATATCCTTAATATCACGAAAATAGGTCGGTCTAATGCGGCCCACTCACAGGAGCAATATTTCTGCATGAATACAATATTTCTACATAAAATATTGTAGCAATTGTAGCACACAAAATTGCATGAAATATACTGCACACAGAAAACGATATACGATTATCTGGTAGCGTTTTTTATTTCGCAAAGTTTTTGCTGGACTAGAAGAAATACATAAGATGTGTGTTTTCAGAAACAAATTTAGTCCATGAAGCACAGCTGGTGATTTAAAGAGAGGATCTGCTCTTATGGAAATGGTATCCGGATTGACCAAACCACTGTTTTGCGCGCATAGTTCTTTCGGAAGCATTATTTTCCCCTCTCAAAACGCCATAACATGTTCATTGCTCACAGGTGCGGGCGTTAGGGTGCTGGACTGCTGGTATCGACAAGTCCCGTTATAAAACACGGGATTTAGCTAATTCTAGTGATGATAGTTTTAAGTATTGGTACGGTATATTTGTCAATCCGCTCAAGACTTCTATACCAAACAATATTATTATCATGAAAAAGAGACCCGCATCATCATTGACGAATACCATAGACTGCTTTTGGGGCGGTATTGCAGTGTTCGAATCCGTTAAATATCTTGGGAGTTTATCTGGATACTCGTCTCAGATGGGATACGCATATAAACCACGTGAAATCAAAATTGCCAAGCACTGTGGGCATGATGTCCAAACTGAAAGACCTGGTTCTTAGAATGGTCTTAAGAATCGTTTATATTTCTCTGTTTTATTCACACTTACGATATGGAATAGTAGTTTGGAGAACCGCTAGTAAAAACCGACTACATCCTATTTTTGTATTATCGAGCCCTCAGTCTTACGACTAACACGCCACTCAGTTGCAGTCTTAGCCCAATTTACAATGAAATAACATATTGAGATTGAATAATGTCTACATTTTTGACGTTGCTAAGATTATGTACCAGTACAAACATAATTTACTTACTGAAGCTTTTAATTCCTACTCTACAAACACCAGTGAGATTCATTCCTACACTACACGCTCCGCTACCAGAAGAGATTATTTTATTTCACGTACAAATTCTAATATTGGTGGTAACTCTAATAAAATAATGGGTTCTAAAGTATTGAATGAGATTCCTGACTGTATCATAAGCTCATCGCACAATAAATTTAAAAACGAATATTTGAAGTTATTGTTGGACTCATAACGATACTTAGATCAGCATTTTTGTTTCTGTGTGGCTTAACATGTTTATATAACACGAGAATTTGAAAATTCAATCTTGAAGTAAATACTTGTGCTTATTTGGTCACTTTGGATAATTGAGAAACGTGTCCTAATAGAGCACAAACAATTGGTTAGTTACACCTTAGTATACTGTTGTACGACAGAATCATGATATATGCTGGTTTTTGTCTTACCAAGTACTGCTTTTTTCCTTATTAGGCTGTAAAATAGGCAATAATTTATCCTATTTAAAATATTTATCTTTGTGCTTTGAAGTGATACAATAAATGTTTTTTTGTGCAATCTATTATTCGATTATTCACAGTGATGCAAAATGTTCTCAAATAATAATAGTGTTTGCTTTATTTTATTTACCAGTGCAACTAATGAATTGCTAGTTGTACTTAAATTTTGCCACAGAAAAATGATGACTATGGGGAAACGGTGGATGGTGGCAGAGTGTTGGTTTTCTTCGGGTGCCCCAGATGCCATTTTTCATTTCTTCTGATTGCCAAAGTATTCCGAAAACATCAACACTGCTACTCCATAGCGGCGCTGATTATTTTGAACCTTTCTCTGTACTTTATTGCTGTTGGACTCTTCTTGTCTGCTTAAGATATGTAATTTGATATTGCCTGTTTGCAAAATTTTTTCTGATGGAACTTATTATTCTCATATGTGAGAGCGGGTGACATTATACCAGTCTGTATAACAGTATGAGATTGTAATAGGTATATATTGCAACTTATTTTCTTATTATTTCAATGATGTATTGTGAAGTGAAATCTTGATATAAACTAAATTTCTTCTTGCAATCTAATCTAATAATAATGTATTCAGATTCAAGCGATATGATGTACTGATCTTAATGTTAGGTGAAGTAATTTTGTTTTTTCTTCGGATGTCAATAATAACGTCGGGTACAGTTAATATTATTTTAACTTTTATTAACCTGTATATTATTGTATAGAATACAATATCTTTTTTACTCAAGCATGAGTCACAGTAGAGTGACTGAGTCTTGTTTTGCGTTGGTACTAAATTATTCCTATTTCTTTGGAACAGTCAATACTGCTATCTCTTACCAGGGACCACAGCTTCATGGAGAAACTTAATTTAATGGAAATCATTTTGTCGGTAAATCTGGTATTACACACTGCATCAGTATCATGTCGCAAGCTTGTTTTTATTTGAAGATTTTGGTCCCATTCACTCGACTCCACAATATACAGAATTCAGTCCCCCAATATATCTGAATTTTGTTGTATCATTTTAATGTTGATTTATTGTGCTGTGAAATCATGGTAAACCAGCTCGTCGTTGCTCCGTCTAATATGATTCCAAGTCACAGCACATTCCAACACACATACATTCTCACCAAAATTAAAGTTAAAACACAAGCAAAAAATGAGACTCAAGAGCAAACTGTACAGAAGAAAAAACGTAAATACAATACAAATGCAATGTATGTCCTAAAATTCGAGTAGTAGTTTAGCTGAGGAGCATCGACTTTCAGTTTCCCAATGGCGAACGAGGAATATCGAACATGACAAAGTAATGTAATTCAACCCTACAAGAGCAGCGCATATTGATATCTCTCTCACACATTTCAAAATTTCTCCTTATTAAATTATTATCTTTTCAAATTCTTGCTATGAAAACATTTGAACAAAATTTTTAGGTCTGTCGATCCATTTCTTTAACGCTTGTTATTGTTCCCAAACCAATTGCAATTACATCAACCAATGTGAGATATATATAAAAAATGTGCAAAATAAGCGATTCATTTGCTTTTCGAAGCAATAAACCATTTCTTCACGTTCAAAAATTCCTCAGGAAAGTAATATTAGGTTGAAATAGAGCCACGATAACATGATTTTCTCATTGGTGGATCAGGAAATCATACTCAATCGATTGTAATTTTGCCGAGTATAAATGATACATTAACTAGACTATAATGTATGCTAATGATTTTTCAAATGATGGTGTGGTTTCCACCAATGTGAATCTTCATGTGCTTTCGTAAATTTCCTGGTTGGCCGAATGTCCTCCTACATAATTACAATTGTGCGGTTATTCACCAGTGTGAATCAACGTGTGCCTTCGCAAATCTTTGGCTTGACCAAATGATTTCCGACATATTTTACAATGGTGTGGTTTTTCACCAGTGTGAATCTTCATGTGTCTTCGTAAACTTCCTGCTAGGCTGAATGTCTTCTCACATATTTCACAATTGTGTGGTTTTTCACCAGTGTGAATGTGCATGTGCCTTTGCAAACCTCCCGCTTGACCAAATGACTTTTGGCATATTTTACAATGGTGTGGTTTTTCACCAGTGTGAATCTGCATGTGTGTCCGTAAATTTCCCGCTCGGCCAAATGACTTCCCACATATTTTACAATGGTATGGTTTTTCACCAGTGTGAATCTGCATGTGCGTTCGTAAATTTCCTGCTTGGCCAAATGACTTTCCACATATTTTACAATGATGTGGTTTTTCACCAGTGTGAATCAGCATGTGCATTCGTAAATTTCCTACTTGGGCGAATCTCTTCCCGCATATTTCACAATTGTGTGGTTTTTCACCAGTATGAATCTGCATGTGCTTTCGTAAAGTTCCTGCTTCACCAAATGACTTCTGACATATTTTACAATGGTACGGTTTTTCACCAGTGTGAATCTGCATGTGCCTTCGTAAATTTTCCGCTCTAGCAAAAGTCTTCCCGCATATTTTACAATGAAGTGGTTTTTCACCAGTGTGGATCTGCATGTGCGTTCGTAATATTCCTGCTTGACCAAATGACTTCCGACATATTTTACAATGGTGTGGTTTTTCACCAGTGTGAATCCGGATGTGCGTTCGTAAATTTCCCGCTTCACCAAATGACTTCTGACATATTTTACAATGGTATGGTTTTTCACCAGTGTGAATCTGCATGTGCGTTCGTAAATTTCCTGCTTGACCAAATGACTTCTGACATATTGTACAATGGTGTGGTTTTTCACCAGTGTGAATCCGCATGTGCCTTCGCAAACTTCCTGCTTGACCAAATGACTTCCCACATATTTCACAATGAAAAGGCTTTTCCTCGGTGTGAGTTCGCATGTTCAATTTCCCGAATAGCTCAAGACATACACCTAGCGCCTTTACCAACTGGTCACCCAAGTACATATACGAAAGTATTAAATATATTATTGTCCATAAGAGAGAGAGAGTTTATCGCTTGTCAACCAGAAAACGGACATCATATGAATAAAAAATAAAATATGTTCTATGTTTTCGTACACTCGCATTACGCCTTATTCTTCTTAAATGAATTCAAAAAAATAATTTCATTTTGAACATTTATGCCGTTTTATAACGGGGCTCTGATAAGATAAATTGTGTTTATCAAGGAATTTTTTAAACAAAGGGTTTAAAATGATTTGAAGCGGCGCAGATATGGCAATAAAAAATGTAACCGATACACTTGAGCTGATTAGATAAGCTATGTCGTACTGCAGAGGCGTAAATGTTTGTGATTGCGGGGAAATACATATAGGCCACTGATTTATACGTCATATTCTGAATGCTTTTTTTGTAATAACGAAATTTGTGAAAGCTAAATTAAAATCGACGCAAGATAAGATAAGCAACATTCATAATAATAAAACCACAGTGTAATTTCTTTCTTCTTTCAACTTAAAAAAAGATTACATTTTTTAGAACGAAACAAAAATACATGTTTAAAGCACGATATAGACATGTCAGGACTACGTCTGTCCGGTATGAACAAATAAATAGCATTATTCAGTAATGTGAAGAGAACTTAAATTGCATCAGAAATGCCAGACACAAAAATGCACAATGAAAAAGGTAAATGCCTTCGAATAAGTCTGCACGACACCCATGTAATGGTGCAGAACGGAAATTCTTACGTCGTGAGAGAATTACTTGTGACTATATAATGCTGCTAACATACTAAATTCATGCCAGATTTTTTCGCGAAGACAGTGTTCACCCCCCTCCCCTCCTTTATTTATCACCATCGGTCTACCATTCTCATATTAAGCACTATTCTATATATAAATAGGAACACTGATATTTGGGGAGGGGCATAAGCATATGTCCTCCCCTTCCGCCAGTTACGCCTATGTTTTAATGACCCGGATTTTAAACCAGATGACATACAACTGCATCACTTTGATCTAAGATGTATCTTGCGATGGTTAGATTATACAAGTAGGCTGTTTTGTACATTGGTAGTTGGTCCGGTTCGAAATTGCCGTCTAGCGAATCGTATCTGTTTTCGTACAGGTACGAAATTAAGTACGATAAATCGAACTCAATTTCGTACTGTTTCGAAGTTCGGTACTATTTACGAAAAAAATACTACGGTACGGAAAATTTTCGAAAATATAAATTTCGTACCGTACTATCAGCCTGGAAACTTAGTCCATGAAAGCACAGTGGTAATGCAAAAAAGGTGTGTGAGTGGGGATGTGCTCTCATGGAAGTGGTTTCCGGATTGACCAAACCACTGTACGCACGGCACGGTTCATTGGATGCAATATATCCTCCGATTTATTTTTTTTTGTATCACATTAACGAGTCTGTAGTTTTAAAGAGAGTGCAATATTTGTCATACCCTGAGTCGTTGTGCCAATAAGATTTAGTTATTGGAACATTTTAACCTATTTTACTCACTTTTATGTAGATTTTTCAGTATCACGCGTGGGATTTATCACGGAACAGGCGTTGAGCAATATTCTGATATTGCATAGGCTTCGCTTGTTTCGTACCAGAAAAAACGGACCGGATTCGCAAAAGAGTACGTGTAACTATCACAACATTCGCCTGGGCTATTGACACTTCGTTGGATTTTTTGTATAAGAATATGCAAGTGAATAAATCAAAAGTAACGCCCGAATAATTTCGAGATTTTTTCGTTGTTGATTGCACGCGTTTCCCATTGAGTTGTAAGTGTAGGTGGTTATACGCACTGAATTTAGACCATTGTTTTAAACTTTATTCTAAATTATGTTTTGCCTCCTGATTATCTATCGCTTTGTTTGAGTCGCTTCTGTGCGTGCTTGATGGTAAAATCAAAATAAATGATGATGATGATAAACGACCCTCTTATTTTTCTAATATTTCGTGGGACAATTTGGCATTTTTTACTGTAGTATTTCTCAGCTTGGCTATGTAATTTGTATATTATATTTTTTTCAATAAGGGCAAATTATAACACCAATTATTTTATTCTTTAATCTTTTTTTGCTTTTGTATTATTTTAAACTCCTTTGGATGGTTGTGGTGTGTGAAAAGAGAGAAAGTGTGGGAGAGTATTATTTCCATATATCCAAACAAAAATACAAAATTCGTTATTCAATGCGGAGGTGCGCAAACGCGTGCAAACTCGCATTCTGGCATTTTGGTTTGGCGTTATTCATTTAATTTTATTCATTTAACTTGGCCAGTTCTCTATATGTGACAACGTTTTCTCGTGCCCCTTTTGCAATGTTTTATTCGCACTTTTTAACACTAGATAACATTCAAGTAAACTGTGAAAACTGTGGTCTCATATTTATCAACTTGCAACTATAAATAAAATAACTTGATCATAATGAGACACAGTTGATACCCTGATTTCTCTCACCCCCAAGGTTTATGTCTGGTTCATGTTTTGAGCATATCCAACTATTAACATCTTCCCAGAATTATTGAACCAAATAATACATGAAAATAAGATGATATACAGTTTCCAACTCATTATCGCCACATTTAGAATTTGGTACTTTACGCATTTTATACAATAGTACATTCGTTGGCACTGCTCTCAAAGCAAATTTTACATGAAACGAACAAAATTTTGTTTCTATCGTAGGAAAATACATTTTATTATACAGCAAATACCAATCGGGCATATGTTTACTAATGTCCAATTCCCACATATTCTTGACAATTTAACTATACAAGATGATGGAATTCTCACAGGTAACAGAGATATTATAGGTAAAAATTCACTAATGATACTGTAATTTTCCCCAATAGTGTCAACCGTCGTGTAGATATTTTTATATGGGTATTCTTTTCTCGAATATTAGAAAGTTTAGGCAAACTGTTGATATTAAAAAGATATCAATATTCCGAACATTTTAAAATTCCATTTCACCCCCTCCCAGTGTGAATCTTCACGTGCCTTCGTAAATTTCCTGCTAGGCCAAATGTGTTCCCATATATTTAACCATAAAAAGGTTTTTCACCAGTGTGGATCTGCATGTGCCTCCCTAATTTTCCTGCTTGACCAAATGACTAGCCACGTGTTTTACAATGATAAGGTTTTTCACCAGTGTGAATCTGCATGTGCCTTCGTAAATTTCCTAATTGACCAAATGTCTTCTGACATATTTTACAATGGTGGGGTTTTTCACCAGTGTGAATCTGCATGTGGGTTCGCAAATGTCCTGCTCTACCAAAAGTCTTCCCACATATTTCACAATTGTGAGGTTTTTCACCAGTGTGCATCTGCATGTGCCTTCGTAAAGTTCCCGCTTCGCCAAATGACTTCTCACATATTTTACAATGGTGTGATTTTTCACCAGTGTGAATCTGCATGTGAGTTCGTAAATTTCCTGCTCGGCCAAATGACTTCCCACATACTTTACAATGGTATGGTTTTTCACCATTGTGAATCTGAATGTGCTTACGTAAATTTCCCGCTTCACGAAATGACTTCTCACATATTTTACAATGGTGTGGTTTTTCACCAGTGTGAATCTGCATGTGCCTTCGTAAATTTCCCGCTCGACCAAAGGTCTTCCTGCATATTTTACAATGGTGTGGTTTTCCACCAGTGTGAATCTGCGTGTGATTTTGTAAATTTCCCGCTCGACCAAAGGTCTTCCCGCATATTTTACAATGGTGTGGTTTTTCACCAGAATGAATCTGGATGTGCGTTTGCAAACTTCTCGCTTGACCAAATGACTTCCCGCATATTTGACAATTGTGCGGTTTTTCACCAGTGTGAATCTGCATGTGCCTTCGTAATTTTCCTGCTTGACCAAAAGACTTCTGACATATTTTACAATGAAAAAGTCTTTCACCAATGTGAATCTGCATGTGGGTTCGCAAATTTCCTGCTCGACCAAAAGTCTTCCCGCATATTTCACAATTGTGTGGTTTTTCACCAGTGTAAATCTGCATGTGCGTTCGTAAATCCCCTGATTGACCAAATGACTTCTGACATATTTTACAATGGTGGGGTTTTTCACCAGTGTGAATCTGCATGTGTCTTCGTAAATTTTCTGCTAGGCTGAATGTCTTCCTGCATATTTCACAATTGTATGGTTTTTCACCAGTGTGAATCCGCATGTGCCTTCGCAAATGTCCTGCTTGACCAAATGACTTCCGACATATTTCACAATAATAAGGTTTTTCACCAGTGTAAGTATTCGTATGTGTTCGCAGTGCTTGCATTAAGGACTTCCCACTTACTTCACAATAATGAGGTGTTTCACGAGTATGATTCTTCATTTGTTTTTGTAAAACACATTCTTGTAGAAATGCCTCCCCACTTCCATCTTTTGCTGCATTACTATTTATTTCATCGGAGCTAAAATATTCTTCTTCACCATATATGTGTTTCAACATGTGTTTTTTTTAAATCAGTTGCCGATGAGAAGTTTTCATCACAGTTTAGACAAGGAAAACTCTTCTTTGTTGTTCCTTCATTTTTGATATCCATTAAGATTGAGTTGTTTTTCTCTAACAATATGTAAGGATTTTATATTTATACTGAAATGAATATATGTATATATTATAAGTCTGCAAAGTATGCAGTATTATGTAACCGTGTCATACTGCACTGCACCACGCATTAAGAAACGTAAAATGTGGCAACAATGAAGCAGAATTTGAAACTATTGGTATCACTCTATTTTCTCTTTATTTCGTAACAAAACATGGTGTTGAACATTTGAGCAAAATTATCAAAAATTCCTAAAAGAGAAACATATAATGCGAATAAAAATGATTCTAGAAATATGATTTATGAGGGTGAAGAGATGAATAGTCCTGAAGAAATTATTTAAAAGGCAGCCGAGTTTTATGAAACCTCTTTCACCCCAAGGAATAAACCAAGCGTTGATGACGCTTATATATATGTAATGGTTGAAAATAGTTTTCGAATTTTGATATGACCACGAGCTCACCGAAGGTAACCCTGATTTTGTCCGCGTAGAGTGAATTGTGGCTATATAAACCGACGGGTAAATTGATAGCTCTCTTTTCTGCTCACGACGTCTCCTTGAACGATGATTTTGTAAGTTTCTCTTGCTTTGTAATTTTACTTGTAACCTAATAGTTCTTTGTAGGTTTTAGCTTGGGGTATTCAATACACTGGTTAGTGCTGTATTTAATAGCTTACCAGAATTTAGTGTGAACCGTTAGATCTTTAACGATTTGCCTAGCCTTTTTATCTGTCTTGTCGTACTTTCGTTTGTTTCATTAACCATTAATATACTTGCCTGCACATAATCCTGTAACCTGATAACTGACTGGTCGACTGGCGGGGAAATATTCAGATTCTTTTGACCGGGTCATTACAAATTTTGGCGAGCACGGTTATGGGTAGGCGAAGTAAGTCTGTTACGAACCACGACCTCCGTTCAGTAGCAAAGATGAACAATTTGCAAAAATGTTTAGACAATCTAGGGGCGTTAGAAGAGTCTGTCAAAAGTAGACAACTAGCCTTCGAAGATTGGCTGACGGAACAACAAGGTGAAATAGGCTCAATTAAGATATCCATGAACCAGATGAAAGGTGAAATGGGTAAAATGAAAGATGATATAGGTAAGGTTTTAAGAAATAAAACGATTGTTGTCTGATGGTTTGTCTATGGGTTTGGGTAGGTGTAGCGAAGACTAGCCTAATGCCAATGACACGAAGTCCGGTAAAAAGGTTAACTTTGAAGTGGAAGAGGAAACTGATGTGAAAGAGGTAAGGGCAAAACTGATTTTAAAGTCACCACAGGTGGACATGACAAGGCCAGTGTGGCATACCGGTAACTTGACAGATGGGTATCCTACTAAAGGTGAGGGACCCGTGGATAGCATGAGCGGACTGATGACTGTTCTAGCGTCCCCACTTGGTAGCAGTAGTCCTGCGTCTTTGCCAAAGGTTCTTGCCTCTGCGGGGAATGGTAGTTGCGGTTCAGTCTCGGAAATGGTGAAGCGCTCTGGCGAACCAAATTTCATAGTCGAGAAATGGCGCCGGAGGAAACCCCGTCCGACTTCGCCGCGGTTCTGCGGACGATGGGACTTGAAAGCTTGCCCGATGCTGAATGGTTCAGCTCGTGACGAGCTTATCAGGCAACAGTTTTTAATTGGCCTTTATGATAATGATATGCGAATTCAGGTGACAATGCGGCAACCGGTTACGTTGAATGACGCGGTAGCTTCGGCCACTCTGTACAATACCATGAAGCGTGGAAACGAAGCAGGAGGGGTTAAGATCGCTAAAAAGCCGGTAATAGCTGCAGTAAGTGCTGCGCGGTCGGAGATGGCAGGTGAGTCACTAGATGCCAAGGTAGGTATTCAAGATGTGTTTGTAAAAGAGATGGGCGAGTTCAAAGCCGTGATGGTTGAATTGAAGTCGATTATACAGAATAGTTAGATGACTACTTTTCGAGGACCTTCTAACCGGCGTAGGGGCTGCACTGTGTGTGGCGATAGTGGACACCGTAAAACCGCTTGCCCAGACAGAGTTTGTTTTAACTGTCAAGGCAAAGGTCATTACGTAGCGGAGTGTCCGGACCACCAAAGGGGACCAACTGATAGTAGTACCGGTAACCGTGCGGGGGGCGAAGATTTAAACTCCCAGCAGCGGAGTTGAGGTCCTCATCCTTCGCTATGTCCTTCAATGACGGCCGATGAATGGGCCACGAATCATCACAGGCATTTGTTCAAGTCTGAGGTTTACAAAGGCACATGCGAATTCATACTGGTGAGAGGCCTTATCGCTGTGTCACATGCGGAAAGGCATTTGTTCAAGTTGTGGGTTTACGAAGGCACATGCGAACTCATAATCGTGAATGGGTTAACGATAACACATGCGAATTCACAATTGTGAATACCTGTATTCACACAAAAAACAGTATAAGTATTGCTAACCCACAGGATAATTTGCGAAAAGCCTTATGGGTGGAAATCAGCTGTTAAAAATCATGGTGAATTACGAATTTGGATACCGAGACGAAAACAATGTTGATGTTTAATCAAAATCTGCCAAAAGATTGAATTGAATCAAAGTTTAACCCCCCGGCTGAATCCACAAAAATTATGATAAAATTAGTGAAAGAAACTGCTCGCATTCAGCCCAATCATTTTTCAGATGAATTCCTCATCAAAATATTTCTTACGAGAAATTTGCTGCTCTTTCTGAAAAAATAACCAAAAATCTCCATCGCACCTTTTCTTTAGCTCTTATTTTATTACATTAAGGTCATTGGACTCTTCGGATGTTAGAAATCTTTCATCGGTCCCATATGCATTTCATTCCTGATTGATATTTCTCGGTGAGATAATGTGAGCCCATGTTTTTATAATCTTGCCCGAAAGTATTCACGGTGTTACCTGTGATTGTTGTTCTCCAGTCAGAAATATATGGACCAAACAAATTTTGTTAAGCATGCGTTGCTGATAAACTGCTATTTACTTTGAATTGCCCTAACTATTTTATTGGTCTCTGTCGCAGTTCTGGAAGTGCAATGCGTTAAAGTGAACGTTAAGATATATGACCGATATATCGTGTCTAGTTTGATTTGAAACCCTCAAAATCTTGTGAAGCAATGAACAAACCTTGAGAATGTCTGCAACAACTGGAGAATTCTTTATCTTTAAAGACTTCAACTCCTAATGATTCTATGTAGTTATGTTTACTCAGAATGATCCCACCAATGTCAGTATTCAATTCAAGCACAAGATATCAAAACAGGCACAAGATATCAAACCGAACCACGACTTTGGTTCAGTGGCAAAGATGAACAATTTGCAAGAATGTTTAGATATCAAAACTTTAAGTACACTCAACTCCAACTTTGAATTTTTTTTCAATTCGTTAATTATGTTTTCTGTTCAAAATCTTCTGAGTCAACCCATAAGAAATTATCTACATGAAGAGAGATAACTCCTAATTCACAGTTAAACCAATAGAATACTGCAGGATCAACACGATCAACAGTACCTTCCCATCAAGGCTTATTCTTCTTAAATGAATTCAAAAAAATAATTCCATGGAACATTTATGCCTTTTCAAAACGGGGCTCTGATAATATAAATTGTGTTTATCAAAGAATTTTTTAAACTAAAGGTTTAAAATTATTTGAAGCGGCACAGATATGGCAATAAAAATGCAACCGATACACTTGAGCTGATTAGATAAGCCATGCCGTACCGCAGTGGCGTAAATGTTGGTGATTGCGGGGAAATACATATAAGCCACTGATTTATGACGTCATAATCTGAATGCTCTTTTGTAATAACGAAATTTGTGATAGCTAAATTAAAATCGACGCAAGATAAGATAAGCAACATTCATAATAAAACCACGGTGTAATTTTTTTTCTTTCAACCAAAAAAAAAAGATTATATTTTTTTAGAACAAAACAAAACAACATGTTTTAAGAGCGAAATAAACATCAGACAGGAAAATATATCTGCGCACCAGAAGCTCACTGAAATTTTTGTAAAAATCAAATAAAAATTCTCACTTTAAAGGGTAAATGCTACGAAATACACAGAATTTATCAGGGAAAAATATTGCGCGCCGCAGCCGCGCGAAAATATTATGAAAATGAAATGAAAACCTCTCTTCCCCTAAGAGCAGAAACATGAGGATATAATAATATATTTAGGCTGTTTTGAGGTTGAATGTTAGCTAATGTTCATGCTCATCTCAATTAGAAGTTATATTTTATAAAAAAAAAACAGCCAAGTCACGATATAGACATATCGGGACTACGTCTGTCCGGTATGAACAAATAAATAGCGTTATTCAGTAATGTGGAGAGAACTTAAATTGTACCAGAAATACCAGACGCAAAAATGCACAATGAAAATGTTCCATGCCTTCGAATAAGTCTGCACGACACCCATGTAATGGTACACAACGGAAATTATTCCGTCGTGAGAGAAATATTTGTGACGATACAATGCTGCTAATATACTAAATATTGCTTCGTGCCAGATTTTTTCGCGAAGACAGTGCTCATCCCAGCTTTATTTATCACCACCATTCTATCATTCTCATATTATGCGCTATTCCATATATAAATAGGAACACTGATATTGGGTGGGGGGGGGGCATAAGCAAATCCCTCCCCTTCCCCTTAAACCAGCTAGCATAAAACTGCATCACTTTGATCTAAGATGTTGGTGATGTTTCTTGCGATGGCCATATTTTACAAGTAGGCTGTTTCGTACATTGGTAGTAGGTCCGGTTCGAAATTGCTACCTAGCGAATCGTACCTGTTTTCGTACTAGTACGAAATTTAGTACGATAAATGAAAAAAATTAATCGAACTTTATTTCGTACTGGTACGAAGTTCGGTACGATTTACGGAAAAAATACTATCGTACGGTACGGAGTACTACCACCCATGAAACTTAGTCCATCAGGCACAGTGGTAATGCAAAAAGGGTGTGTGAGTGGGGATATGCTCTTATGGAAGTGGTTTCTGGATTGACCAGACCACTGTTCCGTACGCACGGTTTATCGGATGCAATATTTCTTCCTTTTAAAACGATTTATTTTTTTTTGTATCAGATTAACGAGTTTGTACTTTTATAGAGAGTGCAATATCTGTCATACCCTGAGCCGTTGTGCCCAATAAGATTTGGTTATTGGAACATTTTGATCAAATTTCACTCACTCTTTTGTAGACTTTTCAGTATCATAAGTAAGATTTACCACGGGACAAGGTTTGAGCAATATTGTATAGAGTTCGTTTACTTCGTAAGGCAGGAAGGCAAACAAAATCTAAAAGAAAGTTTAAAAACGTGCTAAAGAGTGGGTTTTGAAGAAACATACAAAGAGAACTACCAAATGTTTGCTTTCCTCAAATAAAAAATTACCTATATAAATATTACTAAATTCGGTCAAACACATCATACAGTACCCCTCCTCCCATAAAAATGAAATAAAGAGACTCCAAACACACAAATATATTATAATTAAAGTTGAAACACCAGCGATATCTCGTTCAGACACTGTTTTCTAATTGGGAGTGAATGGTTTTGACTTAAAATTCGGCACATTTTCAACATGATTGGTGGGGAAATGAGTGAACAACGCTCACGTGACCCATTGTGCACCAATGAAGTGTCCAGCAAACCATCCAGATATGATCATTCATCACTGGAAACGTGTAGCTCGCATCATCTATATTACCGGTTGAGCCATCCGGGTACGACCAGATTGGGACACACGACATGTACGCAAAATATTGATATAGATAACCAATTATTTTTCCCCAAAAAGGTTCATAGAGATACCTCTGTCGATACACATCCCTTCCCTTAAAAAAATAGAATGAAGGGGCCCCAAACATACACAATATATTTAAAGTTAGAACACAAGCGAAAAAAGAAATCAAGAAGAAACTGTACATAAGAAAAAAATACGTAAATACATTACAAATAGAATATATGTCCTGAAATTCAAGTAGTATTTTAGCTGAAAAGTATCGACGTTCAGTTTTTCAATGTCCTTCGACGAATATCGAACACGATAAAATAATGTAGTTCAACTCTATAAGAGCAGCAAATATCGATATCTCGTACATTTTAAAATTCTTCCTTATCAAATTAATATTTTTTCCATGGTCATGCTATGAAAAAATTTGGACAAAATGCGTTACGTCTGTCCATCCATATCTCTAATACTTATTAGTGTTCCCAAACCAAATGCAATTACATAAACTGTAACTGTCATGTATGTAATATATATAAAATGTGCAAAAAAAGCGCTTGTTGAAGCTATAAACTATTTCTTCACGTTGTAAAAATTGCTGAGAGAAGCCGAAGTCGTTTTAGTTTGAGATAGACCCACGATAACATGATTTCGTTTCGTTGGGTTAAGAAACCATACTCAATCAATTGTACCAAAAATGAATTTTGTTGCAATGTTGTCAAGGTCAAATGATACATTGTGAAGACTATGATGTTTGCGAATGATTTTCCAAATGATGTTTTTTAGCAGTGTTTACACAATGATGTGGTTTTCCACCAGTGTTAATCTGCATGTCCTTCCGTAAATTTCCTGCTAGGGCGAATCTCTTCCCACATATTTTACAATGATAAGGTTTTTCACCAGTGTTGATCTGCATGTGGGTTCGTAAATTTCCTGCTCAAACCAAATGACTTCCCACATATTTTACAATGGTGTGGCTTTTCACACGAGTGTGAATCTGCATGTAGGTTTGTAAATTTCCCGCTTGACCAAATAACTTCCCACATATTTTACAATGGTGTGGTTTTTCACCGGTGTGAATCTGCATGTGCCTTCGTAAATTTCCCGCTTGACTAAATGACTTCCCACATATTTTACAATGGTGTGGTTTTTCACCAGTGTGAATCTGCATGTGCTTTTGTAAATTTTCCCGCTTGACCAAATGAACTTCCCCACATATTTTACAATGGTGTGGTTTTTCACCAGTGTGAATCTGCATGTGCTTTTGTAAATTTCCCGCTTGACCAAATGACTTCCCACATATTTTACAATGGTGTGGTTTTTCACCAGTGTGAATCTGCATGTGCCTTCGTAAATTTCCCGCTTCACCAAATGACTTCTGACATATTTTACAATGGTGTGGTTTTTCACCAGTGTGAATCTGCATGTGCGTTCGTAAATTTCCCGGTTGCCCAAATGACTTCTGACATATTTCGCAATTATGGGGTTTTTCACCAGTGTGAACCTGCATGTGTATTCGTAAATTTCCAGCATGACCAAAAGTCTTCCCGCATATTTCACAATTGTGTGGTTTTTCACCAGTGTGAATGTGCATATGCCTTCGTAATGTTCCCGCTTCACCAAATGACTTCTGACATATTTTACAATAGTGTGTTTTTTCACCAGTGTGAATCTGCATGTGCCTTCTTAAATGTCCTGCTTGGGCGAATCTTTTCCCGCATATTTCACAATTGTGTGGTTTTTCACCAGTGTGAATCCGCATGTGCGTTCGTAAACTTTCTGCTCTAGCAAAAGTCTTTCCGCATATTTTACAATGATGTGGTTTTTCACCAGTGTGAATCTGCACGTGCCTTCGTAATATTCCTGCTTGACCAAATGACTTCCCACATATTTTACAATAAAAAGGCTTTTCCTCGGTGTGAGTTCGCATGTTCAATTTCCTGAACAGCTTAAGACATACATCTAGCGCCTTTACCAACTGGTCACCCAAGTACATATACGAAAATATTAAATATATTATTGTTCATAAGAGAGAGAAAGTTTATTGCTTGTCAACCAGAAAACAGACATCATATGAATAAAATATGTACTATGCTTTCGTACTTTCGCATTACGCCTTATTCTTCTTAAATGAATTCAAAAAAATAATTTCATTTTGAACATTTATGCCGTTTTATAACGGGGCTCTGATAAGATAAATTGTGTTTATCAAGGAATTTTTTAAACAAAGGGTTTAAAATGATTTGAAGCGGCGCAGATATGGCAATAAAAATGTAACCGATACGCTTGAGCTGATTAGATAAGCTATGTCGTACTGCAGAGGCGTAAATGTTGTGATTGCGGAGAAATACATATAGGCCACTGATTTATACGTCATATTCTGAATGTTTTTTTTGTTATTACGAAATTTGTGATAGCTAAATTGACGCAAGATAAGCAACATTCATAAAAATAAAACCACGGTGTAATTTATTTCTTCTTTCAACCTAAAAAAAATATTACATGTTTTAAGACCGAAATAAACATTATCAGACAGGAAAATGTTTCTGCGCGCCAGAAGCTCACTGAAATTTTCGTAAAAATCGAATAAAAACTCTCACTTTAAAGGCTAAATGCTTCGAAATATACAAAATTTACCAGGGAAAAATATTAAGCGCCGCTGGCGCGAGAAAATATTATGAAAATGAAATGAAAACCTCTCTCCTTCTGACTAACCACCACTATTACGTTTTGTTTGAACTCTGACACGTAGAAGTATATTATGAGAGCAGAAACATGAGGATATAATAATATATTTAGGCTGTTCTGAGTTGCATGTTAGCTAATGCTCATATGCACATCCCAATTTGAAGTTATATTTTATAAAAAAAAACAGCCAAGTCACGATATAGACATGTAGCATAAAATAGCATCACTCTGATCTGAGATCTTGGTGATGTTTCTTGCGATGGTCATTTTTTACAAGTAGGCTGTTTTGTACATTGTTAGTAGGTCCAACTTGAAATTGCTGCCCAGCGAATGGTACCTGTTTTCGTACTAGTACGAAATTCAGTACGATAAATGAAAAAAATTAATCGAACTTAATTTCGTACTGGTACGATTTACGGAAAAAATACTATCGCACGGTACGGAGTACTATCACCCATGAAAAATTTAGTCCATGTGGCACAGTGGAAATGCAAAAAAAAAAGGTGTGTGTGAGTGGGGATGTGCTCTTATGGAAGTGGTTTCCGGATTGACCAAAGCACTGTTCCGTACGCACGGTTCATCGGATGCAATATTTCCTCCTTTCAAAACGATTTAATTTTTTTTTGTATCAGAGATTAACGAGTTTGTAGTTTTATAGAGAGTGCAATATCTGTCATGCCCTGAGCCGTTTGTGCCCAATAAGATTTGGTTATTGGAACATTTTAATCAAATTTTTACTGACTCTTTTGTAGACTTTTCGGTACCATAAGTAGGATTTACCACGGGACAAGGTTTTTGAGCAATATTGTATAGAGTTCGTTTGCTTCGTATCAAGAAAACGGCCCGGATTCTCAAAAGGGTCCGAGTAACAATCACAAACATTCACCTGGGCTATTGACACTTTGTTTGATTTTTTTTCGTATAAGAGAAGACCAGTGAATAAACCAAACGCAACGCTCGATATATTTTTTGTTGTTGATTGCTTGTGTTACGTTAGGATATTGCTTCAACCTTTATTCTAAAATTTTGTGTGTTTTCCTCCTGACTATATATTGCTTTGTGTGTTTGATGGGTAAAATCGAAATAAACGATTGATGATAAACGACCACCCTTATTTTGCTACTATATCGTGGGACAATTTAGCATTCTCTACTCAGGGAATTATAATATTTTTTAAATGTTTTTGCGTGTTTATTGTTTTAAACTCCTGTGGATGAAAAATTTGTTACTATCATATCCTGTTTCCATTCCTTCTGTATTTTTGCATCATTTCATTCATCCAGTGCGTTTTTTGCGGTAGTGCTATTTCATATTTTCGCAATCTACAAAACTGAAAGAGTCTCCCAATCTTCTACAATTGATGGTTGCTATTGTGACATTATAAATATTGATAAAGGTTCCTGAAAATAATCGACCTTAGCCACACACAAAATTCTGGGACACACGACATCTGCGCAAAATATTGATATACATGAATAAACAAATATTTCCAAAAAGATACATAGACGTAGTTTATTTTGACACTTCTGTCGACACAAAAGGCGATACAAGTAAAGATATTACATTACAGAGTTATCAGGAAGGCAAACAAAATCTAAAAAAAAGTTTAAAAATGTGCTAAAGAGTGGGTTTTGAAGAAACATACAAAGAGAAGTACCACGTGTTTGCTTACCTCAAATAAAAAATACCTATATAAATATTACTAAATTCGGTCAAACACATCATACCGTACCCCTCCTCCCATAAAAATGAAATAAAGAGACTCCAAACACACAAATTATATTATAAATAAAAATGAAAACACAAGCGATATCTCGTTCAGACACCACCGTTTTCAAATTGGGAGTGAATGGTTTTGACTTAAAATTCAGCACATTTTCAACATCTATGATTGGTGGGGAAATGAGTGAACAACGCTCACGTGATCTACGCGTTTCCAGTGATGGATGATCATATCTGGATGTCTAGCAAACCATCCAGATATGATCATCCATCACTGGAAACGCGTAGATCGCATCATCTATTTTACCGGTTGAGCCATCCGGATACAACCAGATTGGGACACACGACATGTGCGCAAAATATTGATATACATAACCAATTATTTTTCCCAAAAAAAGGTACCTCTGTCGATAGAGATACCTCTGTCGATACACATCCCTTCCCTCAAAAAAAATAGAATGAAGGGGCCCCCAAACACACATACACTCACAATATAGTTAAAGTTTAAAACACAAGCGAAAAAAGGGATCAAGAGGGAAACTGCACATAAGAAAAAAATACGTAAATACATTACAAATAGAATATATGTCCTGAAATTCAAGTAGTATTTTAGCTGCTGAAAAGCATCGACGTTCAGTTTTCTAATGTCTTATGATGAATATCGAATACGATAAAATAATGTAGTTCAACTCTTTGAGAGCAGCAAATATTGATATCTCGTACATTTTAAAATTTTTCCAAAGTCTTGCCGTGAAAAAATTTGGACAAAATTCGTTAGGTCTGTTCATCCATATCTCGAACGCTTTTTAGTGTTCCCAAACCAAATGCAATTACATCAACTGATATATGTGATATATATAAAATGTCCAAAATAAGCGCTTGTTGAAGCTATATACCATTTCCTCACGTTATGAAAATTCCTCAGAGAAGCCGAAGTCGCTTTAGTTTGAGATAGACCCACGATAAAATGATTTCTTTTCGTTGGTTTAGGAAATCATACTCAATCAATTGTACCAAAAATGAATTATGTTGCAATGTTGTCGAGGTCAGATATGATACATTGACTACTGTGGATGAAAAATTTGTTACTATCATATCCTGTTTCCATTCCTTCTGTATTTTTGCATCATTTCATTCATCCAGTGCGTTTTTTGCGGTAGTGCTATTTCATATTTTCGCAATCTACAAAACTGAAAGAGTCTCCCAATCTTCTACAATTGATGGTTGCTATTGTGACATTATAAATATTGATAAAGGTTCCTGAAAATAATCGACCTTAGCCACACACAAAATTCTGGGACACACGACATCTGCGCAAAATATTGATATACATGAATAAACAAATATTTCCAAAAAGATACACATAGACGTAGTTTATTTTGACACTTCTGTCGACACAAAAGGCGATACAAGTAAAGATATTACATTACAGAGTTATCAGGAAGGCAAACAAAATCTAAAAAAAAGTTTAAAAATGTGCTAAAGAGTGGGTTTTGAAGAAACATACAAAGAGAAGTACCACGTGTTTGCTTACCTCAAATAAAAAAATACCTATATATAAATATTACTAAATTCGGTCAAACACATCATACCGTACCCCTCCTCCCATAAAAATGAAATAAAGAGACTCCAAACACACAAAATATATTATAAATAAAAATGAAACACAAGCGATATCTCGTTCAGACACCGTTTTTCAAATTGGGAGTGAATGGTTTTGACTTAAAATTCAGCACACATTTTCAACATGATTGGTGGGGAAATGAAGTGAAACAACGCTCACGTGATCTACGCGTTTCCAGTGATGGATGATCATATCTGGATGTCTAGCAAACCATCCAGATATGATCATCCATCACTGGAAACGCGTAGATCGCATCATCTATTTTACCGGTTGAGCCATCCGGATACAACCAGATTGGGACACACGACATGTGCGCAAAATATTGATATACATAACCAATTATTTTTCCCAAAAAAGGTACCTCTGTCGATAGAGATACCTCTGTCGATACACATCCCTTCCCTCAAAAAAATAGAATGAAGGGGCCCCAAACACACATACACTCACAATATAGTTAAAGTTAAAACACAAGCGAAAAAAGGGATCAAGAGGAAACTGCACATAAGAAAAAAATACGTAAATACATTACAAATAGAATATATGTCCTGAAATTCAAGTAGTATTTTAGCTGAAAAGCATCGACGTTCAGTTTTCTAATGTCTTATGATGAATATCGAATACGATAAAATAATGTAGTTCAACTCTTTGAGAGCAGCAAATATTGATATCTCGTACATTTTAAAATTTTTCCAAAGTCTTGCCGTGAAAAAATTTGGACAAAATTCGTTAGGTCTGTTCATCCATATCTCGAACGCTTTTTAGTGTTCCCAAACCAAATGCAATTACATCAACTGATATATGTGATATATATAAAATGTCCAAAATAAGCGCTTGTTGAAGCTATATACCATTTCCTCACGTTATGAAAATTCCTCAGAGAAGCCGAAGTCGCTTTAGTTTGAGATAGACCCACGATAAAATGATTTCTTTTCGTTGGTTTAGGAAATCATACTCAATCAATTGTACCAAAAATGAATTATGTTGCAATGTTGTCGAGGTCAGATATGATACATTGACTAGATTATGATGTTTGTGAATGATTTTCTAAATGACGTTTTTTAGCAGTGTTTTTTTACACAATGATGTGGTTTCCCACCAGTGTGAATCTTCATGTGCCTACGTAAATTTCCTGCTTGACCAAATGACTTTCCACATATTTTACAATGGTGTGGTTTTTCACCAGTGTGAATCTGCACGTGCTTTTGTAAATTTCCCGCTTGACCAAACGACTTTCCACATATTTTACAATGGTGTGGTTTTTCACCAGTGTGAATCTGCATGTGCTTTTGTAAATTTCCCGCTTGACCAAATGACTTCCCACATATTTTACAATGATGTGGTTTTTCACCAGTGTGAATCTGCATGTGCCTTCGTAAATTTCCCGCTTCACCAAATGACTTCTGGAATATTTTACAATGGTGTGGTTTTTCACCAGTGTGAATCTGCATGTGCGTTCGTAAATTTCCCGGTTGACCAAATGACTTCTGACATATTTCGCAATGGTGGGGTTTTTCACCAGTGTGAATCTGCATGTGGGTTCGCAAATGTCCTGCTTGACCAAATGACTTCTGACATATTTTACAATGGTGGGGTTTTTCACCAGTGTGAATCTGCATGTGGGTTCGCAAATATCCTGCTGTACCAAAACTCTTCCCGCATATTCCACAATTGTGTGGTTTTTCACCAGTGTGAATCCGCATGTGCGTTCGTAAACTTCCCGCTTGACCAAAGGTCTTCCCGCATGTTTCACAATTGTGTGTTTTTTCACCAGGGTGAATCTGCATGTGCTTTTGTAAATTTCCCGCTTGACCAAATGACTTCTGACATATCTCACAATGAAAAGGCTTTTCCTTGGTGCTAGTTCGCATGTTCAATTTCCTGAATAGCTCGAGACGTACACCTAGCGGCCTTTACCAACTGGCCACCCAAGTACATATAAGAAAGTATTAAATATAGTATTGTTCATAAGACAGAGAGAGAGAGAGAGTTTATTGCTCGTCAACCAGAAACATGACGTCATATAAACAAAAGAAAAAAATATGTTTTGTGTTTTCGTATCTTCGCATTACACTTCATTCTTCTTAAATGGATTCAAATAAATAATTTCATTGAACATTTATGCCAACATTTATGTTTCACAACGGGGCTCTCATAATATAAATTGTGTTTATCAAATAATTTTTTAAACTGAGGGCCAAGTTTAAAATGATTTGAAGCGGCGCAGAGATGGCAATAAAAAATGAAACTGATACACTTGAGCTGATTAGATAGACTATGTCGTAATGCTGAGGCGTAAATGTTTGTGATTGCGGGGAAATACATATAGGCCACTGATTTACGACGACATAATCTGAATGCTTTTTTTTGTAAAATCGAAATTTGTGATAGCTAAATTAAAATCGACAAGATAAGCAACATTCATAATAATAAAACCACGGTGTAATTTCTGAATATATCGTTAGCTTCGTCGATGTGCTTTAACCTGTTTTTTATTTTAAATTCACAATGGCGTGGGGAGTACTGCCCGAATATACCAACTACAATGGTGGATCCAGTAAATCAATTTAGGGGAGGGCACATTTTTCCCGACATGCAAACATAGGCTTTCAAATTAAAAAAAAAAGATTAGATTTTTTGAGAACGAAACAAAAATAAATGTTATAAGAGCGAAATAAACATGAGACAGGAAAACGTATCTGCGCGCCAGGAGCTCGATGAAATTTTGGGAAAAATTTAATAAAAACACTCACTTTAAAGGCTAAATGCTACGAAATACACAAAATTTACCAGGTAAAAATATTAAGCGCCGCTGGTGTGCGAAAATATTATGAAAATGAAAACCTCTCTTCCCTGCCCAACTGTGCAACTAAGGCCGAAATTCCACCGACCATGCTCACCGCATGGCTACATCGCGACTGAACTAGCGCTAATTCCACCGCTTCGTCAGCAATAGATCACGTTTTCTTCCCTCGTGACAGAGCGAATCTTGCTGAGTATCTCGGAAAATTATCAAGTTGAATCTGTCGGGTGTTAAATTGTAAGAATGGCTATTATGACTGAAAGTGTCGTGTTTACAGGCACCATTCCTACTGAGTGCATCCTATTTGTGGGAGTAGGCTTGATGAAGGTGCTTACTATCTACTTTTCCAAGTGGTTTGGCTTCTTCCTGACAGGTTCAAGAACTACACTAGGATGCTGCCAGGGCTTTTCACCGCACTTCTGAAGCTAGTTAGTCAGAGCATCATAAGGCGCGATACCAATTACAGCCGGGCTATAACCCCAGAGGAGAAGCTATTTATAACCCTACGATACAATGTTTTCTTCCTACCAGGGGTGCCAAATAGAGTTGAGATGTTAGGCATTGGCATTACATAGTGGTTTGGCCATCACTGTCCAGGATAGACACCATTCACCACACTTTACAATATAAACATGTCGTATAGTTTAGTATGGAACAGACTTAGTGAACGGCATGAACATTGCAGTCCTTCTAGGACAGATACCATTCACTGCACTCGACTGTAGACTGGTAGTTCAGTTTGTACTGAATATAAACTTACAAATAACATAGCGATTTTGTTGACACTGTCCAGGGCAGATATCAATCTACGCCTATTAGACTCTTCGTTCAGTTTTGTACAGGACGTAGTCATTGCTCTTTACTGTAGACTAGTGCTTCAGTTATTTATGGAATACAGACGTAATCCATGTAATAACTGTACTATACAGCTTTACTTGACATTGCCCAGGGCAAATACCACTCACCGCAGTCTGTGGACCGAAGATTCAGTTATATATGGAACGGTCTCTGCTCAGCATGTAGTTAGTTGCGGGCTCTACATTTGGCTCATCACCATGTTATTGGCCGTTAGCTAAGTCATGTAAGGTACTGCTATTGAAAAAATTTACAAAAATGACCGATATTCTTATATGAAGATCAATTATGGTATTCATAAGACAAAAAATATAAAAGGAGCCAAATTTCAAACAAATCTTGGCAGACGTCATATCTGTTGGTAAACAATTGGCCAGTTACATTCAACCATTCTCTAGAATTATCACTCACTAATAAACAGTTTAGCTCAAATATTGCACGTCAACGAATATTGATAACCGACACAAAAATGTTTGAACCAACCAAAAAGCAGCATTTTTAATTTTCAATAATATTGACATTCAATTAAATTTTTGTTCAGGTTTCTGGCTACTAGCAACAGCTTCAAATCACTTCATTACACATTGGCCATACCACCATCGTCAATTTTATTCCAGAGGTATGTCAGGCTATTTGGGTGTTCTACAGGCCACTTTATCTGCCACAACCTACAACTGCCCTGTGGCGTCAAAATGATGAGCGTTTTAGGAAATTATGGAACTGACTAGTTTTTTTGTCTTCTTTATACCTCTCCTATATATCATGATTTCCGGGCTCTATCTATATTCTTTACGTCTTCCGGTGAAAAATGAAATTTGGAGCTGATTCTTATGTTTTGGAACATAAAATTTACCTACGAAATTGTTCGTTATTCCAATTCTGAATGTGTGTATACAGTATAGACTAGTTTTTTCCAATACCAATGAAAAGTGTGAATGGTCTTCTGGGATATCGTTCCATACGTAGGCCTAATATCCAGTATGATTAGGGTGTAAGTCTGCATACGGTGCCACTCTCAGACTCGAAACTGTACAG
Source organism: Styela plicata (assembly GCA_963675895.2). Taxonomy (NCBI): domain Eukaryota; kingdom Metazoa; phylum Chordata; class Ascidiacea; order Stolidobranchia; family Styelidae; genus Styela; species Styela plicata. The sequence continues at coordinate 19,997,258 of OZ023150.1, read as the reverse complement.
TAGGCCTATACCGGTACGTACCGGTACCTGTATAGGCAAGCGGCATCAGTTCATGTTTTCCGTAATACCCTCTCTGTACTATATATCCTAGCCTACCTTATCCAATTTGGAATCTATCTGTAAACAGGTAGTCAGTTAGTAGCCAACAGAGTACTGTCTAACCAGTTCGTGCTGGTGAATAGAATACCGCACCGGTAGGCTACTTCAAATAGCCTACCCTATGACGAGAAAATACATCCACAGACCTGTACAAAGCTAGCAGAGACTTCCAGCAAACAGTTACCAATTTTTCAATTACTATATCCGCCTACGCCGAATCATAAATATTCATTCAAAATAGTGAAATATTTGTTTGTCACGATATAGACTAGCGTGTTTAAACCATACTCGTACGCCGAATGGAAAAATTTAAAGAAATTCTACCGCGTGGATTGTGGGGAAATTCCTCTCCCTTTTTCCGAAAAACTGCAAATATAGCGAAATATCTTCAATAAAGACGTCATTAATAGACGGAAAAATTATTTGTCACGCTATTCCTTTTTACAGTATGTTCAAAATATATTTCTACACCCATGAAAAAAATTTGAAGAAATTTTACTGTGCGGATCATGGGGAAATTTCCTTCCTTTTCATGAAAAGGTGCATAAATGGCATAATATCCTTAATAATGACCTCATTAATTGACTAATAAATTATGTGTCACTCTATTCCTTCATACAGTATGTTTATAAAATATTTTTACAACTAAGAAAAAAATTTGAAGAAATTCTACCGTGCGGATCATTAAGAAATTCCCCTCCATTTTCACGAAAAAGTGCAAAAATGGCAAAATATCTTTAATAAAGACCCCATTAATTGACTAATAAATTATTTGTCACGCTATTCCTTTATACAATGTGTTCAAAATATATTACTACATCTATGAAAAAAATTAAAGAAATTCTACCGTGCGGATAATGTGAAAATCTCCCTCCCTTTTCATAAAAGAGTGCAAAATGCCAAAATATCTTTAATAATGGCGTCATTAATTAAGAAAAAAATTATTTGTCACGCTATTCCTTCATACAGTATGTTCATAAAATATTTCTACAACTATGAAAACAATTTGAAGGAATTCTACCGTGCGGATCATGGGGAAATTCCCTTCCTTTTCATCAAAAATGGCAAAATATTCTTAATAGAGACTTCATGAATTGACGAAAAAAAATATTTGTAATGTCATTCCTTCATTCGGTATGTTCATAAAATATTTCTACAACTATGAAAAAAAATTTGAAGGAATTCTACAGTGCGGATCATTGGGAAATTACCATCCATTTTCACAAAAAAGTGCAAAAAAGGCAAAATATCTTTTATAAAGACCTCATTAATTGACTAATAAATTATTTATCACGCTATTCCTTTATACAGTGTGTTCAAAATATATTACTACATCTATGAAAAAATTTAAAGAAATTCTACCGTGCGGATAATGGGGAAATGTCCTTCCTTTTCATGAAAAAGTGCATGAATGGCATAATATCCTTGATAAAGACCTCATTATTTGACTAATAAATTATTTGTCACGCCATTCCTTCATACAGTATGTTTATAAAATATTTTTACAACTAAGAAAAAAATTTGAAGAAATTCTACCGTGCGGATCATTGGGAAATTCCCTCCATTTTCACGAAAAAGTGCAAAAATGGCAAAATATCTTTAATAAAGAACCCATTAATTGACTAATAAATTATTTGTCACGCTTTTCCTTTATACAGTGTGTTCAAAATATATTACTACATCTATGAAAAAAATTTAAAGAAATTCTACCGTGCGGATAATGTGAACCCCTCCCCCCTTCCTTTTCAAAATATCTTTAATAAGGGCATCATTAATTAAGAAAAAAATTATTTGCCACGCTATTCCTTCATACAGTATGTTCATAAAATATTTCTACAACTATGAAAAAAAATTTGAAGGAATTCTACCGTGCGGATCATTGGGAAATTACCATCCATTTTCACGAAAAAGTGCAAAAAAGGCAAAATATCTTTTATAAAGACCTCATTAATTGACTAATAAATAATTTGACACGCTATGCCTTCGTAGAGTATGTTGAAAATATATTTCGTACCTTCGCATTACACCTTATTCCTCTTAAATGAATTCAAAAAAATAATTTCATTGAACATTTATACCTTTTCATAACGGGGCTCCGATAATATAAATGTGTTTAACTAAGAATTTTTTAAACTAAGGGTTAAAAATGATTTGAAGCGGCGCAGATATGAAATATGAAACTGATACACTTGAGCTGATTAGATAGGCTATGTCGTAATGCGATGCGTAAATGTTTGTGATTGCGGGGAAATACATATAAGCCACTGCTTTATAACGTCATAATCTGAATGCTTTTTTGTAATAACGAAATTTGTGATAGCTAAATTAAAATCGACGCAAGATAAGATAAGCAACATTCATAATAATAAAACCACAGTGTAATTTCTTTCTTCTGAAACTGATACACTTGAGCTGATTAGATAGGCTATGTCGTAATGCGATGCGTAAATGTTTGTGATTGCGGGGAAGGAAATACATACAAGCCACTGCTTTATAACGTCATAATCTGAATGCTTTTTTGTAATAACGAAATTTGTGATAGCTAAATTAAAATCGACGCAAGATAAGATAAGCAACATTCATAATAATAAAACCACAGTGTAATTTCTTTCTTCTTTCAACTTAAAAAAAAGATTGCATTTTTTAGAACGAAAGAAAAATACATGTTTTAAGAGCGAAATAAACATTATCAGACAGGAAAATATATCTGCGCACCAGAATCTCACAGAAATTTTCGTAAAAATCGAATAAAAACTCTCAATTTAAAGGGTAAATGCTACGAAATACACAAAATTTATCAAGGAAAAATATTGCGCGCCGCAGCCGCGCGAAAATATCATGAAAATGAAATGAAAACACCTCTTCCCCTAACTAACCACCACAATAACGTTTTGTTTGAACTCTGACATGTAGAAGTATATTATCAGAGCAGAAACATGAGGATATAATAATATATTTAGGCTGTTTTGAGTTGAATGTTAGCTAATGCTCATATGCACATCTCAATTAGAAGTTATATTTTATAAAAAAAAAAACAGCCAAGTCACGATATAGACATGTCGGGACTACGTCTGTCCGGTATGAACAAATAAATAGCGTTATTCAGTAATGTGGAGAGAACTTAAATTGTACCAGAAATACCAGACGCAAAAATGCACAATGAAAATGTTCCATGCCTTCGAATAAGCAAACCCCTCCCCTTCCCCTTAAACCAGCTAGCATAAAACTGCATCACTTTGATCTAAGATGTTGGTGATGTTTCTTGCGATGGCCATATTTTACAAGTAGGCTGTTTCGTACATTGGTAGTAGGTCCGGTTCAAAATTGCTGCCTAGCGAATCGTACCTGTTTTCGTACTAGTACGAAATTTAGTACGATAAATGAAAAAAATTAATCGAACTTTATTTCGTACTGGTACGAAGTTCGGTACGATTTACGGAAAAAATACTATCGTACGGTACGGAGTACTACCATCCATGAAACTTAGTCCATCAGGCACAGTGGTAATGCAAAAAGGGTGTGTGAGTGGGGATGTGCTCTTATGGAAGTGGTTTCCGGATTGATCAGACCACTGTTCCGTACGCACGGTTTATCGGATGCAATATTTCTTCCTTTTAAAACGATTTAATTTTTTTGTATCAGATTAACGAGTTTGTACTTTTATAGAGAGTGCAATATCTGGCATACCCTGAGCCGTTGTGCCCAATAAGATTTGGTTATTGGAACATTTTAATCAAAGTTTACTCACTCTTTTGTAGACTTTTCAGTATCATAAGTAAGATTTACCACGGGAAAAGGTTTGAGCAATATTGTATAGAGTTCGTTTGCTTCGTATCAAGAAAACCGCCCGGATTCTCAAAAGGGTCCGAGTAACAATCACAACATTCACCTGGGCTATTGACACTTTGTTTGATTTTTCGTATAAGAGAAGACCAGTGAATAAATCAAAGGCAACGCTCGATTTATTTTTTGTTGTTGATTGCTTGTGTTACGTTAGGATATTGCTTCAACCTTTATTCTAAATTTTATGTTTTCCTCCTGATTATCTATCGCTTTGTGTGTTTGATGGTAAAATCGAAATAAATGATGATGATATACGACCACCTGATTTTGCTACTATATTGTGGGACAATTTAGCATTCTCTACTCAGGGAATTATAATATTTTTTAAATATTTTTGCGTGTTTATTGTTTTAAACTCCTATGGATGAAAAATTTGTTACTATCATATCCTGTTTCCATTTCTTCTGTATTTTTGCATCATTTCATTTATCCAGTGCGTTTTTGCGGTAGTGCTATTTCATATTTTCGCAATCTACAAAACGGAAAGAGTCCCCCAATCTTCTACAATTGATGGTTGCTATTGTGACATTAAGAATATTGATAGAGGTTCCTGAAAATAATCGACCATAGCCACACACATCTGCGCAAAATATTGATATAGATGAATAGACAATTATTTCCAAAAAGATAAATAGACGTAGTTTATTTTGAAACTTCTGTCGACACAAAAGGCAATAAAAGTAAAGATATTACATTACAGAGTTATCAGGAAGGCAAACAAAATCTAAAAGAAAGTTTAAAAATGTGCTAAAAAGTGGGTTTTGAAGAAACATACAAAGAGAAGTAAAAAATACCTATATAAATATTACTAAATTCAGTCAAACACATCATACCGTACCCCTCCTCCCATAAAAATGAAATAAAGATACTCCAAACACACAAATATATTATAAATAAAGTGGAAACACAAGCGATATCTCGTTCAGACACCGTTTTCAAATTGGGAGTGAATGGTTTTGACTTAAAATTCAGCACATTTTCAACGTGATTGGTGGGGAAATGAGTGAACAACGCTTACGTGAACGATTGTGCACAATGGAGTGTCCAGCAAACCTCCCAGATATAATCATCCATCACTGGAAACGCGTAGCTCGAATCGTATTCTTTACCGATTTTAGCTGCAGAGCCATCCGGGCACCACTAGCTAGGGACACGCAACATCTACGCAAAATGTTGATGTAAATGGATAATCAATTATTTACTACCAAGAAGGTTCATTTATGCATATAGGTCATTTCGATACCTTAGTCGATACGGGACCCCTTCTCTCATAAAAAAATAAAGTGGCTCCAAACACATACACTCACAATATAATTAAAGTTGAAAACACAAGCGAAAAAAGGACTCAAAAGGAAACTGTACACAAGAAAAAAATACAAATAACACATATGCCCTAAAACTCGAGTAGTAGTTTAGCTGGGGAGAAGCGGGTTTCAGTTTCCCAATGTCTTATGAGGAATGTCGAACACTATGAAATAATGTAGTTCAACCCTACAAGGGCAGCGAATATTGATCTCATACATTTTATAACTCTTCCCTTGCTATGACAACATTTGGACAAAGTCCTTTAGGTCTGTCCAACCATATCTCGAATCCTAATTATTGTTCACAAACCAAATGTAATTACATCAACTAATGTATGTGATATATACAAAATAAGCGATTCATTTGCCTTGTCGAAGCAATAAGCCATTTCTTCACAAGAAAATTCTTCAGGGAAGATGAAGTCATTTTAGGTTGAAATAGAGCCACGATAGCATGACTTTTTATTGTTGGTTCAGGAAATCATACTCAATCGATTTTACCCAAAATGAATTATGTTGCATTTTGACAAGTTCAAATGATGCATTAACTAGAGTTACTAGACTATAATGTATGCGAATGAATTTTCAAACGTTTTTTAACAGTGCATTTCTACACAACTATGTGTGAATCTGCATGTGCCTTCGTAAACTTTCTGCTTGGCCAAATGGCTTCCCGCACATTTCACAATTGTGTGGTTTTTCACCAGTGTGAATCTGTATGTGCTTTCGTAAAGTTCCCGCTTCAACAAATGTTTTCTGACATATTTCACAATTGTGTGGTTTTTCACCAGTGTGAATCTGCATGTGCCTTCATAAACTTTCTGCTCTAGCAAAAGTCTTCCCGCATATTTTACAATGATGTGGTTTTTCACCAGTGTGAATCTGCATGTGCCTTCGTAATACTCCTGCTTGACCAAATGACTTCCAACATATTTTACAATGGTGTGGTTTTTCACCAGTGTGAATCTGCATGTGCGTTCGTAGATTTACCGCTTGACCAAATGACTTCTGACATATTTTACAATGGTGTGGTTTTTCACCAGTGTGAATCTGCATGTGCGTTCGTAAATTTCCCGCTTGACCGAATGACCTCTGACATATTTTACAAAGATGTGGTTTTTAACCAGTGTGAATCTGCATGTGCCTTCGTAATATTCCTGCTTGACCAAATGACTTCCGACATATTTTACAGTGGTGTGGTTTTTCACCAGTGTGAATCCGCATGTGCGTTCGTAAATTTCCTGCTTGACCAAATGGCTTCCCACATATTTCACAATGAAAAGGCTTTTCCTCGGCGTGAGTTCGCATGTTCAATTTCCTGAATAGCTCAAGACATACACCTAGCGCCTTTATCAACTGGCCACCTATGTATATATACGAAAGTATTAAATATAGTATTGTGCATAAGAGAGAGAGAGAGCGAGAGTTTATTGCTCGTCAACCAGAAACATGACATCATATGAATAAAAAAATAAAATATGTTCTATGTTTTCGTACCTTCGCATCAAGGCTTATTCTTCTTAAATGAATTCAATAAAATAATTCCATTGAACATTTATGCCTTTTCAAAACGGGGCTCTGATAATATAAATTGTGTTTATCAAAGAATTTATTTAAACTAAAGGTTTAAAATGATTTGAAGCGGCACATATATGGCAATAAAAATGCAACCGATACACTTGAGCTGATTAGATAAGCCATGCCGTACTGCAGTGGCGTAAATGTTGGTGATTGCGGGGAAATACATATAAGCCACTGATTTTTGACGTCATAATCGGAATGCTCTTTTGTAATAACGAAATTTGTGATAGCTAAATTAAAATCGACGCAAGATAAGATAAGCAACATTCATAATAAAACCACGGTGTAATTTTTTTTCTTTCAACCCAAAAAAAAAGATTATATTTTTTTAGAACGAAACAAAACAACATGTTTTAAGAGCGAAATAAACATCAGACAGGAAAATATATCTGCGCACCAGAATCTCTCTGAAATTTTAGTAAAAATCGAATAAAAACTCTCACTTTAAAGGGTAAATGCTACGAAATACACAAAATTTATCAGGGAAAAATATTGCGCGCCGCAGCCGCGCGAAAATATTATGAAAATGAAATGAAAACCTCTCTCCCCCTAAGAGCAGAAACATGAGGATATAATAATATATTTAGGCTGTTTTGAGTTGAATGTTAGCTAATGCTCATATGCTCATCTCAATTAGAAGTTATATTTTATAAAAAAAAAACAGCCAAGTCACGATATAGACATGTCGGGACTACGTCTGTCCGGTATGAACAAATAAATAGCATTATTCAGTAATGTGAAGAGAACTTAAATTGCATCAGAAATACCAGACACAAAAATGCACAATGCACCCCCCCCCCCCCCCCCCTTATTCATCAGCATCGGTCTACCATTCTCATATTATGCACTATTCTATATATAAATAGGAACACTGATATTTGGGGAGCGGCATAAGCATATGTCCCCCCCTTCCGCCAGTTACGCCTATGTTTTAATGACCTGGATTTTAAACCAGATGCCATAAAACTGCATCACTTCGATTTAAGATGTTGGTGATGTTTCTTGCGACGGTTAGATTATACAAGTAGGCTGTTTTGTACATTGGTAGTTGGTCCGGTTCGAAATTGCTGTCTAGCGAATCGTACCTGTTTTCGTACAGGTACGAAATTAAGTACGATAAATCGAACTCAATTTCGTACTGTTTCGTAGTTCGATACTATTTACGAAAACAATACTACGGTACTATTTACGAAAAAAATACCACGGTACGGAAAATTTTCGAAAGGTACGGTACAAAGTTCGGTACGAAATTACTTCGCTGGTTCGAAGTACGATAAAAATTTCGTACCGTACTATCACCCTGGAAACTTAGTCTATGAAGCACAGTGGTGAGGCGAAAAAGGTGTGTGAGTGGGGATGTGCTCTTATGGAAGTGGTTTCCGGATTGACCAAACCACTGTACGCACGGTTCATTGGATGCAGTATTTCCTCCGATTTATTTTTTGTATCACATTAACGAGTCTGTAGTTTTAAAGAGAGTGCAATATTTGTCATACCCTGAGTCGTTGTGCCCAATAAGATTTAGTTATTGGAACATTTTAACCTATTTTACTCACTTTTATGTAGATTTTTCAGTATCACGTGTGGGATTTATCACGGAACAGGCGTTGAGCAATATTCTGATATTGCATAGGCTTCGCTTGTTTCGTACCAGAAAAACGAACCGGATTCGCAAAAGAGTACGTGTAACTATCACAACATTCGCCTGGGCTATTGACACTTCGTTGGATTTTTTGTATAAGAATATGCCAGTGAATAAACCAAAAGTAACGCCCGAATAATTTCGAGATTTTTCGTTGTTGATTGCACGCGTTTCCTATTGAGTTGTAAGTGTAGGTTGTTATACGCACTGAATTTAGGCCATTGTTTTAAACTTTATTCTAAATCATGTTTTGCCTCCTGATTATCTATCGCTTTGTTTGAGTCGCTTCTGTGTGTGCTTGATGGTAAAATCAAAATAAATGATGATGATGATAAACGACCCTCTTATTTTTCTAATATTTCGTGGGCAATTTGGCATTTTCTACTCTAGTATTTCTCAACTTGGCTATGTAATTTGTATATTATATTTTTTTCAATAAGGGCAAATTATAACACCAATTATTTTATTCTTTAATCTTTTTTTGCGTTTTTATTATTTCGAACTCCTTTGGATGGTTGTGGTGTGTGAAAAGAGAGAAAGTGTGGGAGAGTAATATTTCCATACACCCAAACAAAAATACAAAATTCGTTATTCAATGCGGAGGTGCGCAAACGCGTGCAAACTCGCATTCTGTCATTTTCTTTCAATAAGCACGTTTTTAAGCTCGATGTCAGGTTCTGTTTTTTAATTGTTCTTTACCAATCATTTATTGCCTTTATGCTGATTATGGGGAAATGAACCTACTTGCTAATTGGTTAGTGCCCCCAGTGGCAATCCAATTTAGGAAAGTTTGGTCGGTTTTTGCCTTAGTGGCGGATTTGGTTTGGCGTTATTCATCAAAACCATATCTGATGCGATACTTAATTCAAAATACGAACTTTTTTATTACATAAAGCAAAAAAACATGACACTTCCATAACATGGCCATTTCTCTATATGTGACAACGTTTTCTCGTGCCCGTTTTGCAATGTTTTATTCGCACTTTTTAACACTAGATAACATTCAAGTAAACTGTGAAAACTGTGGTCTCATATTTATCAACTTGCAACTATAAATAAAATAACTTGAACATAATGAGACACAGTTGATACCCTGATTTCTCTCACCCCCAAGGTTTATGTTTGGTTCATGTTTTGAGCATATCCAACTATTAACATCTTCCCAGAATTATTGAACCAAATAATACATGAAAATAAGATGATATACAGTTTCCAACTCATTATAACCATATTTAGAATTAGTGTATTTACTAACTTTCTCAACACTTGTCAAAATTTGCGATATTTGAATATGTGGAATATTTTTCAGCATTCGGATTATCAACATTTCGCCAATTTGCTTCAAATCAGTTCCAAGTAGTTATATGTATCACTATAATGGCAATTAAAGTTGTGCTTCACATGAATTTGATAAAATGACAGGATTTGGCACTTATTCATTTTATGCAATAATACTTTTGTTGGCACTGCTCTCGAATCAAATTTTACATGAAACGAACGAAAGCTTTTGGCTATCGTAGGAACATACATCTTCGCTTACAGTAAATACCAGTCGAACATCTTTTTACTAATGTCGAATTTTCACGCCTAAAAATCTCCAGGTGCCGTCAATATTTTCTCGATAAGTGTTCGATAGCAATATTTACCAACTTTTTCAACACTTGCAAAAAATTTTAATTCAAGTAGTTATACAAGCCACTCTAATAGCCATTCAAGTTGTTTTTCACATGAGTTTGATCATACGACATAACACTAATATGCGGGTTCAGAATATCTACTAGGTATTGCATCCATTTTTCCAACGAAACGTGGTATAAAAATAGCATTATTGCGCAATAATATGAAGCGATTAAACCATAATAGTTGTATACCGACTTTTGTCTAAGTATGCCAGCAGTACACCAAATCTTTCAAAGTAATGCAATTCATCCTATTAAACACAGTGTGTCTGGAATACAAGTTCCAACACATATTTAACCCATCTCAACTTTTGGCTTACTAAAATGATTGCACGTCTATCATACCGATTCCCCCACAATTCACTTGCCCAATAAGTTCGTTTCGCCTTCTCCCATTTAGATCCCCATAAAAACTGATAGCATATTCTTGACAATTTAACTATACAAGATGATGGAATTCTCACAGGTAACAGAGATATTATAGGTAAAAATTCAGTAATGATACTGTAATTTTCCCCAATAGTGTCAACCGCCGTGTAGATATTTTTATATGGGTATTCTTTTCTCAAATATTAGAAAGTTTAGGCAAACTGTTGATATTAAAAAGATACCAATATTCCGAACATTTTAAAATTCCATTTCACCCCCTCCCAGTGTGAATCTTCACGTGCCTTCGTAAATTTCCTGCTAGGCCAAATGTGTTCCCATATATTTAACCATAAAAAGGTTTTTCACCAGTGTGGATCTGCATGTGCCTCCCTAATTTTCCTGCTTGACCGAATGACTTGCCACGTGTTTTACAATGATAAGGTTTTTCACCAGTGTGAATCTGCATGTGCCTTCGTAAATTTCCTAATTGACCAAATGTCTTCTGACATATTTTACAATGGTGGGGTTTTTCACCAGTGTGAATCTGCATGTGGGTTCGCAAATGTCCTGCTCTACCAAAAGTCTTCCCACATATTTCACAATTGTGTGGTTTTTCACCAGTGTGCATCTGCATGTGCCTTCGTAAAGTTCCCGCTTCGCCAAACGACTTCTCACATATTTTACAATGGTGTGATTTTTCACCAGTGTGAATCTGCATGTGAGTTCGTAAATTTCCTGCTCGGCCAAATGACTTCCCACATACTTTACAATGGTATGGTTTTTCACCATTGTGAATCTGAATGTGCTTACGTAAATTTCCCGCTTCACGAAATGACTTCTCACATATTTTACAATGGTGTGGTTTTTCACCAGTGTGAATCTGCATGTGCCTTCGTAAATTTCCCGCTCGACCAAAGGTCTTCTTGCATATTTTACAATGGTGTGGTTTTTCACCAGTGTGAATCTGCGTGTGATTTTGTAAATTTCCCGCTCGACCAAAGGTCTTCCCGCATATTTTACAATGGTGTGGTTTTTCACCAGAATGAATCTGGATGTGCGTTTGCAAACTTCTCGCTTGACCAAATGACTTCCCGCATATTTGACAATTGTGCGGTTTTTCACCAGTGTGAATCTGCATGTGCCTTCGTAATTTTCCTGCTTGACCAAAAGACTTCTGACATATTTTACAATGAAAAGGTCTTTCACCAATGTGAATCTGCATGTGGGTGCGCAAATTTCCTGCTCGACCAAAAGTCTTCCCGCATATTTCACAATTGTGTGGTTTTTCACCAGTGTGAATCTGCATGTGCGTTCGTAAATCCCCTGATTGACCAAATGACTTCTGACATATTTTACAATGGTGGGGTTTTTCACCAGTGTGAATCTGCATGTGTCTTCGTAAATTTTCTGCTAGGCTGAATGTCTTCCTGCATATTTCACAATTGTATGGTTTTTCACCAGTGTGAATCCGCATGTGCCTTCGCAAATGTCCTGCTTGACCAAATGACTTCCGACATATTTTACAATGGTGTGGTTTTTCACCAGTGTGAATATGCATGTGCCTTCGTAAATATCCTGCTCGACCAAATGTCTTCCCACATATTTCACAATAATAAGGTTTTTCACCAGTGTAAGTATTCGTATGTGTTCGCAGTGCTTGCATTAAGGACTTCCCACTTACTTCACAATAATGAGGTGTTTCACGAGTATGATTCTTCATTTGTTTTTGTAAAACACATTCTTGTAGAAATGCCTCCCCACTTCCATCTTTTGCTGCATTACTATTTATTTCATCGGAGCTAAAATATTCTTCTTCACCATATATGTGTTTCAACATGTGTTTTTTTAAATCAGTTGCCGATGAGAAGTTTTCATCACAGTTTAGACAAGGAAAACTCTTCTTTGTTGTGCCTTTATTCTTGATATCCATTAAGATTGAGTTGTTTTTCTCCAACAATATGTAAGGATTTTATATTTATACTGAAATGAATATATATATTTTATAATTCTGCAAAGTATGCAGTATTATGTAACCGTGTCATACTGCACTGCACAACGCATTAAGAAATGTAAAATGTTGCAACAATGAAGCAGAATTCGAAATTATTAGTATCACTCTATTTTCTCTTTATTTCGTAACAAAACATGGTGTTGAACATTTGAGCAAAATTATCAAAATATTCTTAAAAGAGAAACATATAATGCGAATAAAAATGATTCTGGAATCATGATTTATGAAGGTGAAGAGATGAATAGTCCTGAAGAAATTATTTAAAAGGCAGCAGAGTTTTATGAAACCTCTTTCACCCCAAGGAATAAACCAAGCGTTGATGACGCTTATATATATACGTAATGATTGAAAATAGTTTTCGAATTTTGATATGACCACGAGCTCACCGAAGGGAACTCTGATTTTGTCCGCGTAGAGTGAATTGTGGCTATATAAACCGACGGGTAAATTGATAGCTCTCTTTTCTGCTCAAGAGTATTCAATACACTGGTTAGTGCTGTATTTAATCGCCTACCAGAATTTAGTGTGAACCGTTAGATCTTTATCGATTAGCCTAGCCTTTTTATCTGTCTTTTCTTACTTTCGTTTGTTTCATTAACCAACAATATACTTGCCTGCACATAATCCTGTAACCTGATAACTGACTGGTCGACTGGCGAGGAAATATTCAGATTCTTTAGACCGGGTCATTACAAATTTTGGCGAGCACGCCAGGATTATGGGTAGGCGAAGTAAGTCTGTTACGAACCACGACCTTGGTTCAGTAGCAAAAATGAACAATTTGCAAGAATGTTTAGACAATCTAGGGGCGTTTGAAGAGTCTGTCAAAAGTAGACAACAAGCCCTCGAAGATTGGCTGACGGAACAACAAGGTGAAATAGGCTCAATTAAGATATCCATGAACCAGATTAAAGGTGAAATGGGGGAAATGAAAGATGATATAGGTAGTGATTTTAAAGAAATAAAACGATTGTTGTCTGATGGTTTGTCTATGGGTTTGGGTAGGTATAGCGAAGACCAGCCTAATGCCAATGACACGAAGTCCGGTAAAAAGGTTAACTTTGAAGTGTAAGAGGAAACTGATGTGAAAGAGGTAAGGGCAAAACCGATTTTAAAGTCACCGCAGGTGGACATGACAAGACCAGTGTGGCATACCGGTAACTTGACAGATGGGTATCCTACTAGAGGTGAGGGACCCGTGGATAGCATGAGCGGACTGATCTAGCGTCTCCACTTGGTAGCAGTACTCCTGCGTCTTTGCCAAAGGTTCTTGCCTCTGCGGGGAATGGTAGTTGCGATTCAGTCTCGGAAATGGTGAAGCGGTCTGGCGAACCAAATTTCATAGTCGAGAAATGGCGCCAGAGGAGACCCCGTCTGACTTCGCCGCGGTTCTGCGGACGATGGGACTGACAGCTTGCCCGACGCTGAATGGTTCAGCTCGTGACGAGCTTATCAGGCAGCAGTTTTTAATGGGCCTTTATGATAATGATATGCGAATTCCGGTGACAATGCGGCAACCGGTTACGTTGAATGACGCGGTAGCTTCGGCCACTCTGTACAATACCATGAAGCGTGGAAACGAAGCAGAATGGTTAAGATCGCTAAAAAGCCGGTAATAGCTGCAGTAAGTGCTGCGCGGTCGGAGATGGCAGGTGAGTCACTAGATGCTAAGGTAGGTCTTTTGCCTTTTCAAGATGTGTTTGTAAAAGAGATGGGCGAGTTCAAAGCCGTGATGGTTGAATTGAAGTCGATTATACAGAATAGTTTGATGACTACTTTTCAAGAACCTTCTAACCGGCGTAGGGGCTGCACTGTGTGTGGCGATAGTGGACACCGTACAACGGTTTGCCCAGACAGAGTTTGTTTTAACTGTCAAGGCAAAGGTCATTACGTAGCGGAGTGTCCGGACCGCCAAAGGGGACCAACTGATAGTAGTACCGGTAACCGTGCGGGGGGCGAAGATTTACAATCCCAGCAGCGGAGTTGAGGTCCTCATCCTTCGCTGTGTCCTTCAATGACGACCGATCAATGGGCCACGAATCATCACAGGCATTTGTTCAAGTCTGAGGTTTACAAAGGCACATGCGAATTCATACTGGTGAGAGGCCTTATCGCTGTGTCACATGCGGAAAGACATTTGTTCAAGTTGGAGGTTTACGAAGGCACATGCGAACTCATAATCGTGAATGGGTTAACTATGGCACATGCGAATTCACAATTGTGAATACCTGTATTCACACAAATAACAGTATAAGTAGTGCTAACCCACAGGATAATTTGCGAAAAGCCTTATCGGTGGAAATCAGCTGTTTAAAATCAAGGTGAATTACGAATTTGGATACCGAGACGAAAACAATGTTGATGTTTAATCAAAATCTGCCAAAAGATTGAACTGAATCAAAGTTTAACCCCGGCTGAATCCACAAAAATTATGATAAAATTAGTGAAAGAAACTGCTCGCATTCAGCCCAATCCTTTTTCCGATGAATTCCTCATCAAAATATTTTTTAGCGGAAATTTGCTGCTCTTTTTGAAAAATTAACAAAAAATCGCCATCGCACCTTTTTCTTTAGCTCTTATTTTATTACATTAGGTCGTTGGACCCTTCGGATGTTAGAAATCTTTCATCGGTCCCATATGCATTTCATTCCTGATTGATATTTCTCGGTGAGATAATGTGAGCCCATGTTTTGATAATCTTGCCCGAAAGTATTCACGGTGTTACCTGTGATTGTTGTTCTCCAGTCAGAAATATATTGACCAAACAAATTTTGTTAAGCATGCGTTGCTGATAAATTGCTATTTACTTTGAATTGCCCTAACTATTTTATTGGTCTCTGTCGCAGTTCTGGAAGTGCAATGCGTTAAAGTGAACGTTAAGATATATGACCGATATATCTTGTCTAGTTTGATTTGAAACCCTCAAAATCTTGTGAAGCAATGAACAAACCTTGAGAATGTCTGCATCAACTGGAGAATTCTTTGTCTTCAATGACTTCAACTCGTAATGATTCTATGCAGTTATGTTTACTCAGAAGTATCCCATCATAGTCGGTATTCAATTCGAGCACAAGATATCAAAACTTAAGTACACTAACTCCAACTTTGAATTTTTTTCAATTTGTTAATTATGTTTTCTGTTCAAAATCTTCTGAGTCAACCCATAAGAAATTATCTACATGAAGAGAGATAACACCTAATTCACAGTTAAACCAATAGAATACTGCAGGATCAACAACAGAAATCATAGCTGGCATTAAAAAAACACATCTTCTATGCTTACTTTCATCTTTTACATTGAAGCATCTGTTAAACCACACACACAGTTATTTAGATCCCAAATTTATTTTCTTGTACTTCTACATGATTGAGAGGTTTAATATAAATGTCACGCTCAAAAGATTTACCTTGTAAAAGGGCAGTTTTGCCACAGATGGTTAGTTAGTGATTCGTGATTATGCTGTATATTATTCACTTGTCACGTGGTTTTGACGTTGTCATGCTATGATTTATCATGATTACGCTGCATTCTCTTGGGGAACATTATCAAACTTACAAGGTGGGGGTTCACATATATCATGATTTTGTTGCAGAATAAACTAATTTAAGAATTATCTGAAAATATACATCGGTTTTGATCAGAGTTCTGGAATATTTGGTGCATGATGTTGTGAAAAATACCATGAAGTGCAAATATTCATGTAAATTATAACTTGATAAAATTATGTCTATTTTCAATTATTACATAACTTTGGATTCGTGAAAAATTCGTTTCGATTTGAAACCAGAAATTCTTTGATTTTTGTCATCTCTAATTTTTATTTTAACTACTCAATGATTTGTGTGGCAATCATACTGATAAAATGCTGCAGTAACCTCTATGAAATGAGTCGGTCATCTGTATGGAATGAGGAAGCCGTAAGCAGTATCGAAACTGCGTCATAACGGTCGGAGATGCTTAGCTCGATGCGTATTTCCAACGCATTACCGATCGACCTAACCGGGCATCTCCAACACGACAATCTTTTTTTACTGTGTACATTCTCTTATACATTCAACACCGAGTTGAACCTAACCTCGAACAATAGCCTACTTATTACATGTCAACGTTTTAATGGCACAATCCCCTGCACATTCAATATTCACTTGCGTATCTCTGCCGACCGAAAAAAATCTCAAAATGATATTTTAAGTGCTTTAAAATGTAGGCAGTCTCAAACTCATATTGTCGTGTCATAGACGCGTAGAGGATATTATTTAATGCTAAAACCTTATTTAATGCTAAGAATGCCATTACCAAGTCAATTTTTTTATGCCTGTGGCGTCCATTATGACGCTATAACTTGAACACGAAATTATCGAATTTATCAAACTTTGCCTCCCTTTTTTTAAGTTTTAAATACGCCATTGTTATTCCTATGAAGATCCTACCGATACCGTAGACTATTTGGCACTTCCTACCTACCTTAGCACTTTTGACAAATGGACATTTATAACGGTCAAGAGCATAAATGTAAACAGCAAATAACTGAAACAGCAAAATGAATTTGTGTGTGCCCATTATAATACGAAATACTGTGTGGGAAAACAATGTTGTGGAAATAGATATACTTGTACAGAGCAAGAAATTTTGAAAAAGGGAGAATGTTATTTATTCCACATGTGGCAAAGTATAATTTATTTAACATGCTGTAAAGAATTGGCACATAAACATAAAGATGATAACAAACATAAAGATGATAACACGGTAAAATGTAAATCTTGTAATAAAGAATACATACGTGGGCTGCAATTGTAAATATATAAAGGTAGTGGCTATAACCACACATCTAGAAAATGCCGGAATAGTATATCTGAATATTCCACAATTCAATGCCAATGTGGCTAGAAAGAAAACATCACCCAACAACAAATTTTCGTGCGTAATCGGTTATTTTCATGATCCCTGATCAATATCCAAATTGTCTTGTCACAATAGCAAGCATGAATTGTAAACAAAAAGAAAACATTTTTTTATTCAGTTTTTTAGATTGCAAGAATTTGAAATCTTTTGCAAGAAACGCACTGGACAAATGAGGCGACGGGAGAAATACAGAATAAATGAGAATGATAGTAGCAAATATTTCATCACAAAGTGTTGGTGTAGCCATATTGATATCGCCAAAGTTAAGCTATAAAATCAAGAAAATAATTAATCACCAAGGACAATATATTGTATTGCAGATGAAAATGAACAATATTAAATTATGTGAAGCAGCAGAAATTATAGTTGGAGGAGACTTCAACATGGTAATGAACAAAGTAATGGTTAAACTGGGTGGAAGAATACAACATGGAAATGAAAATGCTCAGCGTATTAAGGGTGTCCGATTAGCTCAATTGAGAATACGCTTCGAGCTACGCAACACTAACGTCCTGGGTTCGAATCTCATTGAGGAATGATCATATGCGAGAGGCCTGCAGACGCCTCGCCGTGCACGGTGGTTCACGTGAGCGCTTCTTACGGCTTTCTCCAACAACCATGTCCATGCACAGGAAAAATGTTTGCACGTGTAACACGTGTTTGCTTACCTCAAATAAAAATAACTACATAAATACTATAAAATTCGGTCAAACATATCATACGGGACCCCTCCTCCCACTAAAATGAAATAAAGGGCCCCCGAACAGACAAATGAATAAGTACATTACAATTAAAAGTTAAAACACAAGCAACATGTCGTTCGGAAACTATTTTCAAATTGGGAGTGAAGGTTTTGGCCTAAAGTTAAAGTTATTAACGTGATTGATGAGAAATAAGTGAAGAACGCTTACGTGAACCCTTGTGCACCGTTGAAATGTCCAGCAAATCTCCCAGATATAATCATCCCTCACTGGAAACGCGGAGCTCGAATCGTCTGCTTTATCGATTTTACCGGTTGAGTCATCCGGGTATCACCAGATTGGGACACACGACATTTACGCAAAATATTGATGTAGATGGATAACCCATTATTGCCTACCAAACGTTCATAGGTATAGTTTATTTCAATATCTGTGTCAATACGGGAGTCCCTCCCCTCAAAAAATGAAATAAAAGGGCTCCAAACACGCATACATTCTCACTATAATTAAAGTTAAAACACAAGCGAAAAACGAGACTGAAGAGCAAACTGTACAGAAGAAAAAACGTAAATACAATACAAATGCAATGTATGTCCTAAAATTCGAGTAGTAGTTCAGCTGAGGACTTTCAGTTTCCCAATGACGAATATCGAACATGACAAAGTAATGTAGCTCAACCCTACAAGAGCAGCGCATAACGATATCTCATACATTTCAAAATTCCTCCTTATTAAATTATTAACTTTTCAAATTATCGAATATCAAATTATCGAATATCGAACATGACAAAGTAATGTAGCTCAACCCTACAAGAGCAGCGCATAACGATATCTCATACATTTCAAAATTCCTCCTTATTAAATTATTATCTTTTCAAATTCTTGCTATGAAAACATTTAAACAAAATTATGAGGTCTGTTGATCTGTATCTCTAACGCTCATTATTGTTCCCAAAGCAATTGCAATTACATCAACTAATGTGTGTGAAGTATATACAATGTGCAAAATAAGCGATTCATTTGCCTTGTCGAAGCAATACACCATTATTTCTTCACGTTGAAAAACTCCTCCGGAATGTAATTTTAAGTTGAAATAGAGCCACGATAACATGATTTTCTCATTGGTGGTTCAGGAAATCATACTCAGTCGATTGTAGTTTTGTCGAGGATAAATGATACATAGACTAGATTATAATGTATGCGAATGATTTTTCAAATTGTGTTTTTCAACGGTGTAGTTTCCACCAGTGTGAATCTTCATGTGCCTTCGTAAATTTCCTGCTTGACCGAATGTTCCCCCTACATAATTACAATTGTGCGGTTATTCACCAGTGTGACTCACTGTGTGCCTCCGCAAATCTTTGGCTTGACCAAATGACTTCCCGCACAATTCACAATTGTGTGGTTTTCTACCAGTGTGAGACTGCATGTGCCTTTGAAAATTTCCTGCTTGACCAAATGACTTCTGACATATTTTACAATGGTGTGATTTTTCACCAGTGTGAGTCTGCATGTGCGTTCGTAAATATTCAGCATGACCATAATTCTTCCCGCATATTTCACAATTGTGTGGTGTTTCACCAGTGTGAATCTGCAAGTGCCTCTGTAGATTTCCTGCTTGACGAAATGACTTCTGACATATTTTACAATGATGTGATTTTTCACCAGTGTGAATCTGCATGTGCCTTCGTAAATTTCCCGATAGACCAAAAGTCTTCCCGCATATTTCACAATGATGTGATTTTTCACCAGTGTGAATCTGCATGTGCGTTCGTAAATTTCCAGCAAGACCAAAAGTCTTCCCGCATATTGCACAAATATGTGGTTTTTCACCAGTGTGAATCTGCATGTGTATTCGTAAATTTCCAGCATGACCAAAAGTCTTCCCGCATATTTCACAATTGTGTGGTTTTTCACCAGTGTGAATGTGCATATGCCTTCGTAATGTTCCCGCTTCACTAAATGACTTCTGACATATTTTACAATAGTGTGGTTTTTCACCAGTGTGAATCTGCATGTGCCTTCGTAAATGTCCTGCTTGGGCGAATCTTTTCCCGCATATTTCACAATTGTGTGGTTTTTCACCAGTGTGAATCTGCATGTGCGTTCGTAAACTTTCTGCTCTAGCAAAAGTCTTCCCGCATATTTTACAATGATGTGGTTTTTCACCAGTGTGAATCTGCGTGTGCCTTCGTAGTATTCCTGCTTGACCAAATGACTTCCCACATATATCACAATGAAAAGGCTTTTCCTCGGTGTGAGTTCGCATGTTCAATTTCCTGAATAGATTAAAACATACATCTAGCGCCTTTACCAACTGGTCACCCAAGTACATATACGAAAGTGTTAAATATAGTATTGTCCATAAGAGAGAGAGAGAGTTTATTGCTTGTCAACCAGAAAACAGGCATCATATGAAAAAATAAATAAAATATGTTCTATGTTTTCGTACACTCGCATTACGCCTTATTCTTCTTAAATCAATTCAAAAAAAATAATTTCATTTTAAATATTTATGACTTTTTATAACGGGGCTCTGATAAGATAAATTGTGTTTATCAAAGAATTTTTTAAACAAAGGGTTTAAAATGATTTGAGCGGCGCAGATATGGCAATAAAAAATGTAACCGATACGCTTGAGCTGATTAGATAAGCTATGTCGTACTGCAGAGGCGTAAATGTTTGTGATTGCGGGGAAATACATATAGGCCACTGATTTATACGTCATATTCAGAATGTTTTTTTTGTTATAACGAAATTTGTGATAGCTAAATTAAAATCGACGCAAGATAAGCAACATTCATAAAAATAAAACCACGGTGTAATTTATTTCTTCTTTCAAGTTAAAAAAAAAGATTACATTTTTTGAGAACGAAACAAAAATACATGTTTTAAGACCGAAATAAACATTATCAGACAGGAAAATGTATCTGCGCGCCAGAAGCTCACTGAAATTTTCGTAAAAATTGAATAAAAACTCTCACTTTAAAGGCTAAATGCTTCGAAATACACAAAATTTATCAGGAATAAATATTGCGCACTGCAGCCGAGCGAAAATAGTATGGAAATGAAAACCTCTCTCCTTCTGACTAACCAACCACTATTACGTTTTGTTTGAACTCTGACACGTAGAAGTATATTATGAGAGCAGAAACATGAGAATATAATAATATATTTAGGCTGTTCTGAGTTGAATGTTAGCTAACGCTCATATGTTCATCTCAATTAGAAGTTATATTTTATAAAAAAAAAAAACAGCCAAGTCACGATATAGACATGTCGGGACTACGTCTGTCCGATACGAACAAATAAATAGCACTATTCAGTAACGTCAAGAGAACATAAATTGCACCAGAAATACCAGACGCAAAAATGCACAATGAAATGTTCCATGCCTTGGAATAAGTCTGCACGACAACCATGTAATGGTGCACAACGGAAATTATTTCGTAGCGAGAGAAATATTTGTGACGATACAATGCTGCTAATATACTAAATATTGCTCCATGCCAGATTTTTTCGCGAAGACAGTGCTCGCGCCAACTCTATTTATCACCACCGGACTATCATTCTCATATCATGCGCTATTCCATATATAAATAGGAACACTGATATTGGGGGGGGTTAAAGAGTATGTCCTCCCCTTCCGCCAGTTACGCCAATGTTTTAATGACCTGGACTTTAAACCAGATAGCATAAAATAGCATCACTTTGATCTGAGATCTTGGTGATGTTTCTTGCGACGGCCAATTTTTACAAGTAGGCTGTTTTGTACATTGTTAGTAGGTCCAGTTTGAAATTGCTGCCTATCGAATCGTACCTGTTTTCGTACTAGTACGAAATTTAGTACGTTAAATGAAAAAATTAATCGAACTTAATTTCGTACTGTTACGAAGTTCGGTACGATTTACGGAAAAAATGCTATCGTACGGTACGGAGTACTATCACCCATGAAACTTCGTCCATGAAGCACAGTGGTAATGCAAAAAGGGTATGTGAGTGGGGATGTGCTGTTATAGAAGTGGTTTCCGGATTGACCAAACTACTATTCCGTACGCTCGGTTCATCGGATGCAATATTTCCTCCTTTCAAAACGATTTCATTTTTTTGTATCAGATTAACGAGTTTGTAGTTTTATAGAGAGCGCAATATCTCTCATACCCTGAGCCGCTGTGCCCAATAAGATTTGGTTATTGGAACATTTTTAATCAAATTTTACTCACTCTTTTGTAGACTTTTCAGTATCATAAGTAGGATTTACCACGGGACAAGGTTTGAACAATATTGTATAGAGTTCGCTATTTCGTATCAAGTTTTCTTGTTTCGTATCAAGAAAACGGCCCGGATTCTCAAAAGGGTCCGAGTAACAATCACAACATTCACCTGGACTATTGACACTTTGTTTGATTTTTCGTATAAGAGAATACCAGTTAATAAACCAAAAGTAACGATTTTTTGTTGTTGATTGCTTGTGTTACGTTAGGATATTGTTTCAAACTTTTTTCTAAATTTTGCTTTTTTCTCCTGAATATCAATCGCTTTGTGTGTTTGATGGTAAGATCGAAATAAATGATGACGATAAACGACCACCTTATCTTGCTACTATTTCGTGGGACAATTTGGCATTTTCTACTAAGGGAATTATATTATTTTTAATCTTTTTGCGTCTTGCGTATTGTTTTAAACTCCTATGGATGTTTGAGTGTGTGAAAAAGAGTGGGAAGAGTATGATTTCCATACATTGAAACGAAAATATAAATTCATTATTCAATGCGGAGGAGCGCAAACGCGTGCAAACTCGCATTCGGACATTTCTTTTTAATAAACACGTTTTTAAACTTGATGTCAGATCCTGTGTTTATTGTTCTGTACCGATCATCTATTGCCTTTTATGCTGATTATGGAGTCGAAATGAACTTACTTGCTAATTGGATAGTGCCACCAGTGGCGTTACAATCCAGTTGACGAAAATTGGGTTCTTGCGTCAATGGTAAATAAATCTTTTTTTTTTTTTATTTTTACTTTTTTTATTGCATGAAGCAAAAAAACATGACATACACATACGAATGAAAGTATTAAATATATTATTGTTCATAAGAGAGAGAAAGTTTATTGCTGGTCAACCAGAAAACAGACATCATATGAATAAAAAATAAAATATGGTCTATGCTTTCGTACTTTCGCATTACGCCTTATTCTTCTTAAATGAATTCAAAAAAATAATTTCATTTTGAACATTTATGCCGTTTTATAACGGGGCTCTGATAAGATAAATTGTGTTTATCAAAGAATTTTTTAAACAAAGGGTTTAAAATGATTTGAAGCGGCGCAGATATGGCAATAAAAATGTAACCGATACGCTTGAGCTGATTAGATAAGCTATGTCGTACTGCAGAGGCGTAAATGTTTGTGATTGCGGAGAAATACATATAGGCCACTGATTTATACGTCATATTCTGAATGTTTTTTTTTTTTGTTATTACGAAATTTGTGATAGCTAAATTGACGCAAGATAAGCAACATTCATAAAAATAAAACCACGGTGTAATTTATTTCTTCTTACAACCTAAAAAAAAAGATTACATGTTTTAAGACCGAAATAAACATTATCAGACAGGAAAATGTATCTGCGCGCCAGAAGCTCACTGAAATTTTCGTAAAAATTGAATAAAAACTCTCACTTTAAAGGCTAAATGCTTCGAAATATACAAAATTTACCAGGGAAAAATATTAAGCGCCGCTGGCGCGAGAAAATATTATGAAAATGAAATGAAAACCTCTCTCCTTCTGACTAACCACCACTATTACGTTTTGTTTGAACTCTGACACGTAGAAGTATATTATGAGAGCAGAAACATGAGGATATAATAATATATTTAGGCTGTTCTGAGTTGAATGTTAGCTAAGGCTCATATGCTCATCTCAATTAGAAGTTATATTTTATATAAAAAAAACAGCCAAGTCACGATATAGACATGTCGGGACTACGTCTGCCCGGTATGAACGAATAAATAGCATTACTCAGTAATGTGAAGAGAACTTAAATTGCACCAGAAATACCAGACGCAAAAATGCACAATGAAAATGTTCTTGAAAATGCTTTGGAATAAGTCTGCACGACACCCATGTAATGGTGCACAACGGAAATTGTTTCGTAGTGAGAGAAATATTTGAAAAAATTTACAAAATTGACCGATATTCATATACGAAGATCAATTATTGTATTTATAAGACAAAAAATATAAAACGACCCAAATATCAAATAAATCTTGGCAGAAGTTACATCTGTTGTTAAACAATTCGCCTGTTATATTCAACCATTCTCTGGAATCATCACTCACTAATAAACAATCTAGCTCAAATATTGCACGTCAACTAATATTGATAACCGGCACAAAAATGTTTGAACCAACCAAAAAGCAGAATTTTTAATAATATTGACATTCAATTGATTTTTTTTTAGGTTTCTGGCTACTAGCAAACAGCTTCAAATCACTTCATTATACATTGGCCATACCACCATCGTCAATTTTATTCCAGGGATATGTCAGGCTATTTGGAGTGCTCTGCAGGCCACTTTATCTGCCACAACCTACAACTGCCCTGTGGCGTCAAAATGGTGAGGGTTTTAGGAAATTATGGAACTGACTAGTTCTTTTGTCTTATTTATACCTCTCCTATATATCGTGATTTCCGGGTTATATCTATATTCTGTGCGTCTTCCGGCGATGAAAAATAAAATTTGGAGCTGATTCTTATGTTTTGGAACATAAAATTTATCTTCGAAATTGTTCGTTTATTCCAATTCTGAATATGTGTTTAGACTAGTTTTTTTTTTCAATACCAGTGAAAAGTGTGAATGATCTTCTGGGATACCGTTTCATACGTAGGCCTACTATCCTGTATGAATAGGGCGCCCGGTCTGCATACGGTGCCACTCTCAGACTCGAAACTGTACAGTAGGCCTATACCGGTACGTACCGGTATAGGCAAGCGACACCAGTTCATGTTTTCCGTAATATCCTCTCTGTACTATATATCCTAGCCTACATTGTCCAATTTGGAATCTTCCTGAAAACCGGTAGTCAGTTAGTAGCCAACAGAGTACTGTCTAACCAGTTCGAGCTGTTGAATAGAATACCGCACCGGTAGGCTACTTCAAATAGCCTACCCTATGACGAGAAAATATATCCACAGACCTGTATAAAGCTAGCAGAGACTTCCAGCAAACAGTTACCAAATTTTCAATTACTATATCCGCCTTCGCCAAATCATAAATAATCATTCCAAATAGCGGAATATTTGTTTGCCATGATATTACTTTGACTAGCGTGTTTAAACCATACTTGTACCCCGAAGGGAAAAATTTAAAGAAATTCTACCGTGTGGATTGTGAGGAAATTTCGCTCCCTTTTTCCGAAAAACTGCAAATATAGCGAAATATCTTCAATAAAGACGTCATTAATTGACGGAAAAATTATTTGTCACGCTATTCCTTTTTACAGTATGTTCAAAATATATTTCTACACCCATGAAAAAAAATTTGAAGAAATTTTACCGTGCGGATCATGGGGAAATTTCCTTCCTTTTCATGAAAAGGTGCATAAATGGCATAATATCCTTAATAAAGACCTCATTGATTGACTAATAAATTGTTTGTCACGCTATTCCTTCATACAGTATGTTTATAAAATATTTTTACAACTATGAAAACAATGTGAAGGAATTCTACCGTGCGGATCATGGGGAAATTACCCTCCATTTTCACGAAAAAGTGCAAAAAAGACAAAATATTTTTAATAAAGACCTCATTAATTGACTAATAAATAATTTGACACGCTATTCCTTCGTAGAGTATGTTATAATATATATTTAAAATATATTTCGTACCTTCGCATTACACATTATTCTTCTTAAATGAATTTAAAAAAATAATTTCATTGAACATTTACACCTTTTCATAACGGGGCTCTGATAATATAAATGTGTTTATTAAAGAATTTTTTAAACTAAGGGTTAAAAATGATTTGAAGCGGCGCAGATATGAAATATGAAACTGATACACTTGAGCTGATTAGATAGGCTATGTCGTAATGCGGTGGCGTAAATGTTTGTGATTGCGGGGAAATACATATAAGCCACTGGTTTATGACGTCATAATCTGAATGCTTTTTTGTAATAACGAAATTTGTGATAGCTAAATTAAAATCGACGCAAGATAAGATAAGCAACATTCATAATAATAAAACCACAGTGTAATTTCTTACAACTTAAAAAAAATTACATTTTTTAGAACGAAAGAAAAATACATGTTTTAAGAGCGAAATAAACATTATCAGACAGGAAAATATATCTGCGCACCAGAATCTCACTGAGATTTTCGTAAAAATCGAATAAAAACTCTCAATTTAAAGGGTAAATGCTACGAAATACACAAAATTTATCAGGGAAAAATATTGCGCGCCGCAACCACGCGAAAATATTATGAAAATGAAATGAAAACTAACCACCACTATAACGTTCTGTTTGAACTCTGCATATGTACGGTACGGAGTACTATCACCCATGAAACTTAGTCCATCAGGCACAGTGGTAATGCGAAAAGGGTGTGTGAGTGGGGATGTGCTCTTATGGAAGTGGTTTCCGGATTGACCAAACCACTGTTCCGTACGCACGGTTTATCGGATGCAATATTTCCTCCTTTCAAAACGATTTAATTTTTTTGTATCAGAGTTTGTAGTTTTATAGAGAGTGCAATATCTGTCATACCCTGAGCCGTTGTGTCCTATAAGATATGGTTATTGGGACATTTTAATCAAATTTTACCCACTCTTTTGTAGACTTTTCAGTATCATAAGTAAGATTTACCACGGGACAAGGTTTGAGCAATATTGTATAGAGTTCGTTTGCTTCGTATCAAGAAAACGGCCCGGATTCTCAAAAGGGTCCGAGTAACAATCACAACATTCACCTGGGCTATTGACACTTTGTTTGATTTTTCGTATAAGGGAAGACAAGTGAATAAACCAAAGGCAACGCTCGATATATTTTTTGTTGTTGATTGCTCGTGTTACGTTAGGATATTGCTTCAACCTATATTCTAAATTTTGTATTTTCCTTCTGATTATCTATCGCTTTGTGTGTTTGATGGTAAAATCGAAATAAATGATGATGATAAACGGCCACCTTATTTTGCTACTATATCGCGGGACAATTTAGCATTCTCTACTCAGGGAATTATATTATTTTTTAAATATTTTTGCGTGTTTATTGTTTTAAACTCATATGGATGAAAAATTTGCTACTATCATATCCTGTTTCCATTCCTTCTGTATTTTTGCATCATTTCATTCATCCAGTGCGTTTTTTGCGGTAGTGTTATTTCATATTTTCGCAATCTACAAAACTGAAAGAGTCCCCCAATCTTCTACAATTGATGGTTGCTATTGTGACATTAAGAATATTGATAAAGGTTCCTGAAAATAATCGACCAAAGCCACACACAAAATTCTGGGACACACGACATCTGCGCAAAATATTGATATAGATGATGAATAGACAATTATTTCCAAAAAGGTACATAGACGTAGTTTATTTTGACACTTCTGTCGACACAAAAGGCGATACAAGTAAAGATATTACATTACAGAGTTATTAGGAAGGCAAACAAAATCTAAAAGAAAGTTTAAAAATGTGCTAAAGTGTGGGTTTTGAAGAAACATACAGGAGAAGTACCACGTGTTTGCTTACCTAAAATAAAAAATACCTATATAAATATTACTAAATTCGGTCACACATATCATACCGTACCCCTCCTCCCATAAAAATGAAATAAAGAGACTCCAAACACACAAATATATTATAATTAAAGTTGAAACACAAGCGATATCTCGTTCAGACACCGTTTTCAAATTGGGAGTGAATGGTTTTGACTGAAAATTCAGCACATTTTCAACATGATTGGTGGGGAAATGAGTAAACAACGCTTACGTGAACGACTGTGCACCAATGAAGTGTCCAGCAAACCTCCCAGATATAATCATCCTGGAAACGCGTAGCTCGAATCGTATTCTTTACCGAGTTTAGCTGCAGAGCTATCCGGGCAGTACTAGCTTGGGACACGCAACATCTACGCAAAATATTGATGTAGATGGATAATCAATTATTTCCTACCAAGAAGGTTCATCCGTGCATATAGTTTATTTCGATACCTTAGTCGATACGGGGTCCCTTTCCCTCACGAAAAAAATAAAAGGGCTCCAAACACATAGACTCACAACATAATTGAAGTTGAAAACACAAGCAAAAAAAAGGACTTAAGAGGAAACAGTACATAAGAAAAAAATACAAATAGGACATATGCCCTAAAACTCGAGTGGTAGTTTAGCTGGGAAGAAGGGGGTATCAGTTTCCCAATGTCTTATGAGGAATGTCGAACACGATAAAATAATGTAGTTCAACCCTACAAGGGCAGCGAATATTGATCTCATACATTTTTTAACTCTTCCCTTGCTATGACAACATTTGGACAAAGTTTTTTAGGTCTGTACATCCATATCTCGAATCCCTATTATTGTTCCCAAACCAAATGTAATTACATCAAATAATGTATGTGATATATACAAAATAAGCGATTCATTCGCCTTATCGAAGCAATAAGCCATTTATTCTTCAGGGAAGACGAAGTCATTTTAGGTTGAAATAGAGCCACGATAGCATGACTTTTTATTGTTGGTTCAGGAAATCATACTCAATCGATTCTACCCAAAATGAATTATGTTGCATTTTGACAAGTTCAAATGATGCATTAACTAGACTATATTATATGCGAATGAATTTTCAAATGTTTTTCAACAGTGCGTTTCTACACAATTATGTGGTTTTCCGCCAGTGTGAATCTTCATGTGCCTTCGTAAATTTCCTGCTAAGGCGAATCTCTTCCCGCATATTTTACAATGGTGTGGTTTTTCAACAGTGTGAATCTGCATGTGCCTTCGTAAACTTTCTGCTTGACCAAATGGCTTCCCGCATATTTCACAATTGTGTGGTTTCTCACCAGTGTGAATCTGTATGTGCTTTCGTAAAGTTCCTGCTTCACCAAATGACTTCTGACATATTTCACAATGGTGTGGTTTTTCATCAGTGTGAATCTGCATGTGCCTGTGTAAACTTTCTGCTCTAGCAAAAGTCTTCCCGCATATTCTACAATGGTGTGGTTTTTCAACAGTGTGAATCTGCATGTGCCTTCGTAAACTTTCTGCTTGACCAAATGACTTCCCGCATATTTCACAATTGTGTGTTTTTTCACCAGTGTGAATCTGCATGTGCCTTCGTAAACTTTCTGCTCTAGCAAAAGTCTCCCCGCATATTTTACAATGATGTGGTTTTTCACCAGTGTGAATCTGCATGTGCGTTCGTAAACTTTCTGCTCTAGCAAAAGTCTTCCCGCATATTTTACAATGGTGTGGTTTTTCACCAGTGTGAATCTGCATGTGCGTTCGTAAATTTCCCGCTTGACCAAATGACTTCTGACATACTTTACAATGGTGTGGTTTTTCACCAGTGTGAATCTGCATGTGCGTTCGTAAATTTCCCGCTTGACCAAATGACTTCTGACATATTTTACAATGATGTGGTTTTTCACCAGTGTGAATCTGCATGTGCCGTCGTAATATTCCTGCTTGACCAAATGACTTCCGACATATTTTACAGTGGTGTGGTTTTTCACCAGTGTGAATCCGCATGTGCGTTCGTAAATTTCCTGCTTGACCAAATGGCTTCCCACATAATTCACAATGAAAAGGCTTTTCCTCGGCGTGAGTTCGCATGTTCAATTTCCTGAATAGCTCAAGACATACACCCAGCGCCTTTACCAACTGGCCACCCAAGTACACACACGAAAGTAGTAAATATAGTTTTGTTCATAAGAGAGAGAGAGAGAGAGTTCATTGCTCGTTAACCAGAAACATGACATCATATGAATACAAAAATAAAATATGGTCTATGTTTTCGTACTTTCGCATTACGCCTTATTCTTCTTAAATGAATTCAAAAATATAATTTTATTGAACATTTATGCCTTTTCATAACGGGGCTCTGATAATGTAAATTGTGTTTATCAAAGATTTTTTTAAACTAAGGGTTCAAAATGATTTGAAGCGGCGCAGATACGGCAATAAAAATGCAACCGATACACTTGAGCTGATTAGATAAGCTATGTCGTACTGCAGTGGCGTAAATGTTTGTGATTGCGAGGAAATACATATAAGCCACTGATTTATGACGTCATAATCTGAATGCTCTTTTGTAATAACGAAATTTGTGATAGCTAAATTAAAATCGACGCAAGATAAGCAACATTCATAATAATAAAACCACGGTGTAATTTCTTCCTTCTTTCAACTTAAAAAAAGATTACATTTTTTTTTGGAACGAAACAAAAATACATGTTTTAAGAGCGAAATAAACATTTTCAGACAGGAAAATATATCTGCGCACCAGAATCTCACTGAAATTTTCGTAAAAATCGAATAAGAACTCTCAATTTAAAGGGTAAATGCTACGAAATACACAAAATTTATCAGGAAAAAATATTGCGCGCCGCAGCCGCGCGAAAATATTATGAAAATAAAATGAAAACCTCTCTTCCCCTAACTAACCACCACTATAACGTTTTGTTTGAACTCTGACATGTAGAAGTATATTATCAGAGCAGAAACATGAGGATATAATAATATATTTAGACTGTTTTGTGTTGAATGTTAGCTAATGCTCATCTCAATTAGAAGTTATATTTTATAAAAAAAAACAGCCAAGTCACGATATAGAGATGTCGGGACTACGTCTGTCCGGTATAAACAAATAAATAGCGTTATTCAGTAATGTGAAGAGAACTTAAATTGCCCCAGAAATACCAGACGCAAAAATGCACAATGAAAATGTTCCATGCCTTCGAATAAGTGTGCATGACACCCATGTAATGGTGCACAACGGAAATTATTTCGTTGTGAGAGAAATATTTATGACGATATAATGCTGCTAATAAACTAAATATTGCCCCATGCCTGATTTTTGGGGGGGGGGGGGGGGCATAAGCATATGTCCTTCCCTTCCGCCAGTTACGCCTATGTTTTAATGACCTGGACTTTAAACTAGCATAAAACTGCATCACTTTGATCTAAGATGTTGGTGATGTTTCTTGCGATGGCATTATTTTACAAGTAGGCTGTTTTGTGCATTGGTAGTAAGTCCGGTTCGAAACTGCTGCCTAGCGAATCGCACCTGTTTTTGTACTAGTACGAAATTTAGTACGATAAATGGAAAAAAATTAATGGAACTTAATTTCGTACTGGTACGAAGTTCGGTACGATTTACGGAAAAAATACTATCGTACGGTACGGAGTACTATCACCCATGAAACTTAGTCCATGAGGCACAGTGGTACTGCGAAAACGGTGTGTGGGTGGGGATGTGCTCTTATGGAAGTGGTTTCCGGATTGACCAAACCACTGAATCGTACGCACGGTTCAGCGGATGCAATATTTCCTCCTTCCAAAACGATTTCAATTTTTTGTATCAGATTAACGAGTTTGTAGTTTTATAGAGAGTGCAATATTTGTCATACCCTGAGCCGTTGTGCCCAATAAGATTCGGTTATTGGAACATTTTAATCAAATTTTACTCTTTTGTAGACTTTTCAGTATCATAAGTAAGATGTACCACGTGAAAAGGTTTGAGCAATATTGTATAGAGTTCGTTTGCTTCGTATCAAGAAAACGGCCCTGATTCTCAAAAGGGTCCGAGTAACAATCACAACATTCACCTGGGCTATTGACACTTTGTTTGATTTTTCGTATAAGAGAAGACCAGTGAATAAACCAAACGCAACGCTCGATATATTTTTTGTTGTTGATTGCTTGTGTTACGTTAGGATATTGCTTCAACCTTTATTCTAAATTTTGTGTTTTCCTCCTGATTATCTATTGCTTTGTGTGTTTGATGGTAAAATCGAAATAAATGATGATGATAAACGACCACCTTATTTTGCTACTATATCGTGGGACAATTTAGCATTCTCTACTCAGGGAATTATAATATTTTTTAAATATTTTTGCGTGTTTATTGTTTTAAACTCCTATGGATGAAAAATTTGCTACTATCATATCCTGTTTCCATTCCTTCTGTATTTTTGCATCATTTCATTCATCCAGTGCGTTTTTCGCGGTAGTGCTATTTCATATTTTCGCAATCTACAAAACTGAAAGAGTCTCCCAATCTTCTACAATTGATGGTTGCTATTGTGACATTATAAATATTGATGAAGGTTCCTGAAATAACCGACCATAGCCACACACATCTACGCAAAATATTGATATAGATGAATAGACAATTATTTCCAAAAAGGTACATAGACATAGTTTATTTTGACACTTCTGTCGACACAAAAGGCGATACAAGTAAAGATATTACATAGTACATTGCAGAGTTTTTAGGAAGGCAAACAAAATCTAAAAGAAAGTTTAAAAACGTGCTAAAGAGTGGGTTTTGAAGAAACATACAAAGAGAAGTACCACGTGTTCGCACGTCATACCGTACGGCTCCTCCCATAAAAATGAAATAAAGAGACTCCAAACACACAAATATATTATAAATAAATTTGAAACACAAGCGATATCTCGTTCAGACACTGTTTTTTAATTGGGAGTGAATGGTTTTGACTCAAAATTCAGCACATTTTCAACGTGATTGGTGGGGAAATGAGTGAACAACGCTTACGTGAACGATTGTTCAGCAAACCTCCCAGATATAATCATCCATCACTGGAAACGAGCTCGAATGCTATTCTTTACCGATTTTAGCTGCAGAGCCATCCGGGCACCACTAGCTTGGGACACGCAATATCTACGCAAAATATTGATGTAGATGGATACTCGATTATTTCCTACCAAGAAGGTTCATCCATGCATATAGTTTATTTCGATACCTTAGTCGATACGGGGCCCCTTCCCTCATGAAAAAAAAAATAAAGGGGCTCTAATGTATGTGATATATATACAAAATAAGCGATTCCTTTTTCCTTGTCGAAGCAATAGGCCATTTCTTCACATGAAAATTCTTCAGGGAAGACGAAGTCATTTTAGGTTGAAATAGAGCCACGATAGCATGACTTTTTATTGTTGGTTCAGGAAATCATACTCAATCGATTCTACCCAAAATGAATTATGTTGCATTTTGACAAGTTCAAATGATGCATTAACTAGACTATAATATATGCGAATGAATTTTCAAATGTTTTTTAACAGTGTGTTTCTACACAATTATGTGGTTTCCGCCAGTGTGAATCTTCATGTGCCTTCGTAAACTTTCTGCTCTAGCAAAAGTCTTCCCGCATATTTTACAATGATGTGGTTTTTCACCAGTGTGAATCTGCATGTGCGTTCGTAAATTTCCCGCTTGACCAAATGACTTCTGACATACTTTACAATGGTGTGGTTTTTCACCAGTGTGAATCTGCATATGCGTTCGTTAAATTTCCCGCTTGACCAAATGCCTTCTGACATATTTTACAATGATGTGGTTTTTCACCAGTGTGAATCTGCATGTGCCGTCATAATATTCCTGCTTGACCAAATGACTTCCGACATATTTTACAGCGGTGTGGTTTTTCACCAGTGTGAATCCGCATGTGCGTTCGTAAATTTCCTGCTTGACCAAATGGCTTCCCACATATTTCACAATAAAAAGGCTTTTCCTCGGCGTGAGTTCGCATGTTCAATTTCCTGAATAGCTCAAGACATACACCCAGCGCCTTTACCAACTGGCCACCCAAGTACACACACGAAAGTAGTAAATATAGTTTTGTTCATAAGAGAGAGAGAAGAGAGTTCATTGCTCGTTAACCAGAAACATGACATCATATGAATACAAAAATATAATTTTATTGAACATTTATGCCTTTTCATAACGGGGCTCTGATAATATAAATTGTGTTTATCAAAGATTTTTTTAAACTAAGGGTTTAAAATGATTTGAAGCGGCGCAGATACGGCAATAAAAATGCAACCGATACACTTGAGCTGATTAGATAAGCTATGTCGTACTGCAGTGGCGTAAATGTTTGTGATTGCGAGGAAATACATATAAGCCACTGATTTATGACGTCATAATCTGAATGCTCTTTTGTAATAACGAAATTTGTGATAGCTAAATTAAAATCGACAAGATAAGCAACATTCATAACAATAAAACCACGGTGTAATTTCTGAATATATCGTTAGCTTCGTCGATGTGCTTTAACCTGTTTTTTATTTTAAATTCACGATGACGTGGGAAGTACTGCCCGAATATACCAACTACAATGGCGGATCCAGTAAATCAATTTAGGGGAGGGCACATTTTTCCTGACATGCAAACATGGGCTTTCAAATTAAAAAAAGATTAGATTTTTGAGAACGAAACAAAAATATATGTTTTAGGAGCGAAATAAACATTATCAGACAGGAAAATGTATCTGCGTGCCAGAAGCTCGATGAAATTTTTGTAAAAATTTAATAAAAACTCTCACTTTAACGGTTAAATGCTACGAAATACACAAAATTTATCAGGGAAGAATACTAAGCGCGAAAATATTATGAAAATGAAAACCTCTCTACCCTGACTGACTATGCAACTGAGGCCGATTATTAAATAATTATTAAATTGATCCTGTCGGGTGTTAAATTGTAAGAATGGCTATTGTGACCGAAAGTGTCGTGTTTGCATACAGGTGTTGGGAAAGGAGACATCGCAGGCACCATTCCTACTGAGTGCATCCTATTTGTGGGAGTAGGTTTGATGAAGGTGCTTACTACCTACTTTTCTAAGTGCTCTGGCTTCATCCTGACATGTTCAAGAACTACACTAGGATGCCGCCAGGGCTTCTCACCGCACCTCTGAAGCTAGTTAGTCAGAGCATCATTAGGCGCGATTCCAATTACCGCCGGGCTATACCGCCAGAGGAGAAGCTATTTATAACCCTACGGTACGATGTTTTTCTTCCTACCTGGGGTGCCAAATAGGGTTGAGATCTCAGGCATTGGCATTACATAGTGGTTTGGCCATCACTGTCCAGGACAGACACCATTCACTACACTATACAATATTAACATGTCGTATAGTTTTGTATGGAACAAACTTAGTGAAAAGCATGAACATTGCATTGCAAATACCACTCACCGCAGTCTGTAGACCGAAGATTCAGTTATATATGGATTGGTCTTTGCTTAGCATGTAGTTAGTTGCTGGCTCTACATTTGCCTCATCACCATGTTATTAGCCGTTAGCTAGGTCATGTAAGGTACTGCTTCTGAAAAAATTTACAAAATTGACCGATATTCATATACGAAGATCAATTATTGTATTTATAAGATAAAAAATATAAAACGGCCCAAATTTCAAATAAATCTTGGCAGAAGTCACATCTGTTGATAAACAATTGGCCAGTTATATTCAACCATTCTTTGGAATTATCACTCACTAATGAACAGTTTAGCTCAAATATTGCATGTCAACTAATATTGATAACCGACACAAAAATGTTTGAACCAACCAAAAAGCGGTATTTTCAATTTTCAATATTATTGACATTCAATTAAATTTTTGTTCAGGTTTCTGGCTACTAGCAACAGCTTCAAATCACTTCATTACACATTGGACATACCCCCATCGTTAATTTTATTCCAAAGGTATGTCAGGGCTATTTCGAGTGTTGTGCAGCCACTTTATCTGCCACGACCTACAACTGCCTTGTGGCGACAAAATGATGAGCGTTTTAGGAAATTATGGAACTGACTTGTTCTTTTGTCTTCTTTATACCTCTCCTATATATCTTCATTTCCGGGTTCTATCTATATTCTGTGCGTCTTCCGGTGTTTTGAAACATAAAATTTATCTTCGAAATTGTTCGGTTATTCCAATTCTGAATGTGTGTATAGACTAGTTTTTTCCAATACCAGTGAAAAGTGTGAATGGTCTTCTGGGATACCGTTTCATACTTAGGCCTAATATCCTGTATGAATAGGGCGCCCGGTCTGCATACGGTACCACTCTCAGACTCGGCACTGTACAATAGGCCTATACCGGTGCGGTTCCTGTATACGCAAGCGGCATCAGTTCATGTTTTCCGTAACATCCTACTCTGTACTGTATATCCTAGCCTACCTTATCCAATTTGGAATCTATCTGTATACCGGTAGTCAGTTAGTAGCCAACAAACAGATTACTGTCTCACCAGTTCGAGCTGGTGAATAGAATACCTCACGGGTAGGCTACTTCAAATAGCCTACCCTATGACGAGAAAATAAATCCACAGACCTGTATAAAGCTAGCAGACACTTCCAGCAAATAGTTACCAATTTTTCCATTACTATATCCGCCTACGCCAAATCATGAATATTCATTCAAAATAGCGAAATATTTGTTTGTCACGATATTTCTTTGACTAGCGTGTTTAAACCATACTTGTACGCCGAAGGAAAAAAATTAAAGAAATTCTACCGTGTGGATTGTGGGGAAATTCCCCTCCCTTTTCCCGAAAAACTGCAAATATAGCGAAATATCTTTAATAAAGACGTCATTAATTGACTGAATAATTATTTGTCACGCTATTCCTTTTTACAGTATGTTCAAAATATATTTCTACACCCATGAAAAAAAATTGAAGAAATTCTACCGTGCGGATCATGGGGAAATTTCCTCCCTTTTCCTGAAAAGGTGCATAAATGGCATAATATCCCTAATGAAGACCTCATTAATTGATGAAAAAAATATCTGCCACACTATTCCTTCATGTTATATGTCCTATGTTTATAAAATATTTTTACAACTATGAAAAAAATTTGAAGAAATTCTACCGTGCGGATCATTGGGAAATTCCCCTCCATTTTCACGGAAAAGTGCAAAAATGGCAAAATATCTTTAATAAAGACCTCATTAATTGACTAATAAATTATTTGTCACGCTATTCCTTTATACAGTGTGTTCAAAATATATTACTACATCTATGAAAAAAATTTAAAGAAATTCTACCGCGCGGATCATGGGGAAATTTTCTTCCCTTTTCATAGAAGAGTGCAAAATGCCAAAATATCTTCAATAAGGGCGTCATTAATTAAGGAAAAAATTATTTGTCACGCTATTCCTTCGTACAGTATGTTCACAAAATATTCCTACAACTATGAAAAAAATTGAAGAAATTCTACCGTGCGGATCATTGGGAAATTCCCCTCCATCTTCACGAAAAAGTGCAAAAAAGACAAAATATCTTTAATAAAAACCTCATTAATTGACTAATAAATTATTTGTCACGCTTTTCTTTCGTACAGTATGTTGAAAATATATTTCGTACCTTCGCATTACACCTTATTCTTCTTAAATGAATTCAAAAAAATAATTTCATTGAACATTCATACCTTTTCATAACGGGGCTCTTATAATATAAATGTGTTTATCAAAGAATTTTTTAAATCAAGGGTTAAAAATGATTTGAAGCGGCGCAGATATGGCAATAAAATATGAAACTGATAAACTTAAGCTGATTAGTTAGGCTATGTCGTAATGCGGTGTCGTGAATGTTAGTGATTGCGGGGAAATACATATAAGCCACTGGTTTATGACGTCATAATCTGAATGTTTTTTCGTAAAAACGAAATTTGTAATAGCTAAACTAAAATCGACGCAAAATAAGATAAGCAACATTCATAATGATAAAACCAAAGTGTAATTTTTTTAACTTAAAAAAAGAGTACATTTTTTAGAACGAAAGGAAAATACATGTTTTAAGAGCGAAATAAACATTTGCAGACAGGGAAATATATCTGCGCGCCGGAAACTCACTGAAATTTTTGTGGAAATCGAATAAAAACTCTCACTTTAAAGGGTAAATGCTGCGAAATACAAAAATATTATCAGGGTAAACATTGTTAGTAGGTCCGGTTTGAAATTGCTGCCTAGCGAATCGTTCCTGTTTTTGTACTAGTACGAAATTTAGTACGTTAAATGAAAAAATGAATCGAACTTAATTTCGTACTGTTACGAAGTTCGGTACGATTTACGGAAAAAATACTATCGTACGGTACGGAGTACTATCACCCATGAAACTTAGTCCATGTGGCACAGTGGAAATGCAAAAAGGGTGTGTGAGTGGGGATGTGCTCTTATGGAAGTGGTTTCCGGATTGACCAAACCACTGTTCCGTACGCACGGTTCATCGGATGCAATATTTCCTCCTTTCAAAACGATTTAATTTTTTTTGTATCAGATGAACGAGTTTGTAGTTTTATAGAGAGTGCAATATATGTCATACCCTGAGCCGTTGTGCCCAATAAGATTTGGTCATTGGAACATTTTAATCAAATTTTACTCACTCTTTTGTAGACTTTTCAGTATCATAAGTAAGATTTACAACGGGACAAGGTTTGAGCAATATTGTATAGAGTTCGTTTGCTTCGTATCAAGAAAACGGCGCGGATTCTCAAAAGGGTCCGAGTAACAATCACAACATTCACCTGGGCTATTGACACTTTGTTTGATTTTTCGTATAAGAGAAGACCAGTGAATAAACCAAACGCAACGCAATAAAGGTTCCTGAAAATAATCGACCATTGCCACACACAAAATTCTGGAACACACGACATCTGCGCAAAATATTGATATAGATGAATAGACAATTATTTCCAAAAAGGTACATAGACGTAGTTTATTTTGAAAC
The DNA here is from genome assembly GCA_963675895.2 of Styela plicata. Classification (NCBI taxonomy): domain Eukaryota; kingdom Metazoa; phylum Chordata; class Ascidiacea; order Stolidobranchia; family Styelidae; genus Styela; species Styela plicata. The sequence continues at coordinate 19,958,381 of OZ023150.1, read as the reverse complement.
TTCTGTCGACACAAAAGGCAATACAAGTAAAGATATTACATTACAGAGTTATCAGGAAGGCAAACAAAATCTAAAAGAAAGTTTAAAAATGTGCTAAAAAGTGGGTTTTGAAGAAGCATACAAAGAGAAGTACCACGTGTTTGCTTACCTTAAATAAAAAATACCTATATAAATATTACTAAATTCAGTCAAACACATCATACCGTACCCCTCCTCCCATAAAAATGAAATAAAGATACTCCAAACACACAAATATATTATAAATAAATTGGAAACACAAGCGATATCTCGTTCAGACACCGTTTTCAAATTGGAAGTGAATGATTTTGACTTAAAATTCAGCACATTTTCAACATGATTGGTGGGGAAATGAGTGGACAACGCTCACGTGACCCATTGTGCACCAATGAAGTGTCTAGCATCCAGATATGACCATCCATCACTGAAAACGCGTAGCTCGCATCATCTATTTTACCGGTTGAGCCATCCGGGTACAACCAGATTGGGACATACGACATGTACGCAAAATATTGATATAGATAACCAATTATTTTTCCCGAAAAAGGTTCATAGAGATACCTCTGTCGATACACATCCCTTCCCTCAAAACATAGAATGAAGGGACCCCAAACACATATACACTCACAATATAGTTAAAGTTAAAACACAAGCGAAAAAAAGGAATCAAGAGGAAACTGCACATGAGAAAAAATACGTAAATACATTACAAATAGAATATATGTCATGAAATTCAAGTAGTATTTTAGCTGAAAAGCATCGACTTTCAGTTTTCCAATGTCCTATGACGAATATCGAATACGATAAAATAATGTAGTTCAACTCTTTGAGAGCAGCAAATATTGATATCTCATATATTTTAAAATTTTCCCTAAGTCTTGCTGCGAAAAAAATTTGGACAAAATTCATTAGGTCTGTTCATCCATATCTCTTCAAATCATTCAAACCAAATGCAATTACATCAACTGATATATGTGATATATATAAAATGTGCAAAATAAGCGCTTGTTGAAGCAATAAACCATTTATTCACGCTATGAAAATTCCTCAGAGAAGCCAAAGTCGTTTTAGTTTGAAATAGAGCCACGATAACATGATTTCTTTTCGTTGGTTTACGAAATCATAGTCAATCAATTGTACCAACAAAAATGAATTTTGTTGCAATGTTGTCGAGGTCAAATGATACATTGACTAGACTATGATGTTTTTAGGAGTGTGTTTTTACACAATGATGTGGTTTTCCACCAGTGTGAATCTGCCTGTGCCTTCGTAAATTTCCTGATTTGGTCAAGCAATGATATTCACTCTTTTTCATTAGTGTGAATCTGCATAAGGCTTCATTGTTGATACCACATTTTGAAATAGCTTTAAAATCACCAGTCTGATCTTGTACACAAGTTTTCTATCTATATCTCTCTTAACACTGATGGACTCGTATATTTCACATTGAAATGTCTTTCCACTGGCTTAAAATTGCATATGACTTCGAATTGGCTTGTCACATGTTTCGCAATGGTGTCGTTTCTTCACCAGTGTGAATCGGCATGTGCTTCTGTAAATTTTCTCCAAATGATTTCCCACATGTTTTACAATAATAAATTTTTCACCAACGTGAGTTCGCTTGTGCCTCCATGTTAACGCATACGATATACTTTTACCTTTTCAATAAATGTCTTTGTTGAGGGGTGTCCAATGCATTTCCTCACTATTTTAGAAGGATTCTTTGGCCTTTGCCAACCTTTGAATGTGCAATTTAATCGAATCATTTTGCTGTAGTATTAATAATAATTTTTATTAAAAGCTGACTATTTTTTTAGTTGGCTTTTTCGATACTTTGTGACAGGAGTAGAGTAGATTTGCAATTCATTTGCTCTAATTGTGTATTTCCAAAGTTTGAAGTCGCCTTGTTAAATAAAATACCGAATCGTATCATTAGAATAAGCTTTTCCGACAAGGTATCTATACTACCACCAAGTTGTTGGTTCTTAGGCGAATAAACAGGAGGTAACTTACCATACCATACCAAATACCATAGCTAGGCATGGGTTCCGTAAGCAACACAAAGAAAAAATATATAAATATTTAATTAAGCGCGAAAGCGTAAGTGTAAAATCGTCTGGCGTATATTTTTTGTGTCAAAAATCAATTTTTGTGTCACCGCTGCCCATTTCTTGTTTGTAAAAATGATCATATACGACCCCACTTTCCGCCGCCGCAGGCATTCTGTGAAAATGCATTGTTTCAACTGATTAGGGAAGTCAGAAGATCTATTCTTGCCGTGTAGCCCAACGAGTGAGAGTGACTTAAACAAGACTGGCCAACAGTATCGATAAACATGGCGATATATCCCACACCGATCTTGTAAAAACGTGGTAAAAACACAGCACATCTAGTATAAAGCATTGCGCGTGCTTTCAATAAATGTTTATTTGTTGTGCAACATGTGCTATATGTTGTGTATGTCTTGTCGGACTATATACAGCATGCATAAAAACTCGTCGTCTATATACTAGTGATGACAATCTATTTTTTTCTTGAACCAGATAAAGTACAACGAAATTACCACATGAGAGTGGTATTTGATAAGGAAAGACGTGAAAATGTCTTTCCATCATATCTACTCGTTCGAAATAGTTGTCCTGATGTATGATGTTCACAACAATTCCTTGACTGTTTCAATGATATGTTTGATAAAATTTCAGGTGGTGGAAGAAATTCTTCAAATATGGTCAAACCTTTCATGAAAAAAATCGTAGCCAACTACTTGCCTGGCAATTTAGGGAGGCCAGAAGTAAATTCTCAATTTCAGAAATTCCTAAAAAATTATTATTTGTCTATTTGACGACCAGACAGTTAGGGAAAGGAGATAAGGGGGTAATCACTGAGAAGTGTCAATCTTTGTTACTTCATTCTGCACTGTTGTGTCTTATTTGTTTACATCTCTTTCAGAAGTCGAGTGATAGACTAGGTGTCAAAATCTTTCGTCGGCTCATGTCTGAATGAGCTTGAATTGTAAGCTATTTTCTGAATGCGTTTGGGACATTTTGTATGCCCCACGGTTGGGATATGTTTGAAAGTTGTTCCAATCATTCTTGTGTGTGAAAAAAACCCTTGCACATAATAAACAGTTTTGTTTTTAATTTCGGGTGTAGTAACTTGGTTGAATTGAGCAAAATCGTGGCTCCAGAATGCATGATATCCTTTATTAGGATCTCAATCGAGCCTTGGCTGTTCTCGCATTTTGACGTTTGATGTAATTGAAATGTAATAGGATAGTAATTTATTATGAGAATCATGCGTGTTATTTTTATATATGTACGTATACCGAGAGTTTATGCTCCTGGCCCAACAATACATTGCTGGCGTGTAAGTTGAGCATGACTAATTCGTATTTATGCGTGGTCATGTTTTCTTTGTCTTCTGTTTTGTCTCAGTGTGACTGATGTGTTTATTGGTCAGTAAGCATATTTTTGACTCAGATTGACAACAATGACGATTGCTTCTTAATTGCTCCTTAAAATTTGTGGTTGGTGGTTAAGCAAAACAAGATAACCACCTAAATTATAATCCAAATCCACATGTGATTTGCAATCTATGTGATGGGATGAAATTATTCTACGTTCCATACACATTGCCTAGGTTTTTTGTTTTGCAGGTGTAGACGGGAAAATCCCATTCCTCATCACCAGATGCTGCTTTCTTCAAAGTAAAATAAACGTCGCACTTTCGACAGCCATACCTACGAACAAAACAATGTCCTGAATTTTAGTTTTATTGCAACGACATAAATTCACCACCATTGAACAAATATTGTCGGCCCATATATGAAAAGGTTCGGCCTATCACATAGCTTTCAATCAGTAGTATCAATGTTAATAAAATATGCCAAATTCGGTCCATAATAGCATTTGAAAATCATCAGCTTGGAATAAAAACTATCCACTCTTTTGAACATGCCAAATCTGGCCAAAATGGTTTTTAAGAACAATCTCCAGCGTCCAAAATTATTGTCCAACTTCCTACAGTATGCAAAATTTGGCCAATGATGGCATTTAACATCACTTTGCCTCGTGTATTCCGCAGTGTTGCCCAACTACAAACCATGTCTAAATTAACCGCGGGGTGGGACAACTCGGCTAGGCTTGCCAATGAGAAAAGAAAGAGAGAACACTGCGAGATGCAGCAACTCGTCTAGGTTGGTCAATGAGAAATGACTCGGCTAGCGTTTTACGTAGCCGAGTTGTCCCTGGGCCGAGATGGAGGAGAAATGAGCGAACAACGCTTACGTGAACCATTGTGCACCAGTGAAGTGTCAAGCAAACCATCCAGATATGATCAGCCAACACTGGAAACGCGTAGCTCGAATCATCTATTTTACCAATTGAGCCATCCGGGTACCACCAGATTGGGACACACGGCATCTGCGCAAAATGTTGATATTGAGAATAACCAATTATTTCCTCCCAAAAGAGTTCATAGAGATATCTCTGTCGATACATATCCGTCCTCGCAAAAAAAAGAATAAAGGAGTCCCAAACACACACTCGCAATATAATTAAAGTTTAAACACAAGCGAAAAAGGGAATCAAGAGGAAACTGCACACAAGAAAAAAATACGTAAATACAAAACAAATAGAATATATTTCCTAAAATTCAAGTAGTATTTCAGCTGAAAGCATCGACTTTGTGAATCTTCATGTGCCTTCGTAAATTTCCTGCTAGGTCAAATGTGTTCCAACATATTTCACAATGAAAAGGTAGGTTTCTTACCAGTGTGAATCTGCATGTGCCTTCGCAAATTTCCTGCTTGACCGAATGATTTCCGACATATTTTACAATGATGTGGTTTTTAACCAGTGTGAATCTGCATGTGCCTTCTCAAATGTCCTGCTCGGCTGAATGATTTTCGACATATTTTACAATGGTGTGGTTTTTCACCAGTATGAATCTGTATGTGCCTTCTTAAATTTCCGCTTGACCAAAGGTCTTCCCGCATATTTTACAACGGTGTGGTTTTTCACCAGTGTGAACCTGCATGTGCTTTCGCAAACTTCCCGATAGACCAAATGACCTCCGACATATTTTACAATGGTGTGGTTTTTCACCAGTGTGAATCTGCATGTGCCTTCTTAAATTCCCTGCTTGACCAAAGGTCTTCTCACATATTTTACAACGGTGTGGTTTTTCACCAGTGTGAATCTGCATGTGCGTTCGCAAACTTCCCGATAGACCAAATGACTTCCCACATATTTTACAATGGTGTGGTTTTTCACCAGTGTGAATCTGCATGTGCGTTCGTAAATTTCCCGCTTGACCAAAAGTCTTTCCGCATATTTCACAATTGTGTGGTTTTTCACCAGTGTGAATCTGCATATGCGTTCGCAAACTTCCCGACTGACCAAATGACCTCCGACATATTTTACAACGGTGTGGTTTTTCACCAGTGTGATTCTGCATGTGCGTTCGTAAATTTCCAGCACGACCAAAAGTCTTCCCGCATATTTCACAATTGTGTGGTTGTTCACCAGTGTGAATCTGCATGTGCGTTCGTAAATTTCCTGCTCGGCCAAATGACTTCCCACATATTTTACAATGGTGTGGTTTTTCACCAGTGTGAATCTGCATGTGTGTTCGTAAATATCCCGCTTGACCAAAAGTCTTCCCGCATATTTCACAATTGTGTGGTTTTTCACCAGTGTGAATCTGCATGTGCGTTCGCAAACTTCCCGATAGGGCAAATGAACTCTGACATATTTTACAACAGTGTGGTTTTTCACCAGTGTGAATCTGCATGTGTGTTCGTAAATATCCCGCTTGACCAAAAGTCTTCTCGCATATTTCACAATTGTGTGGTTTTTCACCAGTGTGAATCTGCATGTGTGTTCGTAAATATCCTGCTCGGCCAAATGACTTCCCACATATTTTACAATGGTGTAGTTTTTCACCAGTGTGAATCTGCATGTGCCTTCGTAAATTTCCTGCTCTACCAAAAGTCTTATCGCATATTTTACAATGATGTGGTTTTTCACCAGTGTGAATCTGAATGTGCATTCGTAAATTTCCCGCTTGGCCAAAGGTCTTCTCGCATATTTCACAATTGTGTGTTTTTTCACCAGTGTGAATCTGCATGTGCTTTTGTAAACTTCCCGCTTGACCAAATGGCTTTCCACAATGAAACGGTTTTTCCTCGGTGTGATTTCCTGAACAGCTTAAGACATACATCTAGTGCCTTTACCAACTGTACCTAAGTACATATACGAAAGTATTAAATATAGTATGGTTCATAAGAGAGAGAGAGTTTATTGCTCGCCAACCAAAAAACATCATATATGAATAAAAGACCTGTTTTTTATTTTAAATTCACAATGGCCTAGGAAGCACTGCCCGAATATACCAACTACAATGGCGGATCTAGTAAAGCAATTTAGGGGAGGGCACATTTTTCCCGACACGCAAACATATCCTTTCAAATTAAAAAAAGAATAGATTTTTTGAGGACGAAACAAAAATACATGTTTTAACAGCGAAATAAACATTATCAGACAGGAAAATGTATCTGCGCGCCAGAAACTCGATGAAATTTTTGTAATAATTTAATAAAAACTCTCACTTTAAAGGTCAAATGCTACGAAATACACAAAATTTATCAGGGAAAAAGATTAAGCGCTGCTGGCGCGCGAAAAAATTATGAAAATGAAAACCTCTCTTCCCTGACTAACTATGCAACTGTAGCCAAAATTTCCACCGATCATGCCTACCGCGTGGCTCCATCGCGACTAAACTAGCGCTAATTCCACCACTTTGTCAGCAATAAGTCATGTTTGTTTGCCTCGTGACAGAGCGAATCTTGCTGAGTATATCGGAAAATTATTAAATTGATATCTGTCGGGCGTTAAATTGTAATATTGGCTATTATGACTGAAAGTGTCGTGTTTGCATACGGATATTGGAAAAGGAGACATCGCAGGCACCATTCCTACTGAGTGCATCCTATTTGTGGGAGTAGGCTTGATGAGGGTGCTTACTACGTACTTTTCCATGTGCTTTGGCTTCATCCTGACAGATTCAAGAACTACACTAGGATGTCGCCAGGGCTTTTCACCGTACTTCTGAAGCTAGTTAGTCAGAGCATCATTAGGCGCGATACCATTTACAGCCGGGCTATACCCCCAGAGGAGAAGCTATTTATAACCCTACGGTACGATGTTTTTCTTCTTACCTGGGGTGCCAAATAGAGTTGAGATGTTAGGCATTGGCATTACACAGTGGTTTGGCCATCACTGTCCAGGACAGACACCATTCATCACACTTCACTACTATATTAACATGTCGTTTGTTTGTATGGAACAGACTTAATGAAAGGCATGAACATTGCAGTCGTTCTGGGGCAGATACCGTTCACTGCAATCGACTGTAGACTAGTAGTTCAGTTTGTACTGAACATAAATTCAGTGCAATGCATACATATAACATAGCGATTTTGTTCACACTGTCCAGGGCAGATATCACTCCATGACTAATAGACTCTTGGTTTAGTTTTGTACTGGACGTAGCCATTGCACTTTATTGTAGACTAGTGCTTCAGTTATGTATGGAATACAGACCTAATCCATGTAATAACTGTTACAAACAGCTTTACTTGACAATGTCCAGGGCAAATACCACTCACCGCAGTCTGTAGACCGAAGATTCAGTTATATATGAAACGGTCTCTGCTTAGCACTTCGCTTCGCTCATCGCCATGTTATTGGCCGTTAGCCAGGTCATGTACGGTACTGCTTTAGAAAAAATTTACAAAATTGACCGATATTTCTTATACGAAAATCAATTATTGTATTTATGGGACAAAAAATATAAAACGAGCCAAATATCAAACAAATCTTGGCAGTCATATCTCTAGGTAAACAATTTGCCAGTTATATTCAACCATTCTCTGGAATTATCACTCACTGTTGCACGCCAACTAATATTGATAATCGACACAAAAATGTTTGAACCAACCAAGAAGCATTTTCAAAAATATCGACATTCAATTAAATTTTTGTTTAGGTTTCTGGCTACTAGCAACAGCTTCAAATCCCTCCATTACACATTGGCCATATCACCATCGTCAATTTTATTCCAGAGGTATGTCAGGCTATTTGGAGTGTTCTGCAGGCCACACCCTACAACTGCCCTGCGGCGTCAAAATGATGAGCGTTTTAGGAATTTATGGTCTTATTTATACCTCTCCTATATATCGTGATTTCCGGGTTTTATCTATATTCTGTGCGTCTTCCGATGATGAAAAATGAAATTTGGACCTGATTCTTATGTTTTGGAACATAAAATTAACTTTCGAAATTGTTCGTTATTCCAATTCTGAATGTGTGTTTAGACTAGTTTTTTTCCAATACCAGTGAAAAGTGTGAATGGTCTTCTGGGATACCGTTTCATACGTAGGCCTATTATCCTGTATGAACAGGGTGCCCGGTCTGCATATGGTACCACTCTCAGACTCGGCACTGTACAATAGGCCTATAACGGCACGGTACCTGTATATAGGCAAGCGACATCAGTTCATGTTTTCCGTAACATCCTACTCTGTATTATATATCCTAGCCTACCTTATCTAATTTGGAATCTATCTGAATACTGGTAGTCAGTTAGTAGCTAACAAATTACTGTCTAACCAGTTCGAGCTGGTGAATAGAATACCGCACCGGTAGGCTACTTCAAATAGCCCACCCTATGACGAGAAAATAAATCCAGAGCTACCAGGCTACCGGTACACTAGCCCCATCCCACGCTACGGTACCACAAAGCAAGTCAAAAATACGTCGGACTGAGACCACGGGACGGTTGAAAGCACGCAAGAAGCAAAAGTAGCGCATGCTCCACTTTGAAAAAGCACGGACGAGACGTAGAATCGCACCAGTTTTTAATATAGTGACCAAACATGTTTTGTCAAGCGAGGGCCACTGATCGATCACGCCGCCGAGGCGTGGTCCATCTTCGACTCATTCTTGACAAAAATTGGGCTTGGGAGATTACGATAGCGCTTGAATGCAACTTAGGTATGAATAATGGTATTCCATTACCTAATGCTGTTGGTTATTTTGTTTTGTTTCGTCCAATCGTGTCCAGAATGGTTGACCGTTGCAAATTGTCGGAATAATTTATTTTTCCGCTGTAAATGTAAAAGAATGCGAATACAAATTTTGTCACTGATGATTTATTTTCGAACTGTGGAGGGGATCCTGTATCTGAATCGATTCATACTCGATGTCCTTGCGAACTATTTACATATTTCGGTAAATTCATTCCTTTTTTAAATAAAAATACAAACGAGTCATGACACATAGTGTGGGCATGTGAGCATTTTCTGAAAATTTGAGCTTAAGCGGTTTTGTTAATTCAAATCACTCTTTTTAAAATACGTGAACATGTTACTGACATGTTATTCGAGTTAAACTGAAATGTTATTCGAGTATTTTGCGTTGGTATTTCAATGATTTTAAGTCAATTTTTTGCTCACATCAGAATGCCTCGATTTAAACTTTTAACAGAACGTTAACGATGACGATGTTGATGTGACCTCAAATGTATCATGATTGAACAGTGTTCAACTCAGTTTGTGTTTTGCTTGTAGAACCATACCGTAGAAGAAATAATTACAATAAATATTACAATATTTTCGTAAACCTTCCAAGTAGGACCGGTCAGGCATCGCTGATTTGCAAAACTTTGGCGATACATCGGCACGTTCCTAATATTGCCGGATCAAATGTATAAAAAATAAAAAAAATATCCAATAAAAATAGAAAAAAAATTTTTTTGAATCGGTTCGAATCTTCCATTCCATATACATAGATAACATTTTTTAAAACTTTTTCAAAATTTCGCATTAATGTATACGAGAAATTAAATCAATCAAATTTGAATTACCGATATTGGCATAAGAGGACTTGTAGGGAAATGTGATTTTAATTTACATGTCCAGTATAAGAGCAAAACGTTTCAAAATCGATATAATTTTGTCGTCAAAAATGAAAATTTAACTTTGTTCAGCAACTTTTTATTCCCATGAATGATTAATGAGTCGATCCTTTAATTACCAGCCATTAGTTTAGAATGAGAAGTGTCATTCCGATAAAGAAATCGTAATAGTAAATTTTTGACTTTTATCAAATTTTACGTTGAGCCAAATTCCCAATTGATTTTTTTAAAAAATTCATAGAAAAACTTCAGCAAGTACTCGAAATTTTTAATAAATTCACTAAACATGTCAAATTATACGTAAAATTTCAACATATCTATTCAAATTTTGCTCAAAACCTTCGTTGAATCATAACGAATCTCTGAATTGATAATAGTTCAGCTCTTTGTCCTTTGTGACGTTTGACTGGCTGCAATACTTCTGCTTTTTGAAAGAGAGATATATAGTCGACAATTATCACAGTCAATTACATTACCAGTGTATTCCCAATCAGATAATTAGAACCAACCACATTTTACGTGGCGTGAGTCAATTATGAATTGCGCCACAGTTGCGCGGTATATCTATGGCCAATGGCTGACAAAGCAAAATGTAGTTTAGTAGAGGGTCCCATGTAAATATTTAGCTGGAGGGCTAGACGTTGTTTACAAATGGCTAGGCGGCAAATCGAACACTGGAGTTATATTATAGTTTTACCTGGCAACAGGTATGCCGGCGATCCCTAGTATCAATATTACAGTTATAAAAACATATACAAAAAGGACAAAATCGAAAAATACTAATTAAATAACCATGGAAAGTTGCACACTGCTTTGCTTTTACAAGTTTAATTATAGATAATTTCAGATATCGAATACTGCACTCCGAATAGTTCAGGCTTTCGTTTATGTGCTAGAAATAGGACCGTTGACAGCTGATTCGTCTTCGTCAATATATGATTACAAAAATGAAAGATCTAATACAAGTAACATTTTGTAAAGCATGGAGCATAGGTGGACCATGCATTGATAGCGCTATCCTAATGTATGCTCTGGGGGATATTATTTGAATATGTTAATCTGATTTAAATATGTTAATGTTTTTTATCATTTGCAAAAAGACGTGGTTCACCTGTGGCTCATGCTTAAAGAGGTAAAAGCTCTGATCGATCCAAAATCACATGTTAACTGTGATCAGCGCAGAGGCCAGGTTTCGCCTGCTGCTCAAGCATCACAAAAAAAGTTATTATCACAAAGGCAAATTTATGTTCTACATATTATTTAACAGTAATAATTAAGCTTTGAAAAGTCAAAAGATAGTCGTAGTAATGATACGCTGCCTTTCTCAAAAGTATCAGCCTTGGGTTTCTGCCTTCATCTGTGTTATTGTACTTGGTGAAGCAATAATAGTAAGTATATAGATAACGAATCCACATCTAAATGCGAAGGTGAACAAGCTGAACACGTCGAAGGCGGAACTCGAATGTGCGATATGCAGTCTATGCATAGATAACGCAAATATGGCATGTCCTGAGGATGACAAATGGTAAGTTGTTTATATATCCTCCGGGGCAGGTACCATTTAATCAACGCTATTATAGCGGTTCAGTTTAGTATGGGATGCTTCCCACTTAAACTGCAGTTGCTGGCACTACGTTTTATACTGCATTGTCATTGTCGAATATAAGCGGTCGCTAATTGGTTTCTTTTGAGCGCTGATTTGCTCAGAGGGAACTTCAGTGCCCAGTGAACTGCTCAGTGGGGTATCCGAAAATAGGGGGGTAAAATAAAAAAAAAAAATGAATGTTAAACAACGATTTCATAATGTGTGCAGCGGGCACCCGATCAATTAGAGAGAATATTCGCATCTTTATGTGAAGTTTGCACCATTGGGCCATTTCAAAAAAGGAAATTTGCGATTCATCTGTCGTTGAGCAGCACTTATATATTCTCAAAAATTAGTCGGTGAGTGAAGATCTTTTTATTAAAATGCTATTTCATATTTTCGCGATTTACAAAACTGAAATAGTCCCCCAATCCTCTGATGGTTTGCAATTGTGACATTTCGAATATTGATATAGGTTCCTGAAAACATTCGACCACAGTCACACACAAAATTCTGGGACACACGATATCTGCGCAAAATATTGATATAGAGGATAATTTCCCACCAAAAAGGTACCTAGACATAGTATATTTCGACACCCCTGTCGACACAAATGAAGATATTACATTACAGAGTTATCAGAAAAGCAAACAAAATCGAAAAAAAGTTCAAAATCGTGCTAGAGAGTCATTTTTAAAGAAACATACAACATACAAAGAGTAACAGGTGTTTGCGTACCTCAAATAAAAAATAACTGTATAAATATTACAAAATTCGGTCAAACACATCGTACGGGCCCCTCCTCCCACAAAAATGAAATAAAGGAACTCCAAACACACAAATATAATATATTTATAGTTAATGTTATAGTTAAACACAAGCGACATCTGGATAGTATTTTAAAAATAGGGGTGAAGGTTTTGTCTTGAAGTTCAACTCATTTGATGAGACATGATTGGTGGAGCACAAGCGAAAAAAGGAATCAAGAGGAAACTGCATATAAGAAAAAAATACGTAAATACAATACAAATAGAATATATGTCCTAAAATTCAAGTAATATTTTAGCTGAAAAGCATCAACTTTCAATTTTGGTTTAGAAAATCATACTCAATCAATTTAAAAAAAAATGAATTATGTTGCAATGTTGTCGAGGTCAAATAATACATTGACTAGACTATGATGTTTGCGAATGATTTTTCAAATGATGTTTTTTAGCAGTGTGTTTGTACGCAATGATGTAGTTTTCCACCTGTGTGAATCTGCATGTGCCTTCGTAAATTTCCTACTTGGACGAATCTCTTCCCGCATAGTTCACAATTGTGTGGTTTTTCACCAGTGTGTATCTGCATGTGCTTTCGTAAAGTTCCCGATTCACCAAATGATTTCTGACATATTTTACAATGGTGTGGTTTTTCACCAGTGTGAATCTGCATGTGCGTTCGTAAACCTCCTGCTCCACCAAAAGTCTTGCAGCATATTTCACAATTGTATGGTTTTTCACCAGTGTGAATCTGCATGTGTGTTCGTAAACTTCCTGCTCTACCAAAAGTCTTCCCACATATTTTACAATGATGTGGTTTTTCACCAGTGTGAATCTGCATGTGCCTTCGAAAATATCCTGCTCGACCAAATGTCTTCCCACATACTTCACAATAATGAGGTTTTTCACCAGTATGATTCTTCATTTGTTTTTGTAAAACACATTCTTGTACAAATGCCTCCCCACATCCATCTTTTGCAATCGATTTCTCACATGCTTCACCATGTATTTCACAAAGTTGAAGTTCTTTTTCAGTACGAATTTGTTCTTGCATAGATTTGTTATGTTTTGAATTCATATTCACTCCCCCGTCCTTTACTTGATGTGCTGCATTACTATTTATTTCATCAGAGCTAAAATATTCTTCTTCACCATATATGTGTTTCAACATGTGTTTTTTTAAATCAGTTCCCGATGAGAAGTCTTCATCACAGTTTAGACAAGGAAAACTCTTCTTTGCTGTTCCTTTATTCTTGATGTCCATTAAGATTGAGTTGATTTTCTCTAACAATATGTAAGGATTTTATATTTATACTGAAATGAATATGAACATAAACATACCAAATATATATATATATATATATATAATTCTGCTAAATATGCAGTATTATGTATTTGTGTCATACTGCACTACAGCACGCAATAAGAAATGTACAATGTTGCAACAATGAACCAGGCTATTTGAGGCTATTATTATCACTCTATTTTCTCATTATTTCGTAAAAAAAACACGGTGCTGACTTCGTGCAACATTTGGGCAAAATTTTCTGAGGAGCGAAACATATAATGCGAATAAAAACGATATTAGGAGTATAATTAGGACCAAACCACACTTTCGCGCGCACAGTTCTTTCGGAAGCATTATTTCCTCTTTTCAAAACGCCATAACATGTTCATATTTCACAGGTGCGTGCGTTAGGGTGCTGGACTGCTGGTATCGACAAGTCCCATAATACAACACGGAATTTAACTAATTCTAGTCATGACAGTTTTAAGTATCGGTATGGTTTATTCGTCAATCCGCTTAAGACTTCCATACCGAACAACAATATTATCATGAAAGAGAGACCCGCATCATCATTGGCAAAATGCCGTACAGTGCTTCTGTGATGGTAATGCGGGCTACTTCCGTATAATAACCTATTCCATTATTTCCGAACTATACTGTGGGAAACACTCTAATCAAAAATCAATCAATAAAAATTGCGAACAAGCTCAGTAAACTATGACCCTAATTGTTAAAAGCACCAAACTCACTTATACATGCATGATACAATACAATGATCTAGACGTCTTCAAGTTTGCAGCAAAAAAAGAACATGTTCTATTCCCGAGATAAAATAAAACTGCAATAAAAAAAAAGGTATATTTCATCTCTGTTCGGTGCGACTCATAATAAAAAAATATAGGTCCCGAAAATATATAGCACCGCAAAAAAATATTGCTTCTGTGTGTGAGCCGCCTAATGCTAAATACTACATTAGATTATGGAAAAAAAGAAATAATTTTTGTTTTATTTTTTTTTGTGTCCGATTGACGTGTTTGTATTTTTGAAGAGATATTTGGAAAAAACAGAGCGCAATATTTGTCATATCCTGAGCCGTTGTTCCCAATAAGATTTGGTTATTGGACCATTTTAACCTATTTTACTCACCACTGTGTGGGACGTGTGGGATTTATCACGGAACAGGCGTTGAACAATATTCTTATATTATATAGGCTTTACTTGTTTCGTAACAAGAAAACGGACCGGATTCTAAGAAGGGTCCGTACAACTATCACAACATTCGACTGTGCTATCCGCACTTTTGATTTCGTGTATAAGTGAATGCCGGTGCATAAACCAAACACAACGCCTGATAAATTTCGTCATATTTTTCTGTTTTTGATTGCATGTGTTTCCTATTCGAGTTCTAAGTGTAGGTGGTTAAACGCACTGACTTTAGGCTAGTGTTTTACGCTTTACTCTACATTATTTTGCTACTATATTGTGAGACAATTTGGCATTTTTTTTCTCTAGTATGCCTCAGCTTTGGGATATAATTTGTATAATCTAATTTTTTTTAATCATGGAAAATCGTAATACTAATTATTTTATTCTTTAATTTTTTGTCGTCCTCATCGCTTTAAATCCTATATATGGGTGTGTGTATGAAAAATAAAGAAAGTGTGGGAGAGCATAGATTTCCATAGACCCAAATAAGCACAAAACAAAATTCATTTTTCAATGCAGAGGTGAGCAACCGCGTGCAAACTCGGATTCTGACTTTTTCTTTTACTGGGCACGTTTTTAAACTTGATGTCATATCTGTTTTTTGATTGTTCTTTACCAATCATCTTGTTTTTTGTGCTGATTATGGAGTCGAAATGAAACCTCCTTGCTAATTGGGTAGTGGCCCCAGTGACAAATTTGGTTTGGCGTTAGTCATCAAAATCATATATAATAGGAGATATTTAATTCAAAATTGGTTTTAAAACTTCGATTTTATTTTTTATTACATAAAGCAAAAAAAAACATGACACTCACATACCATGGCAACACATTCGAATGAACGAACTGTGGTCTCATATTCATCAACTTCAAACTATAAATAAAAAATCTTGTATATAATAAAACACAGTTGATACCCTGAATTCTCTGCGCCCCAATAAGATTCTTCAATTGATAAATAAATGTATAGTTTATATTTGAAACATATCCGACTATTAACATCTTCCCAGAAATATTGAACGGAGTAATACATGGTAATAGGATGATATAAAGTTTCCAACTCATCGTCACATTTAGGATTTGGCACTTTATTCATTTTTATGCAATAGTACTTTTGTCGGCACTGCTCTCGAATCAAATTTTACATGAAACGAACGAAAGCTTTTGGCTATCGTAGCAAAACACATTTCTCATACAGTAAATACCAGTCAGACATATTTTCACTAATGTCCAATTCCCACGCCTTAATATTTTCTTCAGGTGACTTCAATATTTTCTCGATAAGTGTTCAATGGCAATATTTACTAACGTTTTCAGCACTTGTCAAAATTTCCAATATTTGAATATGTGGATTAATTTTCATCATTCTGATTTTCAATATTTCGCCTATTTGCTTGGCATCAGTTTCAAGTAGATATACATATTACTGTAGTAGTAATTAAAGTTGTATATCGCATGAATTTGATCAAATGACATAACACTAATATGCGGGTTCCGAATATCTACTACATAGTTCTTCCCCACTTCTGGTCTCAGTTATCAACTTTATAAGTAATACAGCAATACATCATATTTTTCAAACTAATCTTACTAATTACACAGTGTCTGGGATATAAGTTTACATGAAAAATAAATTTGCCCCCGTATAGATAAAAATATTCTATTTGTTTTCATGGTGAGGTCTTATCTGATAACGCATATTTAACCCATATTAACTTTTGGCTTACTAGAAACGATTCGACATCAATAATAATGATTCCCCCACAATTCACTGGTCCAACTATTATGTTTCGTTTCACCCTTCAGCTCCACATAGAGCGATTTTTATAGAAACATACAAAGAGTAACACGTGTTTGCTTACCTCAAATAAAAAACAACTGTATAAATATTATTGGGTCAATAAAATATAAATAAAATTGGGTCAAACACATCGTATGGGACCCCTCCTCCCACAAAAATGAAATAAAGAGACTCCAAACACACAAATATTTATTATATTTATAGTTAAAACACAAGCGACATTTCGTTCAGACAATATTTCTAAAATTGGGAGTGAGGGTTTTGGCTCAAAGTTCAAGTTCCAACATGATTGGTGGAGAAATGAGTGAACAACGCTTACGCGAATTATTGTGCACCAGTTAAGTATCCAGCAAACCTCCCAGATATAATCATCCATCACTGGAAACACGTAGCTCGAATCATCTATTTTACCGGTTGAGCCATCCGGGTACCACCAGATTGGAACACACGACATCTACGCAAAATGTTGATATAGATGGACAACCAATTGTTTTCCCCCAAAAAGGTTCATAGGGAGACCTCTGTTGATACACACCACTCCTCCAAAAATAGAATGAAAGGGCCCCAAACACACATACACTCACAGTATAATTAAAGTTCAAACACAAGCGAAAAAGGGAATCAAGAGGAAACTGTACATAAGAAAAAAAATATGTAAATACAATATAAATAGAATATAAGTCCTGAAATTCAAGTAGCATCGACTTTCAGTTTTGCAATGTCCTATGACGAATAACGAACACGATAAAATAATGTAGTTTAACTATATAAGAGCAGCAAATATTGATATCTCATACATTTTAAAACTCTTCCTTATTAAATTATTATTTTTTCAAAGTCTTGCTATGAAAAAATTTGGACAAAATTCGTTAGGTCTGTCCACCCATATTTCTAATGCTTATTAGTGTTTAGTAGAGTTTCCAACTCATTATCACAAAAAGCACATTTAAGATTTGGCACTTTATGCTTTTTATACAATAGTACATCAGTTGGCACTGCTCTCAAAGCAAATTTAACATGAAACGGACGAAACTTTGTTTCCATCCCCGTAAAATACATTTCCTCATAAAGTAAATACCAATCGGGCATATGTTTACTAATGCCTTAACATTAACTTCAGGTGTCGTCAATATTTTCTCAATAAGTGTTCGATAGCAATATTTAGTACCTTTTTCAACATTTGTCAAAATATCAGTATTTGAATATGTGGATTATTTTTCATTATTCGGATTACTAACATTCCGTCAATTTGCTTGAAATCAGTTTCAAGTAGTTATACATATCACTGTAAAAGTGATTCAAGTTTTATTTCACACGGATTTGACGATATGACATAATGCTCATATCTGGGTTTAGAACTACGTGTTGCTTCCATTTTTCAACGAAACGTGGTATAAAAAATAAGATTATTTTGCAATAATATGAATAGTTTAAACATTAATAGTTGTTTACCAACTTTCGTCTCAGTTATAACTTTTGATTTATAAGTACGCCAGCAATACATCGTATCTTCCAAAGTAATACAATTAAACTTATTAATCACAGTGTCTCTGGAATAGAAGTTCCCATAAAATAGATTTAACACCATATAGATTCATGAAAAACATTCTATTTGTTTCCATGGTAAGGTTTTATCCGACGACACATATTTAACCCATCTTAACCTTTGGCTTACTAAAAACGATTAACATCAATCATTTTCCCCAACAATTCACTGGTCCAATAAGTGTGTTTCGTTCCATCCTCTGTCATTTAGCTCCCCATACAAACCGATAGCATAATCTTGACAATTCAGCAATACAAGATGATGGAATCTCACAGGTAGCAGCGATATTATATGTACCAACTACTAATGATAAAAGATTTTATCACTGTAATTTTCCCCAATAGTGTCAATTGTCGTGTAGATATTGTGTTCTCAATATTAGAAAGTTTGGGCAAACAGTTGATGTAAAAAAGATTAGTATCATTTCTCCGAATCAATATTTCCAATATTTTAAAGTTCCATTTCAACCCTTTTTTCCATCAATGGCTAATGTTGACAAAGTGATTTACTCCCCATACACATTGCTTGGCATTTATCAAGATTAGTTGACGGACATAACATGAAAAATTGCAGTTTCACGGAAGGCAAGACATTTACTTTATCACTTCCTTCTGTATAAACTGTGACATCATCTGCCAGTAAAGATATATTAATTTCATTGTTTTCAAGCATAATTCCAACAGAATCACCAATCTGCCGTATTCGACATGCAAAAATTTCGATACACATTACAAACTAATACAGTGAAATAATTCGCCTGATTTACGACCATTTTTAACTTGAATTGCTGTCGATAAAAAACTAGCATTTACAATCACTTTCAAACTGGTTATATGTTTCTACCAATTGTAAAATAACTGGTCCAAAATTCATTTTCACCAAAACTTGGCTTAAAAAATTTCAATGTTCTGAAGCATATGCTTTTTAATACCTAAATTCAATACTGCACATGGCATATTATTATATTTCAAATAATCCCGTACACTAGAAAATAATCTCAAATTTCTCCCCAAGAATCGCCCTTTAATAAATCCCTCTAGGTCCATATTCACCAATTTTGTTATAACTATTTGAAGTCTATTTGTTAAACATTTTGATAAAATTTTATAATCCACATTCAGCAATGTTATGGATCTGTAATTATTCAGAGTTTGCGCATTTTCTTTTTTTTTGGCAATAATTCCTGTGGATTGAGATTTACACATTTTCCCAACAAATAATAATAAGCTTGCAATATTAAATTCTTTAAAGCATCCCAGAATGTATCGTAGAATTCGACAGCAAATACATCTGTACCTGGACTCATATTTTATTTCGCGAAATGTTTTAGTACATTCATTGATTCTAATTTACCATCCACCATGATTGTTTTTCATCTTCTGTTAATGTCTCATTTTGTATCTCATATTTCGTTGATAGATAATCTTGTATTTTATCAAAGTGTGGTTCAGAGAGAAAAGGGTTTCATAAAACCCTGCTTTCCTATTCGGTAATCTCTTCGGGACTATTTATCTCTTCCCCCTCATAAATTATACTCCCAATACCGTTTTCATTCGCATTGTATGTTTCTCTTTTGAGAATATATTTATTGCTTTTTCCTCCCCTTTCTGCTTGTTTTATTCTGCTCTGCTCCGAATTATTGTTTTTTCTGTTTGTTTTTTGTTCTTGATGTACACTGTGTTGTTTTACCTCTGAGAATGCATTTTAATGATAACATATTAGTGTGGGTTTCGCATGATCTATTGTGTTTTGTATAGTTGTTTTACCATATATCTGTATTCTACCTCTTCAAGCAAAAAGTTAGTTATTCTTTTTCCAATTTCCATGACCTTTCTCTAATATTTCAATTTCAATTCCATAACTGCAATCTGATTTAAAACACAGTGTATGTTGGCTATTCTAAACATTCGGTATTGGTAAAGCTGAAATGAAACAGAAATCAATTCGAGATGATCTTTTCGGACTGTTTTGCGTCCCTGTGCACTCTCTCTTTCTACGCTGCGGATTGGATTCTCGAAAAACGTCAACAAGCCCGATATCATCAGCAATATAATTTATAATACGCTGTGCATTTTTATTTCCATTTTTTGTTCTTCCAACAAGTTTATCCGTTTCTTTTTTCTTTACCGTGTTGGAGCCACCTCCGAATATAATTTCTGCTGCTTCACATTGTTCAATTATTGTCCTTTACATCCAAAAAAATTGGGTCATCCAGACTTGATTCATATATATTTACCAGTACAACATCTTTGTAGTTCATTTTCATCTCCAATACAATATATCTTCCTTGCCGATAAATTATTTTTATTGTTTGATAGTTTAACTTTGGCGATGTCAATATGGCTACACCAACATTTTTCCTCCCCATTCCGCTTGTTTTATTCTGCTTCGAATTATTGCTCCTTCCCGTGTTTTTTTGTAATAATTTTCATATTCATTTTTTGCTTGTTGCAATTCGACTCCTTTTTCTTGTATTTTTTCTTAAGATATTTCGCAAAACAGTGATTTTATTTTCTATTTCAAATATTTTTTTTTTCTGTTTCTATTTTGTTCTTGATGTACACTGTATCCCTCCTCCCACAAAAATGATATAAATGGACTCCAAACACACAAATATATTATATTCATAGTTAACACACAAGCGACATCTCGTTCGTACACTAAAATTGGGAGTGAACGTTTTGGCTTAAAGTTCAACTCGTTTTCAAAATGATTGGTGGAGAAATGAGTGAACAACGCTTACGTGAACCATTGTGCACCAGTGAAGTGTCCAGCAAACCTCCAAGATATAATCATCTATCACTGGAAACACGTAGCTCGAATCATCTATTTTACCGGTTGAGCCATCCGGGTACCACCAGATTGGGACACACGACATCTACGCAAAATGTTGATATAGATAACCAATCATTTCCTCCCAAAAAAGATTCATAGAGAGACCTCTGTCGATACACACCACTCCTCCAAAAATAGAATGAAAGGGCCCCAAACACACATACACTCACAGTATAATTAAAGTTCAAACACAAGCGAAAAAAGGAATCAAGAGGAAACTGTACATAAGAAAAAAAATATGTAAATACAATATAAATAGAATATAAGTCCTTAAATTCAAGTAGCATCGACTTTCAGTTTTGCAATGTCCTATGACGAATAACGAACACGATAAAATAATGTAGTTTAACTATATAAGAGCAGCAAATATTGATATCTCATACATTTTAAAACTCATCCTTATTAAATTATTATTTTTTCAAAGTCTTGCTATGAAAAAATTTGGACAAAATTCGTTAGGTCTGTCCACCCATATCTCTAATGCTTATTAGTGTTTAGTAGAGTTTCCAACTCATTATCACAAAAAGCACATTTAAGATTTGGCACTTTATGCTTTTTATACAATAGTACATCAGTTGGCACTGCTCTCAAAGCAAATTTAACATGAAACGGACAAAACTTTGTTTCCATCCCCGTAAAATACATTTCCTCATAAAGTAAATACCAATCGGGCATATGTTTACTAATGCCTTAACATTAACTTCGGGTGCCGTCAATATTTTCTCAATAAGTGTTCGATAGCAATATTTAGTACCTTTTTCAACATTTGTCAAAATATCAGTATTTGAATATGTGGATTATTTTTCATTATTCGGATTACTAACATTCCGTCAATTTGCTTGAAATCAGTTTCAAGTAGTTATACATATCACTGTAAAAGTGATTCAAATTTTATTTCACACGAATTTGATGATATGACATAATGCTCATATCTGGGTTTAGAACTACGTGTTGCTTCCATTTTTCAACGAAACGTGGTATAAAAAATAAGATTATTTCGCAATAATATGAATAGTTTAAACATTAATAGTTGTTTACCAACTTTCGTCTCAGTTATTACTTTTGATTTATAAGTACGCCAGCAATACATCGTATCTTCCAAAGTAATACAATTAAACTTATTAATCACAGTGTCTCTGGAATAGAAGTTCCCATAAAATAGATTTAACACCATATAGATTCATGAAAAACATTCTATTTGTTTCCATGGTAAGGTTTTATCCGACGACACATATTTAACCAATCTTAACCTTTGGCTTACTAAAAACAATTAACATCAATCATTTTCCCCAACAATTCACTGGTCCAATAAGTGTGTTTCGTTTCATCCTCTGTCATTTAGCTCCCCATACAAACCGATAGCATAATCTTGACAATTCAGCAATACAAGATGATGGAATCTCACAGGTAGCAGCGATAGTATATGTACCAACTACTAATGATAAAAGATTTTATCACTGATATTTTCCCCAATAGTGTCAATTGTCGTGTAGATATTGTGTTCTCAATATTAGAAAGTTTGGGCAAACAGTTGATGTAAAAAAGATTAGTATCATTTCTCCGAATCAATATTTCCAATATTTTAAAGTTCCATTTCAACCCTTTTTTCCATCAATGGCTAATGTTGACAAAGTGATTTACTCCCCATACACATTGCTTGGCATTTATCAAGATTAGTTGACGGACATAACATGAAAAATTGCAGTTTCACGGAAGGCAAGACATTTACTTTATCACTTCCTTCTGTATAAACTGTGACATCATCTGCCAGTAAAGATATATTAATTTCATTGTTTTCAAGCATAATTCCAACAGAATCACCAATCTGCCGTATTCGACATGCAAAAATTTCGATACACATTACAAACTAATACAGTGAAATAATTCGCCTGATTTACGACCATTTTTTAACTTGAATTGCTGTCGATAAAAAACTAGCATTTACAATCACTTTCAAACTGGTTATATGTTTCTACCAATTGTAAAATAACTGGTCCAAAATTCATTTTCACCAAAACTTGGCTTAAAAAATTTCAATGTTCTGAAGCATATGCTTTTTAATACCTAAATTCAATACTGCACATGGCATATTATTATATTTCAAATAATCCCGTACACTAGAAAATAATCTCAAATTTCTCCCCAAGAATCGCCCTTTAATAAATCCCTCTAGGTCCATATTCACCAATTTTGTTGTAACTATTTGAAGTCTATTTGTTAAACATTTTGATAAAATTTTATAATCCACATTCAACAATGTTATGGATCTGTAATTATTCAGAGTTTGCGCATTTTCTTTTTTTTGGCAATAATTCCTGTGGATTGAGATTTACACATTTTCCCAACAAATAATAATAAGCTTGCAATATTAAATTCTTTAAAGCATCCCAGAATGTATCGTAGAATTCGACAGCAAATACATCTGTACCTGGACTCATATTTCTTTTTATTTCGCGAAATGTTTTAGTACATTCATTGATTTTAATTAACCATCCACCATGATTGTTTTTCATCTTCTGTTAATGTCTCATTTTGTATCTCATATTTCGTTGATAGATAATCTTGTATTTTATCAAAGTGTGGTTCAGAGAGAAAAGGGTTTCATAAAACCCTGCTTCCCTACTCGGTAATCTCTTCGGGACTATTTATCTCTTCCCCCTCATAAATTAAACTCCTAATACCGTTTTCATTCGCATTGTATGTTTCTCTTTTGAGAATATATTTATTGCTTTTTCCTCCCCATTCTGCTTGTTTTATTCTGCTCCGAATTATTATTTTTTCTGTTTGTTTTTTGTTCTTGATGTACACTGTGTTGTTTTACCTCTGAGAATGCATTTTAATGATAACATATTAGTGTGGGTTTCGCATGATCTATTGTGTTTTGTATAGTTGTTTTACCATATATCTGTATTCTACCTCTTCAAGCAAAAAGTTAGTTATACTTTTTCCAATTTCCATGACCTCTCTCTAATATTTCCATTTCAATTCCATAACTGCAATCTGATTTAAAACACAGTGTATGTTGGCTATTCTAAACATTCGGTATTGGTAAAGCTGAAATGAAACAGAAATCAATTCGAGATGATCTTTTCGGACTGTTTTGCGTCCCTGTGCACTCTCTCTTTCTACGCTGCGGATTGGATTCTCGAAAAACGTCAACAAGCCCGATATCATCAGCAATATAATTTATAATACGCTGTGCATTTTTATTTCCATTTTTTGTTCTTCCAACAAGTTTATCCGTTTCTTTTTTCTTTACCGTGTTGGAGCCACCTCCGAATATAATTTCTGCTGCTTCACATTGTTCAATTATTGTCCTTTACATCCAAAAAAATTGGGTCATCCAGACTTGATTCATATATATTTACCAGTACAACATCTTTATAGTTCATTTTCATCTCCAATACAATATATCTTCCTTGCCGATAAATTATTTTCTTTGTTTGATAGTTTAACTTTGGCGATGTCAATATGGCTACACCAACATTTTTCCTCCCCATTCCGCTTGTTTTATTCTGCTTCGAATTATTGCTCCTTCCCGTGTTTTTTTGTAATAATTTTCATATTCATTTTTCGATTGTTGCAATTCGACTCCTTTTTCTTGTATTTTTCTTAAGATATTTCGCAAAACAGTAATTTTATTTTCTATTTCAAATAATTTTTTTTCTGTTTCTATTTTGTTCTTGATGTACACTGTATCCCTCCTCCCACAAAAATGATATAAATGGACTCCAAACACACAAATATATTATATTCATAGTTAACACACAAGCGACATCTCGTTCAGACACTAAAATTGGGAGTGAACGTTTTGGCTTAAAGTTCAACTCGTTTTCAAAATGATTGGTGGAGAAATGAGTGAACAACGCTTACGTGAACCATTGTGCACCAGTGAAGTGTCCAGCAAACCTCCAAGATATAATCATCTATCACTGGAAACACGTAGCTCGAATCATCTATTTTACCGGTTGAGCTATCCGGGTACCACCAGATTGGGACACACGACATCTACGCAAAATGTTGATATAGATAACCAATCATTTCCTCCCAAAAAAGATTCATAGAGAGACCTCTGTCGATACACACCCCTCCCACCCAAAAATAGAATGAAAGAGCCCCAAACACACATACACTCACAATATAATTAAAGTTCAAACACAAGCGAAAAAAGGAATCAAGAGGAAACTGTACATAAGAAAAAAAATACGTAAATACAATACAAATAGAATATATGTCCTGAAATTCAAGTAGCATCGCCTTTCAGTTTTGCAATGTCCTGTGACGAATAACGAACACGATAAAATAATGTAGCTCAACTCTATAAGAGCAGCAAATATTGATATCTCATACATTTTAAAATTCTTCCTTATTAAATTATTATTTTTTCAAAGTCTTG
>OZ023150.1:19812437-19932870 GCA_963675895.2 Styela plicata | reverse complement strand
ATTTTTTTTCTTATGTACAGTTTCCTCTTGATTCCTTTTTTCGCTTGTGTTTGAACTTTAATTATATTGTGAGTGTATGTGTGTTTGGGGCTCTTTCATTCTATTTTTGGGTGGGAGGGGTGTGTATCGACAGAGGTCTCTCTATGAATCTTTTTTGGGGAGGAAATGATTGGTTATTTATATCAACATTTTGCGTAGATGTCGTGTGTCCCAATCTGGTGGTACCCGGATGGCTCAACCGGTAAAATAGATGATTCGAGCTACGTGTTTCCAGTGATAGATGATTATATCTTGGAGGTTTGCTGGACACTTCACTGGTGCACAATGGTTCACGTAAGCGTTGTTCACTCATTTCTCCACCAATCATTTTGAAAACGAGTTGAACTTTAAGCCAAAACGTTCACTCCCAATTTTAGTGTCTGAACGAGATGTCGCTTGTGTGTTAACTATGAATATAATATATTTGTGTGTTTGGAGTCCATTTATATCATTTTTGTGGGAGGAGGGATACAGTGTACATCAAGAACAAAATAGAAACAGAAAAAAATTATTTGAAATAGAAAATAAAATCACTGTTTTGCGAAATATCTTAAGCAAAATACAAGAAAAAGGAGTCGAATTGCAACAAGCAAAAAATGAATATGAAAATTATTACAAAAAAACACGGGAAGGAGCAATAATTCGAAGCAGAATAAAACAAGCGGAATGGGGAGGAAAAATGTTGGTGTAGCCATATTGACATCGCCAAAGTTAAACTATCAAACAATAAAAATAATTTATCGGCAAGGAAGATATATTGTATTGGAGATGAAAATGAACTACAAAGATGTTGTACTGGTAAATATATATGAATCAAGTCTGGATGACCCAATTTTTTTCTGATGTAAAGGACAATAATTGAACAATGTGAAGCAGCAGAAATTATATTCGGAGGTGGCTCCAACACGGTAAAGAAAAAAGAAACGGATAAACTTGTTGGAAGAACAAAAAATGGAAATAAAAATGCACAGCGTATTATAAATTATATTGCTGATGATATCGGGCTTGTTGACGTTTTTCGAGAATCCAATCCGCAGCGTAGAAAGAGAGAGTGCACAGGGACGCAAAACAGTCCGAAAAGATCATCTCGAATTGATTTCTGTTTCATTTCAGCTTTACCAATACCGAATGTTTAGAATAGCCAACATACACTGTGTTTTAAATCAGATTGCAGTTATGGAATTGAAATGGAAATATTAGAGAGAGGTCATGGAAATTGGAAAAGGAATAACTAACATTTTGCTTGAAGAGGTAGAATACAGATATATGGTAAAACAACTATACAAAACACAATAGATCATGCGAAACCCACACTAATATGTTATCATTAAAATGCATTCTCAGAGGTAAAACAACACAGTGTACATCAAGAACAAAAAACAAACAGAAAAAACAATAATTCGGAGCAGAATAAAACAAGCAGAATGGGGAGGAAAAAGCAATAAATATATTCTCAAAAGAGAAACATACAATGCGAATGAAAACGGTATTAGGAGTATAATTTATGAGGGGGAAGAGATAAATAGTCCCGAAGAGATTACCGAGTAGGGAAGCAGGGTTTTATGAAACCCTTTTCTCTCTGAACCACACTTTGATAAAATACAAGATTATCTATCAACGAAATATGAGATACAAAATGAGACATTAACAGAAGATGAAAAACAATCATGGTGGATGGTTAATTAAAATCAATGAATGTACTAAAACATTTCGCGAAATAAAAAGAAATATGAGTCCAGGTACAGATGTATTTGCTGTCGAATTCTACGATACATTCTGGGATGCTTTAAAGAATTTAATATTGCAAGCTTATTATTATTTGTTGGGAAAATGTGTAAATCTCAATCCACAGGAATTATTGCCAAAAAAAAAGAAAATGCGCAAACTCTGAATAATTACAGATCCATAACATTGTTGAATGTGGATTATAAAATTTTATCAAAATGTTTAACAAATAGACTTCAAATAGTTATAACAAAATTGGTGAATATGGACCTAGAGGGATTTATTAAAGGGCGATTCTTGGGGAGAAATTTGAGATTATTTTCTAGTGTACGGGATTATTTGAAATATAATAATATGCCATGTGCAGTATTGAATTTAGGTATTAAAAAGCATATGCTTCAGAACATTGAAATTTTTTTAAGCCAAGTTTTGGTGAAAATGAATTTTGGACCAGTTATTTTACAATTGGTAGAAACATATAACCAGTTTGAAAGTGATTGTAAATGCTAGTTTTTTATCGACAGCAATTCAAGTTAAAAATGGTCGTAAATCAGGCGAATTATTTCACTGTATTAGTTTGTAATGTGTATCGAAATTTTTGCATGTCGAATACGGCAGATTGGTGATTCTGTTGGAATTATGCTTGAAAACAATGAAATTAATATATCTTTACTGGCAGATGATGTCACAGTTTATACAGAAGGAAGTGATAAAGTAAATGTCTTGCCTTCCGTGAAACTGCAATTTTTCATGTTATGTCCGTCAACTAATCTTGATAAATGCCAAGCAATGTGTATGGGGAGTAAATCACTTTGTCAACATTAGCCATTGATGGAAAAAAGGGTTGAAATGGAACTTTAAAATATTGGAAATATTGATTCGGAGAAATGATACTAATCTTTTTTTACATCAAACTGTTTGCCCAAACTTTCTAATATTGAGAACACAATATCTACACGACAATTGACACTATTGGGGAAAATTACAGTGATAAAATCTTTTATCATTAGTAGTTGGTACATATAATATCGCTGCTACCTGTGAGATTCCATCATCTTGTACTGCTGAATTGTCAAGATTATGCTATCGGTTTGTATGGGGAGCTAAATGACAGAGGATGAAACGAAACACACTTATTGGACCAGTGAATTGTTGGGGAAAATGATTGATGTTAATCGTTTTTAGTAAGCTAAAGGTTAAGATGGGTTAAATATGTGTCGTCGGATAAAACCTTACCATGGAAACAAATAGAATGTTTTTCATGAATCTATATGGTGTTAAATCTATTTTATGGGAACTTCTATTCCAGAGACACTGTGATTAATAAGTTTAATTGTATTACTTTGGAAGATACGATGTATTGCTGGCATACTTATAAATCAAAAGTAATAACTGAGACGAAAGTTGGTAAACAACTATTAATGTTTAAACTATTCATATTATTGCGAAATAATCTTATTTTTTATACCACGTTTCGTTGAAAAATGGAAGCAACACGTAGTTCTAAACCCAGATATGAGCATTATGTCATATCATCAAATTCGTGTGAAATAAAACTTGAATCACTTTTACAGTGATATGTATAACTACTTGAAACTGATTTCAAGCAAATTGACGGAATGTTAGTAATCCGAATAATGAAAAATAATCCACATATTCAAATACTGATATTTTGACAAATGTTGAAAAAGGTACTAAATATTGCTATGGAACACTTATTGAGAAAATATTGACGGCACCTGAAGTTAATGTTAAGGCATTAGTAAACATATGCCCGATTGGTATTTACTTTATGAGGAAATGTATTTTACGGGGATGGAAACAAAGTTTCGTCCGTTTCATGTTAAATTTGCTTTGAGAGCAGTGCCAACTGATGTACTATTGTATAAAAAGCATAAAGTGCCAAATCTTAAATGTGCTTTTTGTGATAATGAGTTGGAAACTCTACTAAACACTAATAAGCATTAGAGATATGGGTGGACAGACCTAACGAATTTTGTCCAAATTTTTTCATAGCAAGACTTTGAAAAAATAATAATTTAATAAGGAAGAGTTTTAAAATGTATGAGATATCAATATTTGCTGCTCTTATATAGTTAAACTACATTATTTTATCGTGTTCGTTATTCGTCATAGGACATTGCAAAACTGAAAGTCGATGCTACTTGAATTTCAGGACTTATATTCTATTTATATTGTATTTACATATTTTTTTTCTTATGTAGTTTCCTCTTGATTCCTTTTTTCGCTTGTGTTTGAACTTTAATTATACTGTGAGTGTATGTGTGTTTGGGGCCCTTTCATTCTATTTTTGGAGGAGTGGTGTGTATCGACAGAGGTCTCCCTATGAACCTTTTTGGGGGAAAACAATTGGTTGTCCATCTATATCAACATTTTGCGTAGATGTCGTGTGTTCCAATCTGGTGGTACCCGGATGGCTCAACCGGTAAAATAGATGATTCGAGCTACGTGTTTCCAGTGATGGATGATTATATCTGGGAGGTTTGTTGGATACTTAACTGGTGCACAATAATTCGCGTAAGCGTTGTTCACTCATTTCTCCACCAATCATGTTGGAACTTGAACTTTGAGCCAAAACCCTCACTCCCAATTTTAGAAATATTGTCTGAACGAAATGTCGCTTGTGTTTTAACTATAAATATAATAAATATTTGTGTGTTTGGAGTCTCTTTATTTCATTTTTGTGGGAGGAGGGGTCCCATACGATGTGTTTGACCCAATTTTATTTATATTTTATTGACCCAATAATATTTATACAGTTGTTTTTTATTTGAGGTAAGCAAACACGTGTTACTCTTTGTATGTTTCTATAAAAATCGCTCTATGTGGAGCTGAAGGGTGAAACGAAACACAATAGTTGGACCAGTGAATTGTGGGGGAATCATTATTATTGATGTCGAATCGTTTCTAGTAAGCCAAAAGTTAAGATGGGTTAAATATGCGTTATCAGATAAGACCTCACCATGAAAACAAATAGAATATTTTTATCTATACGGGGGCAAATTTATTTTTCATGTAAACTTATATCCCAGACACTGTGTAATTAGTAAGATTAGTTTGAAAAATACGATGTATTGCTGTATTACTTATAAAGTTGATAACTGAGACCAGAAGTGGGGAAGAACTATGTAGTAGATATTCGGAACCCGCATATTAGTGTTATGTCATTTGATCAAATTCATGCGATATACAACTTTAATTACTACTACAGTTATATGCATATCTACTTGAAACTGATGCCAAGCAAATAGGCGAAATATTGAAAATCAGAATGATGAAAATTAATCCACATATTCAAATATTGGAAATTTTGACAAGTGCTGAAAACGTTAGTAAATATTGCCATTGAACACTTATCGAGAAAATATTGACGTCACCTGAAGAAAATATTAAGGCGTGGGAATTGGACATTAGTGAAAATATGTCTGACTTGTATTTACTGTATGAGAAATGTGTTTTGCTACGATAGCCAAAAGCTTTCGTTCGTTTCATGTAAAATTTGATTCGAAAGCAGTGCCGACAAAAGTACTATTGCATAAAAATGAATAAAGTGCCAAATCCTAAATGTGACGATGAGTTGGAAACTTTATATCATCCTATTACCATGTATTACTCCGTTCAATATTTCTGGGAAGATGTTAATAGTCGGATATGTTTCAAATATAAACTATACATTTATTTATCAATTGAAGAATCTTATTGGGGTGCAGAGAATTCAGGGTATCAACTGTGTTTTATTATATACAAGATTTTTTATTTATAGTTGCAAGTTGATGAATATGAGACCACAGTTCGTTCATTCGAATGTGTTGCCATGGTATGTGAGTGTCATGTTTTTTTGCTTTATGTAATAAAAAATAAAATCGAAGTTTTAAAACCAATTTTGAATTAAATATCTCCTATTATATATGATTTTGATGACTAACGCCAAACCAAATTTGTCACTGGGGCCACTACCCAATTAGCAAGGAGGTTTCATTTCGACTCCATAATCAGCACAAAAAACAAGATGATTGGTAAAGAACAATCAAAAAACAGATATGACATCAAGTTTAAAAACGTGCCCAGTAAAAGAAAAAGTCAGAATCCGAGTTTGCACGCGGTTGCTCATCTCTGCATTGAAAAATGAATTTTGTTTTGTGCTTGTTTGGGTCTATGGAAATCTATGCTCTCCCACACTTACTTTATTTTTCATACACACACCCATCTATAGGATTTAAAGCGATGAGGACTACAAAAAATTAAAGAATAAAATAATTAGCATTACGATTTTCCATGATTAAAAAAATTAGATTATACAAATTATATCCCAAAGCTGAGGCATACTAGAGAAAAAAATGCCAAATTGTCTCACAATATAGTAGCAAAATAATGTAGAGTAAAGCTTAAAACACTAGCCTAAAGTCAGTGCGTTTAACCACCTACACTTAGAACTCGAATAGGAAACACATGCAATCAAAAACAGAAAAATATGACGAAATTTGTCAGGCGTTGTGTTTGGTTTATGCACCGGCATTCACTTATACACGAAATCAAAAGTGCGGATAGCACAGTCGAATGTTGTGATAGTTGTACGGACCCTTCTTAGAATCCGGTCCGTTTTCTTGTTACGAAACAAGTAAAGCCTATATAATATAAGAATATTGTTCAACGCCTGTTCCGTGATAAATCCCACACGTCCCACACAGTGGTGAGTAAAATAGGTTAAAATGGTCCAATAACCAAATCTTATTGGGAACAACGGCTCAGGATATGACAAATATTGCGCTCTGTTTTTTCCAAATATCTCTTCAAAAATACAAACACGTCAATCGGACACAAAAAAAAATAAAACAAAAATTATTTCTTTTTTTCCATAATCTAATGTAGTATTTAGCATTAGGCGGCTCACACACAGAAGCAATATTTTTTTGCGGTGCTATATATTTTCGAGACCTATATTTTTTTATTATGAGTCGCACCGAACAGAGATGAAATATAACGTATTTTTTATTGCAGTTTTATTTTATCTCGGGAATAGAACATGTTCTTTTTTTGCTGCAAACTTGAAGACGTCTAGATCATTGTATTGTATCATGCATGTATAAGTGAGTTTGGTGCTTTTAACAATTAGGGTCATAGTTTACTGAGCTTGTTCGCAATTTTTATTGATTGATTTTTGATTAGAGTGTTTCCCACAGTATAGTTCGGAAATAATGGAATAGGTTATTATACGGAAGTAGCCCGCATTACCATCACAGAAGCACTGTACGGCATTTTGCCAATGATGATGCGGGTCTCTCTTTCGTGATAATATTGTTGTTCGGTATGAAAGTCTTAAGCGGATTGACGAATAAACCATACCGATACTTAAAACTGTGATGACTAGAATTAGTTAAATTCCGTGTTGTATTATG
This sequence comes from Styela plicata, assembly GCA_963675895.2. NCBI lineage: Eukaryota > Metazoa > Chordata > Ascidiacea > Stolidobranchia > Styelidae > Styela > Styela plicata. The sequence goes on along the minus strand of OZ023150.1, from coordinate 19,925,689 downwards.
GGACTTGTCGATACCAGCAGTCCAGCACCCTAACGCACGCACCTGTGAAATATGAACATGTTATGGCGTTTTGAAAAGAGGAAATAATGCTTCCGAAAGAACTGTGCGCGCGAAAGAGTGGTTTGGTCCTAATTATACTCCTAATATCGTTTTTATTCGCATTATATGTTTCGCTCCTCAGAAAATTTTGCCCAAATGTTGCACGAAGTCAGCACCGTGTTTTTTTTACGAAATAATGAGAAAATAGAGTGATAATAATAGCCTCAAATAGCCTGGTTCATTGTTGCAACATTGTACATTTCTTATTGCGTGCTGTAGTGCAGTATGACACAAATACATAATACTGCATATTTAGCAGAATTATATATATATATTTGGTATGTTTATGTTCATATTCATTTCAGTATAAATATAAAATCCTTACATATTGTTAGAGAAAATCAACTCAATCTTAATGGATATCAAGAATAAAGGAACAGCAAAGAAGAGTTTTCCTTGTCTAAACTGTGATGAAAACTTCTCATCGGGAACTGATTTAAAAAAACACATGTTGAAACACATATATGGTGAAGAAGAATATTTTAGCTCTGATGAAATAAATAGTAATGCAGCACATCAAGTAAAGAACGGGGGAGTGAATATGAATTCAAAACATAACAAATCTATGCAAGAACAAATTCGCACTGAAAAAGAACTTCAACTTTGTGAAATACATGGTGAAGCATGTGAGAAATCGATTGCAAAAGATGGATGTGGGGAGGCATTTGTACAAGAATGTGTTTTACAAAAACAAATGAAGAATCATACTGGTGAAAAACCTCATTATTGTGAAGTATGTGGGAAGACATTTGGTCGAGCAGGATATTTTCGAAGGCACATGCAGATTCACACTGGTGAAAAACCACATCATTGTAAAATATGTGGGAAGACTTTTGGTAGAGCAGGAAGTTTACGAACACACATGCAGATTCACACTGGTGAAAAACCATACAATTGTGAAATATGCTGCAAGACTTTTGGTGGAGCAGGAGGTTTACGAACGCACATGCAGATTCACACTGGTGAAAAACCACACCATTGTAAAATATGTCAGAAGTCATTTATTCAAGCGAGAGATATACGAAGGCACATGCACATTCACACTGGTGAAAAACCACACGATTGTAAAATATGTCAGAAGTCATTTATTCAAGCGGGAAATTTACGAAGGCACATGCAAATTCACACTGGTGAGAAACCACACAATTGTGCGATATGCGGGATGTCATTTGGTCAAAGGGGAAATTTGCTAAATCACATGCAGATTCACACTGGTGAAAAACCACACCATTGTAAAATATGCAGGAAGACCTTTGGTCAAGCGGGAAATTTAAGAAGACACATGCACATTCATACTGGTGAAAAACCACACCATTGTGAAATATGCAGGAAGAGATTCGCTCTTGCAGGAAATTTACGAAGACACATGCAGATTCACACTGGTGAAAAACCACACCATTGTAAAATATGTCAGAAATCATTTGGTGAATCGGGAACTTTACGAAAGCACATGCAGATACACACTGGTGAAAAACCACACAATTGTGAACTATGCGGGAAGAGATTCGTCCAAGTAGGAAATTTACGAAGGCACATGCAGATTCACACAGGTGGAAAACCACATCATTGCGTACAAACACACTGCTAAAAAACATCATTTGAAAAATCATTCGCAAACATCATAGTCTAGTCAATGTATTATTTGACCTCGACAACATTGCAACATAATTCATTTTTTTTTAAATTGATTGAGTATGATTTTCTAAACCAAAATTGAAAGTTGATGCTTTTCAGCTAAAATATTACTTGAATTTTAGGACATATATTCTATTTGTATTGTATTTACGTATTTTTTTCTTATATGCAGTTTCCTCTTGATTCCTTTTTTCGCTTGTGCTCCACCAATCATGTCTCATCAAATGAGTTGAACTTCAAGACAAAACCTTCACCCCTATTTTTAAAATACTATCCAGATGTCGCTTGTGTTTAACTATAACATTAACTATAAATATATTATATTTGTGTGTTTGGAGTTCCTTTATTTCATTTTTGTGGGAGGAGGGGGGCCCGTACGATGTGTTTGACCGAATTTTGTAATATTTATACAGTTATTTTTTTATTTGAGGTACGCAAACACCTGTTACTCTTTGTATGTTGTATGTTTCTTTAAAAATGACTCTCTAGCACGATTTTGAACTTTTTTTCGATTTTGTTTGCTTTCCTGATAACTCTGTAATGTAATATCTTCATTTGTGTCGACAGGGGTGTCGAAATATACTATGTCTAGGTACCTTTTTGGTGGGAAATTATCCTCTATATCAATATTTTGCGCAGATATCGTGTGTCCCAGAATTTTGTGTGTGACTGTGGTCGAATGTTTTCAGGAACCTATATCAATATTCGAAATGTCACAATTGCAAACCATCAGAGGATTGGGGGACTATTTCAGTTTTGTAGATCGCGAAAATATGAAATAGCATTTTAATAAAAAGATCTTCACTCACCGACTAATTTTTGAGAATATATAAGTGCTGCTCAACGACAGATGAATCGCAAATTTCCTTTTTTGAAATGGCCCAATGGTGCAAACTTCACATAAATATGCGAATATTCTCTCTAATTGATCGGGTGCCCGCTGCACACATTATGAAATCGTTGTTTAACATTCATTTTTTTTTTATTTTACCCCCCTATTTTCGGATACCCCACTGAGCAGTTCACTGGGCACTGAAGTTCCCTCTGAGCAAATCAGCGCTCAAAAGAAACCAATTAGCGACCGCTTATATTCGACAATGACAATGCAGTATAAAACGTAGTGCCAGCAACTGCAGTTTAAGTGGGAAGCATCCCATACTAAACTGAACCGCTATAATAGCGTTGATTAAATGGTACCTGCCCCGGAGGATATATAAACAACTTACCATTTGTCATCCTCAGGACATGCCATATTTGCGTTATCTATGCATAGACTGCATATCGCACATTCGAGTTCCGCCTTCGACGTGTTCAGCTTGTTCACCTTCGCATTTAGATGTGGATTCGTTATCTATATACTTACTATTATTGCTTCACCAAGTACAATAACACAGATGAAGGCAGTAACCCAAGGCTGATACTTTTGAGAAAGGCAGCGTATCATTACTACGACTATCTTTTGACCTTTCAAAGCTTATTTATTACTGTTAAATAATATGTAGAACATAAATTTGCCTTTGTGATCATAACTTTTTTTGTGATGCTTGAGCAGCAGGCGAAACCTGGCCTCTGCGCTGATCACAGTTAACATGTGATTTTGGATCGATCAGAGCTTTTACCTCTTTAAGCATGAGCCACAGGTGAACCACGTCTTTTTGCAAATGATAAAAAACATTAACATATTTAAATCAGATTAACATATTCAAATAATATCCCCCAGAGCATACATTAGGATAGCGCTATCAATGCATGGTCCACCTATGCTCCATGCTTTACAAAATGTTACTTGTATTAGATCTTTCATTTTTGTAATCATATATTGACGAAGACGAATCAGCTGTCAACGGTCCTGTTTCTAGCACATAAACGAAAGCCTGAACTATTCGGAGTGCAGTATTCGATATCTGAAGTTATCTATAATTAAACTTGTAAAAGCAAAGCAATGTGCAACTTTCCATGGTTATTTAATTAGTATTTTTCGATTTTGTCCTTTTTGTATATGTTTTTATAACTGTAATATTGATACTAGGGATCGCCGGCATACCTGTTGCCAGGTAAAACTATAATATAACTCCAGTGTTCGATTTACCGCCTAGCCATTTGTAAACAACGTCTAGCCCTCCAGCTAAATATTTACATGGGCCCCTTTACTAAACTACATTTTGCTTTGTCAGCCATTGGCCATAGATATACCGCGCAACTGTGGCGCAATTCATAATTGACTCACGCCACGTAAAATGTGGTTGGTTCTAATTATCTGATTGGGAATACACTGGTAATGTAATTGACTGTGATAATTGTCGACTATATATCTCTCTTTCAAAAAGCAGAAGTATTGCAGCCAGTCAAACGTCACAAAGGACAAAGAGCTGAACTATTATCAATTCAGAGATTCGTTATGATTCAACGAAGGTTTTGAGCAAAATTTGAATAGATATGTTGAAATTTTACGTATAATTTGACATGTTTAGTGAATTTATTAAAAATTTCGAGTACTTGCTGAAGTTTTTCTATGAATTTTTTAAAAAAATCAATTGGGAATTTGGCTCAACGTAAAATTTGATAAAAGTCAAAAATTTACTATTACGATTTCTTCATCGGAATGACACTTCTCATTCTAAACTAATGGCTGGTAATTAAAGGATCGACTCATTAATCATTCATGGGAATAAAAAGTTTGCTGAACAAAGTTAAATTTTCATTTTTGACGACAAAATTATATCGATTTTGAAACGTTTTGCTCTTATACTGGACATGTAAATTAAAATCACATTTCCCTACAAGTCCTCTTATGCCAATATCGGTAATTCAAATTTGATTGATTTAATTTCTCGTATACATTAATGCGAAATTTTGAAAAAGTTTTAAAAAATGTTATCTATGTATATGGAATGGAAGATTCGAACCGATTCAAAAAAAAAAATTTTTCTATTTTTATTGGATATTTTTTTTTATTTTTTATACATTTGATCCGGCAATATTAGGAACGTGCCGATGTATCGCCAAAGTTTTGCAAATCAGCGATGCCTGACCGGTCCTACTTGGAAGGTTTACGAAAATATTGTAATATTTATTGTAATTATTTCTTCTACGGTATGGTTCTACAAGCAAAACACAAACTGAGTTGAACACTGTTCAATCATGATACATTTGAGGTCACATCAACATCGTCATCGTTAACGTTCTGTTAAAAGTTTAAATCGAGGCATTCTGATGTGAGCAAAAAATTGACTTAAAGTCATTGAAATACCAACGCAAAATACTCGAATAACATTTCAGTTTAACTCGAATAACATGTCAGTAACATGTTTTCACGTATTTTAAAAAGAGTGATTTGAATTAACAAAACCGCTTAAGCTCAAATTTTCAGAAAATGCTCACATGCCCACACTATGTGTCATGACTCGTTTGTATTTTTATTTAAAAAAGGAATGAATTTACCGAAATATGTAAATAGTTCGCAAGGACATCGAGTATGAATCGATTCAGATACAGGATCCCCTCCACAGTTCGAAAATAAATCATCAGTGACAAAATTTGTATTCGCATTCTTTTACATTTACAGCGGAAAAATAAATTATTCCGACAATTTGCAACGGTCAACCATTCTGGACACGATTGGACGAAACAAAACAAAATAACCAACAGCATTAGGTAATGGAATACCATTATTCATACCTAAGTTGCATTCAAGCGCTATCGTAATCTCCCAAGCCCAATTTTTGTCAAGAATGAGTCGAAGATGGACCACGCCTCGGCGGCGTGATCGATCAGTGGCCCTCGCTTGACAAAACATGTTTGGTCACTATATTAAAAACTGGTGCGATTCTACGTCTCGTCCGTGCTTTTTTAAAGTGGAGCCTGCGCTACTTTTGCTTCTTGCGTGCTTTCAACCGTCCCGTGGTCTCAGTCCGACGTATTTTTGACTTGCTTTGTGGTACCGTAGCGTGGGATGGGGCTAGTGTACCGGTAGCCTGGTAGCTCTGGATTTATTTTCTCGTCATAGGGTGGGCTATTTGAAGTAGCCTACCGGTGCGGTATTCTGTTCACCAGCTCGAACTGGTTAGACAGTAATTTGTTAGCTACTAACTGACTACCAGTATTCAGATAGATTCCAAATTAGATAAGGTAGGCTAGGATATATAATACAGAGTAGGATGTTACGGAAAACATGAACTGATGTCGCTTGCCTATATACAGGTACCGTACCGTTATAGGCCTATTGTACAGTGCCGAGTCTGAGAGTGGTACCATATGCAGACCGGGCACCCTGTTCATACAGGATAATAGGCCTACGTATGAAACGGTATCCCAGAAGACCATTCACACTTTTCACTGGTATTGGAAAAAAAACTAGTCTAAACACACATTCAGAATTGGAATAACGAACAATTTCGAAAGTTAATTTTATGTTCCAAAACATAAGAATCAGGTCCAAATTTCATTTTTCATCATCGGAAGACGCACAGAATATAGATAAAACCCGGAAATCACGATATATAGGAGAGGTATAAATAAGACCATAAATTCCTAAAACGCTCATCATTTTGACGCCGCAGGGCAGTTGTAGGGTGTGGCCTGCAGAACACTCCAAATAGCCTGACATACCTCTGGAATAAAATTGACGATGGTGATATGGCCAATGTGTAATGGAGGGATTTGAAGCTGTTGCTAGTAGCCAGAAACCTAAACAAAAATTTAATTGAATGTCGATATTTTTGAAAATGCTTCTTGGTTGGTTCAAACATTTTTGTGTCGATTATCAATATTAGTTGGCGTGCAACAGTGAGTGATAATTCCAGAGAATGGTTGAATATAACTGGCAAATTGTTTACCTAGAGATATGACTGCCAAGATTTGTTTGATATTTGGCTCGTTTCATATTTTTTTTGTCCCATAAATACAATAATTGATTTTCGTATAAAAATATCGGTCAATTTTGTAAATTTTTTTAAAGCTAAAGCAGTACCGTACATGACCTGGCTAACGGCCAATAACATGGCGATGAGCGAAGCGAAGTGCTAAGCAGAGACCGTTTCATATATAACTGAATCTTCGGTCTACAGACTGCGGTGAGTGGTATTTGCCCTGGACATTGTCAAGTAAAGCTGTTTGTAACAGTTATTACATGGATTAGGTCTGTATTCCATACATAACTGAAGCACTAGTCTACAATAAAGTGCAATGGCTACGTCCAGTACAAAACTAAACCAAGAGTCTATTAGTCATGGAGTGATATCTGCCCTGGACAGTGTGAACAAAATCGCTATGTTATATGTATGCATTGCACTGAATTTATGTTCAGTACAAACTGAACTACTAGTCTACAGTCGATTGCAGTGAACGGTATCTGCCCCAGAACGACTGCAATGTTCATGCCTTTCATTAAGTCTGTTCCATACAAACAAACGACATGTTAATATAGTAGTGAAGTGTGATGAATGGTGTCTGCCCTGGACAGTGATGGCCAAACCACTGTGTAATGCCAATGCCTAACATCTCAACTCTATTTGGCACCCCAGGTAAGAAGAAAAACATCGTACCGTAGGGTTATAAATAGCTTCTCCTCTGGGGGTATAGCCCGGCTGTAAATGGTATCGCGCCTAATGATGCTCTGACTAACTAGCTTCAGAAGTACGGTGAAAAGCCCTGGCGACATCCTAGTGTAGTTCTTGAATCTGTCAGGATGAAGCCAAAGCACTTGGAAAAGTACGTAGTAAGCACCCTCATCAAGCCTACTCCCACAAATAGGATGCACTCAGTAGGAATGGTGCCTGCGATGTCTCCTTTTCCAATATCCGTATGCAAACACGACACTTTCAGTCATAATAGCCATTATTACAATTTAACGCCCGACAGAATCAATTTAATAATTTTCCGATATACTCAGCAAGATTCGCTCTGTCACGAGGCAAACAAACATGACCTATTGCTGACAAAGTGGTGGAATTAGCGCTAGTTTAGTCGCGATGGAGCCACGCGGTAGGCATGATCGGTGGAAATTTTGGCTACAGTTGCATAGTTAGTCAGGGAAGAGAGGTTTTCATTGGTTTTCATTTTCATAATTTTTTCGCGCACCAGCAGCGCTTAATCTTTTTCCCTGATAAATTTTGTGTATTTCGTAGCATTTGACCTTTAAAGTGAGAGTTTTTATTAAATTATTACAAAAATTTCATCGAGTTCCTGGCGCGCAGATACATTTTCCTGTCTGATAATGTTTATTTCGCTGTTAAAACATGTATTTTTGTTTCGTCCTCAAAAAATCTATTCTTTTTTTAATTTGAAAGGATATGTTTGCGTGTCGGGAAAAATGTGCCCTCCCCTAAATTGCTTTACTAGATCCGCCATTGTAGTTGGTATATTCGGGCAGTGCTTCCTAGGCCATTGTGAATTTAAAATAAAAAACAGGTCTTTTATTCATATATGATGTTTTTTGGTTGACGAGCAATAAACTCTCTCTCTCTTATGAACCATACTATATTTAATACTTTCGTATATGTACTTAGGTACAGTTGGTAAAGGCACTAGATGTATGTCTTAAGCTGTTCAGGAAATCACACCGAGAAAAAACCGTTTCATTGTGGAAAGCCATTTGGTCAAGCGGGAAGTTTACAAAAGCACATGCAGATTCACACTGGTGAAAAAACACACAATTGTGAAATATGCGAGAAGACCTTTGGCCAAGCGGGAAATTTACGAATGCACATTCAGATTCACACTGGTGAAAAAAACCACATCATTGTAAAATATGCGATAAGACTTTTGGTAGAGCAGGAAATTTACGAAGGCACATGCAGATTCACACTGGTGAAAAACTACACCATTGTAAAATATGTGGGAAGTCATTTGGGCCCCGAGCAGGATATTTACGAACACACATGCAGATTCACACTGGTGAAAAACCACACAATTGTGAAATATGCGAGAAGACTTTTGGTCAAGCGGGATATTTACGAACACACATGCAGATTCACACTGGTGAAAAACCACACTGTTGTAAAATATGTCAGAGTTCATTTGCCCAATCGGGAAGTTTGCGAACGCACATGCAGATTCACACTGGTGAAAAACCACACAATTGTGAAATATGCGGGAAGACTTTTGGTCAAGCGGGATATTTACGAACACACATGCAGATTCACACTGGTGAAAAACCACACCATTGTAAAATATGTGGGAAGTCATTTGGCCGAGCAGGAAATTTACGAACGCACATGCAGATTCACACTGGTGAAAAACCACACAATTGTGAAATATGCGGGAAGACTTTTGGTCGTGCTGGAAATTTACGAACGCACATGCAGAATCACACTGGTGAAAAACCACACCGTTGTAAAATATGTCGGAGGTCATTTGGTCAGTCGGGAAGTTTGCGAACGCATATGCAGATTCACACTGGTGAAAAACCACACAATTGTGAAATATGCGGAAAGACTTTTGGTCAAGCGGGAAATTTACGAACGCACATGCAGATTCACACTGGTGAAAAACCACACCATTGTAAAATATGTGGGAAGTCATTTGGTCTATCGGGAAGTTTGCGAACGCACATGCAGATTCACACTGGTGAAAAACCACACCGTTGTAAAATATGTGAGAAGACCTTTGGTCAAGCAGGAAATTTAAGAAGGCACATGCAGATTCACACTGGTGAAAAACCACACCATTGTAAAATATGTCGGAGGTCATTTGGTCTATCGGGAAGTTTGCGAAAGCACATGCAGGTTCACACTGGTGAAAAACCACACCGTTGTAAAATATGCGGGAAGACCTTTGGTCAAGCGGGAAATTTAAGAAGGCACATACAGATTCATACTGGTGAAAAACCACACCATTGTAAAATATGTCGAAAATCATTCAGCCGAGCAGGACATTTGAGAAGGCACATGCAGATTCACACTGGTTAAAAACCACATCATTGTAAAATATGTCGGAAATCATTCGGTCAAGCAGGAAATTTGCGAAGGCACATGCAGATTCACACTGGTAAGAAACCTACCTTTTCATTGTGAAATATGTTGGAACACATTTGACCTAGCAGGAAATTTACGAAGGCACATGAAGATTCACAAAGTCGATGCTTTCAGCTGAAATACTACTTGAATTTTAGGAAATATATTCTATTTGTTTTGTATTTACGTATTTTTTTTCTTGTGTGCAGTTTCCTCTTGATTCCCTTTTTCGCTTCAGTTTAAACTTTAATTATATTCCGAGTGTGTGTTTGGGACTCCTTTATTCTTTTTTTTGCGAGGACGGATATGTATCGACAGAGATATCTCTATGAACTCTTTTGGGAGGAAATAATTGGTTATTCTTTTGGGAGGAAATAATTGGTTATTCTCAATATCAACATTTTGCGCAGATGCCGTGTGTCCCAATCTGGTGGTACCCGGATGGCTCAATTGGTAAAATAGATGATTCGAGCTACGCGTTTCCAGTGTTGGATGATCATATCTGGATGGTTTGCTTGACACTTCACTGGTGCACAATGGTTCACGTAAGCGTTGTTCGCTCATTTCTCCTCCATCTCGGCCCAGGGACAACTCGGCTACGTAAAATGCTAGCCGAGTCATTTCTCATTGACCAACCTAGACGAGTTGCTGCATCTCGCAGTGTTCTCTCTTTCTTTTCTCATTGGCGAGCCTAGCCGAGTTGTCCCACCCCGCGGTTAATTTAGACATGGTTTGTAGTTGGGCAACACTGCGGAATACACGAGGCAAAGTGATGTTAAATGCCATCATTGGCCAAATTTTGCATACTGTAGGAAGTTGGACAATAATTTTGGACGCTGGAGATTGTTCTTAAAAACCATTTTGGCCAGATTTGGCATGTTCAAAAGAGTGGATAGTTTTTATTCCAAGCTGATGATTTTCAAATGCTATTATGGACCGAATTTGGCATATTTTATTAACATTGATACTACTGATTGAAAGCTATGTGATAGGCCAAACCTTTTCATATATGGGCCGACAATATTTGTTCAATGGTGGTGAATTTATGTCGTTGCTATAAAACTAAAATTCAGGACATTGTTTTGTTCGTAGGTATGGCTGTCGAAGGTGCGACGTTTATTTTACTTTGAAGAAAGCAGCATCTGGTGATGAGGAATGGGATTTTCCCGTCTACACCTGCAAAACAAAAAACCTAGGCAATGTGTATGGAACGTAGAATAATTTCATCCCATCACATAGATTGCAAATCACATGTGGATTTGGATTATAATTTAGGTGGTTATCTTGTTTTGCTCAACCACCAACCACAAATTTTAAGGAGCAATTAAGAAGCAATCATCATTGTTGTCAATCTGAGTCAAAAATATGCTTACTGACCAATAAACACATCAGTCACACTGAGACAAAACAGAAGACAAAGAAAATAAGATCACGCATAAATATGAATTAGTCATGCTCAACTTACACGCCAGCAATGTATGGTTGGGTCAGGAGCATAAACTCTCGGTATACATACATATATAAAAACACGCATAATTCTCATAATAAATTACTATCCTATTACATTTCAACTACATCAAACGTTAAAATGGGAGAACAGCCAAGGCTCGACTGAGATCCTAATAAAGGATATCATGCATTCAGGAGCCATGATTTTGCTCAACCAAGCTACACTCAAATTTAAAAACAAAAACTATTTACTATGTGCAAGGTTTTTTTTCCCACACAAGAATGATCGGAACAACTTTCAAACATATCCCAACCGTGGGGCATACAAAATGTCCCAAACGCATTCAGAAAATAGCTTACAATTCAAGCTCATTCAGACATGAGCCGACGAAAGATTTTGACACCTAGTCTATCACTCGACTTCTGAAAGAGATGTAAACAAATAAGACACAACAGTGCAGAATGAAGTAACAAAGATTGACACTTCTCAGTGATTACCCCCTTATCTCCTTTCCCTAACTGTCTGGTCGTCAAATAGACAAATAATAATTTTGTAGGAATTTCTGAAATTGAGAATTTACTTCTGGCCTCCCTAAATTGCCAGTTGGCTACGGTTTTTTTCATGAATGGTTTGACCATATTTGAAGAATTTCTTCCACCACCTGAAATTTTATCAAACATATCATTGAAACAGTCAAGGAATTGTTGTGAAAATCATACATCAGGACAACTATTTCGAACGAGTAAATATCTTGAACTTTCGAAATTTCAAGTGATTTATGAATATGATGGAAAAACATTTTCACGTCTTTCCTTATCAAATACCACTCTCATGTGGTAATTTCGTTGTACTTTATCTGGTTCAAGAAAAAAAATAGGTGGTCATCACTAGTATATAGACGACGAGTTTTTATGCATGCTGTATATAGTCCGACAAGACATACACAACATATAGCACATGTTGCACGACAAATAAACATTTATTGAAAGCACGCGCAATGCTTTATACTAGATGTGCTGTGTTTTTACCACGTTTTTACAAGATCGGTGTGGGACATATCGCCATGTTTATCGATACTGTTAGCCAGTCTTGTTTTAGTCACTCTCACTCGTTGGGCTACACGGCAAGAATAGATCTTCTGACTTCCCTAATCAGTTGAAACAATCCATTTTGACAGAATGCCTGCGGCGGCGGGAAGTAGGGTCGTATATGATCATTTTTACGAACAAGAAATGGGCAGCGGTGACACAAAAATTGATTTTTGACACAAAAAATATACGCCAGACGATTTTACACTTACGCTTTCGCGCTTAATTAGAAATTTATATATTTTTTCTTTGTTTTGCTTACGTAACCCATGCCTAGCTATGGTATTTGGTATGGTAGGTTACCTCCTGTTAATTCGCCTAAGAACCAACAACTTGGTGGTAGTATAGATACCTTGTCGGAAAAGCTTATTCTAATGATACGATTCGGTATTTTATTTAACAAGGCGACTTCAAACTTTGGAAATACACAATTAGAGCAAATGAATTGCAAATCTACTCTACTCCTGTCACAAAGTATCGAAAAAGCCAACTAAAAAAATAGTCAACCTCTAATAAAAATTATTATTAATACTACAGCAAAATGATTCGATTAAATTGCACATTCAAAGGTTGGCAAAGGCCAAAGAATCCTTCTAAAATAGTGAGGAAATGCATTGGACACCCCTCAACAAAGACATTTATTGAAAAGGTAAAAGTATATCGTATGCGTTAACATGGAGGCATAAGCGAACTCACGTTGGTGAAAAATTTATTATTGTAAAACATGTGGGAAATCATTTGGAGAAAATTTACAGAAGCACATGCCGATTCACACTGGTGAAGAAACGACACCATTGCGAAACATGTGACAAGCCAATTCGAAGTCATATGCAATTTTAAGCCAGTGGAAAGACATTTCAATGTGAAATATACGAGTCCATCAGTGTTAAGAGAGATATAGAAAACTTGTGTACAAGATCAGACTGGTGATTATAAAGCTATTTCAAAATGTGGTACCAACAATGAAGCCATATGCAGATTCACACTAATGAAAAAGAGTGAATATCATTGCTTGACCAAATCAGGAAATTTACGAAGGCACAGGCAGATTCACACTGGTGGAAAACCACATCATTGTGTAAAAACACACTCCTAAAAACATCATAGTCTAGTCAATGTATCATTTGACCTCGACAATATTCAACAAAACTCATTTTTGTTGGTACAATTGATTGACTATGATTTCGTAAACCAACGAAAAGAAATCATGTTATCGTGGCTCTATTTCAAACTAAAACGACTTTGGCTTCTCTGAGGAATTTTCATGGCGTGAATAAATGGTTTATTGCTTCAACAAGCGCTTATTTTGCACATTTTATATATATCATGTATATCAGTTGATGTAATTGCATTTGGTTTGAATGATTTGAAGAGATATGGATGAACAGACCTAATGAATTTTGTCCAAATTTTTTTCGCAGCAAGACTTAGGGAAAATTTTAAAATGTATGAGATATCAATATTTGCTGCTCTCAAAGAGTTGAACTACATTATTTTATCGTATTCGATATTCGTCATAGGACATTGGAAAACTGAAAGTCGATGCTTTTCAGCTAAAATACTACTTGAATTTCATGACATATATTCTATTTGTAATGTATTTACGTATTTTTTCTCATGTGCAGTTTCCTCTTGATTCCTTTTTTTCGCTTGTGTTTTAACTTTAACTATATTGTGAGTGTATATGTGTTTGGGGTCCCTTCATTCTATGTTTTGAGGGAAGGGATGTGTATCGACAGAGGTATCTCTATGAACCTTTTTCGGGAAAAATAATTGGTTATCTATATCAATATTTTGCGTACATGTCGTATGTCCCAATCTGGTTGTACCCGGATGGCTCAACCGGTAAAATAGATGATGCGAGCTACGCGTTTTCAGTGATGGATGGTCATATCTGGATGCTAGACACTTCATTGGTGCACAATGGGTCACGTGAGCGTTGTCCACTCATTTCCCCACCAATCATGTTGAAAATGTGCTGAATTTCAAGTCAAAACCATTCACTTCCAATTTGAAAACGGTGTCTGAACGAGATATCGCTTGTGTTTCCAATTTATTTATAATATATTTGTGTGTTTGGAGTATCTTTATTTCATTTATTTTATGGGAGAAGGGGTACGGTATGATGTGTTTGACTGAATTTAGTAATATTTATATAGGTATTTTTTATTTAAGGTAAGCAAACACGTGGTACTTCTCTTTGTATGCTTCTTCAAAACTCACTTTTTAGCACATTTTTAAACTTTCTTTTGGATTTTGTTTGCCTTCCTAATAACTCTGTAATGTAATATCTTTACTTGTATCGCCTTTTGTGTCGACAGAAGTGTCAAAATAAACAATAAACAAAATGTCTATGTACCTTTTTGGAAATAATTGTCTATTCATCTATATCAATATTTTGCGCAGATGTCGTGTGTCCCAGAATTTTGTGTGTGGCAATGGTCGATTATTTTCAGGAACCTTTATTGCGTTGCGTTTGGTTTATTCACTGGTCTTCTTTTATACGAAAAATCAAACAAAGTGTCAATAGCCCAGGTGAATGTTGTGATTGTTACTCAGACCCTTTTGAGAATCCGCGCCGTTTTCTTGATACGAAGCAAACGAACTCTATACAATATTGCTCAAACCTTGTCCCGTGGTAAATCTTACTTATGATACTGAAAAGTCTACAAAAGAGTGAGTAAAATTTGATAAAAATGTTCCAATGACCAAATCTTATTGGGCACAACGGCTCAGGGTATGACAGATATTGCACTCTCTATAAAACTACAAACTCGTTCATCTGATACAAAAAAAATTAAATCGTTTTGAAAGGAGGAAATATTGCATCCGATGAACCGTGCGTACGGAACAGTGGTTTGGTCAATCCGGAAACCACTTCCATAAGAGCACATCCCCACTCACATACCCTTTTTGCATTTCCACTGTGCCACATGGACTAAGTTTCATGGGTGATAGTACTCCGTACCGTACGATAGTATTTTTTCCGTAAACCGTACCGAACTTCGTAACAGTACGAAATTAAGTTCGATTCATTTTTTCATTTAACGTACTAAATTTCGTACTAGTACAAAAACAGGTACGATTCGCTAGGCAGCAATTTCAAACCGGACCTACTAACAATGTTTTCCCTGATAATATTTTTGTATTTCGCAGCATTTACCCTTTAAAGTGAGAGTTTTTATTCGATTTCCACAAAAATTTCAGTGAGTTTCCGGCGCGCAGATATATTTCCCTGTCTGCAAATGTTTATTTCGCTCTTAAAACATGTATTTTCCTTTCGTTCTAAAAAATGTACTCTTTTTTTAAGTTAAAAAAATTACACTTTGGTTTCATTATTATGAATGTTGCTTATCTTATTTTGCGTCGATTTTAGTTTAGCTATTACAAATTTCGTTTTTACGAAAAAACATTCAAATTATGACGTCATAAACCAGTGGCTTATATGTATTTCCCCGCAATCACTAACATTCACGACACCGCATTACGACATAGCCTAACTAATCAGCTTAAGTTTATCAGTTTCATATTTTATTGCCATATCTGCGCCGCTTCAAATCATTTTTAACCCTTGATTTAAAAAATTCTTTGATAAACACATTTATATTAGAAGAGCCCCGTTATGAAAAGGTATGAATGTTCAATGAAATTATTTTTTTGAATTCATTTAAGAAGAATATGGTGTAATGCGAAGGTACGAAATATATTTTCAACATACTGTACGAAAGAAAAGTGTGACAAATAATTTATTAGTCAATTAATGAGGTTTTTATTAAAGATATTTTGTCTTTTTTGCACTTTTTCGTGAAGATGGAGGGGAATTTCCCAATGATCCGCACGGTAGAATTTCTTCAATTTTTTTTCATAGTTGTAGGAATATTTTGTGAACATACTGTACGAAGGAATAGCGTGACAAATAATTTTTTCCTTAATTAATGACGCCCTTGTTGAAGATATTTTGGCATTTTGCACTCTTCTATGAAAAGGGAAGAAAATTTCCCCATGATCCGCGCGGTAGAATTTCTTTAAATTTTTTTCATAGATGTAGTAATATATTTTGAACACACTGTATAAAGGAATAGCGTGACAAATAATTTATTAGTCAATTAATGAGGTCTTTATTAAAGACATTTTGCCATTTTTGCACTTTTCCGTGAAAATGGAGGGGAATTTCCCAATGATCCGCACGGTAGAATTTCTTCAAATTTTTTTCATAGTTGTAAAAATATTTTATAAACATAGGACATATAACATGAAGGAATAGTGTGGCAGATATTTTTTTCATCAATTAATGAGGTCTTCATTAGGGATATTATGCCATTTATGCACCTTTTCAGGAAAAGGGAGGAAATTTCCCCATGATCCGCACGGTAGAATTTCTTCAAATTTTTTTCATGGGTGTAGAAATATATTTTGAACATATTGTAAAAAGGAATAGCGTGACAAATAATTATTCCGTCAAATAATGACGTCTTTATTAAAGATATTTCGCTATATTTGCAGTTTTTCGGGAAACGGGAGGGGAATTTCCCCACAATCCACACGGTAGAATTTCTTTAAATTTTTTCCTTCGGCGTACAAGTATGGTTTAAACACGCTAGTCAAAGAAATATCGTGACAAACAAATATTTCGCTATTTTGAATGAATATTCATGATTTGGCGTAGGCGGATATAGTAATGGAAAAATTGGCAACTATTTGCTGGAAGTGTCTGCTAGCTTTATACAGGTCTGTGGATTTATTTTCTCGTCATAGGGTAGGCTATTTGAAGTAGCCTACCGGTGAGGTATTCTATTCACCAGCTCGAACTGGTGAGACAGTAATCTGTTTGTTGGCTACTAACTGACTACCGGTATACAGATAGATTCCAAATTGGATAAGGTAGGCTAGGATATACAGTACAGAGTAGGATGTTACGGAAAACATGAACTGATGCCGCTTGCGTATACAGGAACCGCACCGGTATAGGCCTATTGTACAGTGCCGAGTCTGAGAGTGGTACCGTATGCAGACCGGGCGCCCTATTCATACAGGATATTAGGCCTAAGTATGAAACGGTATCCCAGAAGACCATTCACACTTTTCACTGGTATTGGAAAAAACTAGTCTATACACACATTCAGAATTGGAATAACCGAACAATTTCGAAGATAAATTTTATGTTTCAAAACACCGGAAGACGCACAGAATATAGATAGAACCCGGAAATGAAGATATATAGGAGAGGTATAAAGAAGACAAAAGAACAAGTCAGTTCCATAATTTCCTAAAACGCTCATCATTTTGTCGCCACAAGGCAGTTGTAGGTCGTGGCAGATAAAGTGGCTGCACAACACTCGAAATAGCCCTGTCATACCTTTGGAATAAAATTAACGATGAAGGTATGTCCAATGTGTAATGAAGTGATTTGAAGCTGTTGCTAGTAGCCAGAAACCTGAACAAAAATTTAATTGAATGTCAATAATATTGAAAATTGAAAATACCGCTTTTTGGTTGGTTCAAACATTTTTGTGTCGGTTATCAATATTAGTTGACATGCAATATTTGAGCTAAACTGTTCATTAGTGAGTGATAATTCCAAAGAATGGTTGAATATAACTGGCCAATTGTTTATCAACAGATGTGACTTCTGCCAAGATTTATTTGAAATTTAGGCCGTTTTATATTTTTTATCTTATAAATACAATAATTGATCTTCGTATATGAATATCGGTCAATTTTGTAAATTTTTTCAGAAGCAGTACCTTACATGACCTAGCTAACGGCTAATAACATGGTGATGAGGCAAATGTAGAGCCAGCAACTAACTACATGCTAAGCAAAGACCAATCCATATATAACTGAATCTTCGGTCTGTTCTTGAACATGTCAGGATGAAGCCAGAGCACTTAGAAAAGTAGGTAGTAAGCACCTTCATCAAGCCTACTCCCACAAATAGGATGCACTCAGTAGGAATGGTGCCTGCGATGTCTCCTTTCCCAACACCTGTATGCAAACACGACACTTTCGGTCACAATAGCCATTCTTACAATTTAACACCCGACAGGATCAATTTAATAATTATTTAATAATCGGCCTCAGTTGCATAGTCAGTCAGGGTAGAGAGGTTTTCATTTTCATAATATTTTCGCGCTTAATATTCTTCCGTGATAAATTTTGTGTATTTCGTAGCATTTAACCGTTAAAGTGAGAGTTTTTATTAAATTTTTACAAAAATTTCATCGAGCTTCTGGCACGCAGATACATTTTCCTGTCTGATAATGTTTATTTCGCTCCTAAAACATATATTTTTGCTTCGTTCTCAAAAAATCTAATCTTTTTTTTAATTTGAAAGCTTATGTTTGCATGTCGGGAAAAATGTGCCCTCCCCTAAATTGATTTACTGGATCCGCCATTGTAGTTGGTATATTCGGGCAGTACTTCCCACGCCATTGTGAATTTAAAATAAAAAACAGGTTAAAGCACATCGACGAAGCTAACGATATATTCAGAAATTACACCGTGGTTTTATTGTTATGAATGTTGCTTATCTTGTCGATTTTAATTTAGCTATCACAAATTTCGTTATTACAAAAGAGCATTCAGATTATGACGTCATAAATCAGTGGCTTATATGTATTTCCTCGCAATCACAAACATTTACGCCACTGCAGTACGACATAGCTTATCTAATCAGCTCAAGTGTATCGGTTGCATTTTTATTGCCGTATCTGCGCCGCTTCAAATCATTTTAAACCCTTAGTTTAAAAAAATCTTTGATAAACACAATTTATATTATCAGAGCCCCGTTATGAAAAGGCATAAATGTTCAATAAAATTATATTTTTGTATTCATATGATGTCATGTTTCTGGTTAACGAGCAATGAACTCTCTCTCTCTCTTATGAACAAAACTATATTTACTACTTTCGTGTGTGTACTTGGGTGGCCAGTAGGTAAAGGCGCTGGGTGTATGTCTTGAGCTATTTAGGAAATTGAACATGCGAACTCACGCCGAGGAAAAGCCTTTTTATTGTGAAATATGTGGGAAGCCATTTGGTCAAGCAGGAAACTTACGAACGCACATGCGGATTCACACTGGTGAAAAACCACAACACTGTAAAATATGTCGGAAGTCATTTGGTCAAGCAGGAATATTACGACGGCACATGCAGATTCACACTGGTGAAAAACCACATCATTGTAAAAAATGTCAGAAGTCATTTGGTCAAGCGGGAAATTTACGAACGCACATGCAGATTCACACTGGTGAAAAACCACACCATTGTAAAGTATGTCAGAAGTCATTTGGTCAAGCGGGAAATTTACGAACGCACATGCAGATTCACACTGGTGAAAAACCACATCATTGTAAAATATGCGGGAAGACTTTTGCTAGAGCAGAAAGTTTACGGAGGCACATGCAGATTCACACTGGTGAAAAACCACACCATTGTGAAATATGCGGGAAGTCATTTGGTCAAGCAAAAAGTTTACGAAGGCACATGCAGATTCACACTGTTGAAAAACCACACCATTGTAAAATATGCGCGAAGACTTTTGCTAGAGCAGAAAGTTTACGAACGCACATGCAGATTCACACTGGTGAAAAACCACGTCATTGTAAAATATGCGGGAAGACTTTTGCTAGAGCAGAAAGTTTACGAAGGCACATGCAGATTCACACTGTTGAAAAACCACACCATTGTAAAATATGCGGGAAGACTTTTGCTAGAGCAGAAAGTTTACGAACGCACATGCAGATTCACACTGATGAAAAACCACACCATTGTAAAATATGCGGGAAGACTTTTGCTAGAGCAGAAAGTTTACGAAGGCACATGCAGATTCACACTGATGAAAAACCACACCATTGTGAAATATGTCAGAAGTCATTTGGTGAAGCGGGAACTTTACGAAAGCACATACAGATTCACACTGGTGAAAAACCACACAATTGTGAAATATGCGGGAAGCCATTTGGTCAAGCAGAAAGTTTACGAAGGCACATGAAGATTCACACTGGCGGAAAACCACATAATTGTGTAGAAACGCACTGTTAAAAAACATTTGAAAATTCATTCGCATATATTATAGTCTAGTTAATGCATCATTTGAACTTGTGAAAATGCAACATAATTCATTTTGGGTAGAATCGATTGAGTATGATTTCCTGAACCAACAATAAAAAGTCATGCTATCGTGGCTTTATTTCAACCTAAAATGACTTCGTCTTCCCTGAAGAATTTTCAGGTGAAGAAATGGCTTATTGCTTCGACAAGGCAAAGAAATCGCTTATTTTGCATATTTTGTATATATCACATACATTAGAGCCCCTTTATTTTTTTTCGTGAGGGAAGGGGCCCCGTATCGACTAAGGTATCGAAATAAACTATATGCATGGATGAACCTTCTTGGTAGGAAATAATCGAGTATCCATATACATCAATATTTTGCGTAGATATTGCGTGTCCCAAGCTAGTAGTGCCCGGATGACTCTGCAGCTAAAATCGGTAAAGAATAGCATTCGAGCTCGTTTCCAGTGATGGGTGATTATATCTGGGAGGTTTGCTGAACAATCGTTCACGTAAACGTTGTTCACTCATTTCCCCACTAATCACGTTGAAAATGTGCGGAATTTTAAGTCAAAACCATTCACTCCCAATTAAAAAACAGTGTCTAAACGAGATATCGCTTGTGTTTCAAATTTATTTATAATATATTTGTGTTTTTTTGGAGTCTCTTTATTTCATTCTTATGGGAGGAGGGGTACGGTATGACATGTGTGACCGAATTTAGTAATATTTATATAGGTATTTTTCATTTGAGGTAAAAAAACACGTGGTACTTCTCTTTGTATGTTTCTTCAAAACCCACTCTTTAGCACGTTTTTAAACTTTCTTTTAGATTTTGTTTGCCTTCCTAATAACTCTGTAATGTAATATCTTTACTTGTATCGCCTTTTGTGTCGACAGAAGTGTCAAAATAAACAATAAACAAAATGTCTATGTACCTTTTTGGAAATAATTGTCTATTCATCTATATCAATATTTTGCGCAGATGTGTGTGGCTATGGTCGGTTATTTCAGGAACCTTTATCAATATTTATAATGTCACAATAGCAACCATCAATTGTAGAAGATTGGGAGACTCTTTCAGTTTTGTAGATTGCGAAAATATGAAATAGCACTACCGCAAAAAACGCACTGGATGAATGAAAGATGCAAAAATACAGAAGGAATGGAAACAGGATATGATAGTAACAAATTTTTCATCCACAGGAGTTTAAAACAATAAATACGCAAAAAGATTTAAAAAATATTATAATTCCCTGAGTAGAGAATGCTAAATTGTCCCACGATATAGTAGCAAAATAAGGTGGTCGTTTATCATCATTTATTTCGATTTTACCATCAAACACACAAAGCAATAGATAGTCAGGAGGAAAACACAAAATTTAGAATAAAGGTTGAAGCAATATCCTAACGTAACGCAAGCAATCAACAACAAAAAATATATCGAGCGTTGCGTTTCGTTTATTCACTGGTCTTCTCTTATACGAAAAATCAAACAAAGTGTCAATAGCCCAGGTGAATATTGTTATTGTTACCCGGACCCTTTTGAGAATCCGGGCCGTTTTCTTGATACGAAGCAAACGAACTCTATACAATATTGCTCAAAACCTTGTCCCGTGGTAAATCCTACTTATGGTACCGAAAAGTCTACAAAAGAGTCAGTAAAATTTGATTAAAATGTTCCAATAACCAAATCTTATTGGGCACAACGGCTCAGGGTATGACAGATATTGCACTCTCTATAAAAATTAAATCGTTTTGAAAGGAGGAAATATTGCATCCGATGAACCGTGCGTAAGGAACAGTGGTTTGGTCAATCCGGAAACCACTTCCATAAGAGCACATCCCTACTCACACATTTTGCATTTCCACTGTGCCACATGGACTAAGTTTCATGGGTGATAGTACTCCGTACCGTGCGATAGTATTTTTTCCGTAAATCTTACCAGTACGAAATTAAGTTCGATTAATTTTTTTCATTTATCGTACTGAATTTCGTACTAGTACGAAAACAGGTACCATTCGCTGGGCAGCAATTTCAAGTTGGACCTACTAACAATGTACAAAACAGCCTACTTGTAAAAAATGACCATCGCAAGAAACATCACCAAGATCTCAGATCAGAGTGATGCTATTTTATGCCATCTGGTTTAAAGTCCAGGTCATTAAAACATTGGCGTAACTGGCGGAAGGGGAGGACATCCTTTTTAACCCCCCCCCCCCCAATATCAGTGTTCCTATTTATATATGGAATAGCGCATGATATGAGAATGATAGTCCAGTGGTGATAAATAGAGTTGGCGCGAGCACTGTCTTTGCGGAAAAATCTGGCATGAAGCAATATTTAGTACATTAGCAGCATTGTATCGTCACAAATATTTCTCTCACTACGAAATAATTTCCGTTGTGCACCATTACATGGGTGTCGTGCAGACTTATTCCAAGGCGTGGAACATTTTCATTGTGCATTTTTGCGTCTGGTATTTTTTGGTGCTATTTAAGTTCTCTTCACGTTACTGAATAATGCTATTTATTTGTTCATATCAGACAGACGTAGTCCCAACATGTCTATATCGTGACTTGGCTGTTTTTTTTTTTATAAAATATAACTTCAAATTGGGATGTGCATATGAGCATTAGCTAACATGCAACTCAGAACAGCCTAAATATATTATTATATCCTCATGTTTCTGCTCTCATAATATACTTCTACGTGTCAGAGTTCAAACAAAACGTAATAGTGGTGGTTAGTCAGAAGGAGAGAGGTTTTGATTTCATTTTCATAATATTTTCGCTCGGCTGCAGTGCGCAATATTTCTTTCTGATAAATTTTGTGTAATTCGAAGCATTTAGCCTTTAAAGTGAGAGTTTTTATTCAATTTTTACGAAAATTTCAGTGAGCTTCTGGCGCGCAGATACATTTTCCTGTCTGATAATATTTGTTTCGGTCTTAAAACATGTAATCTTTTTTTTTAAGTTGAAAAAAGAAATAAAGTTACACCGTGGTTTTATTTTTATGAATGTTGCTTATCTTGCGTCGATTTTAATTTAGCTATCACAAATTTCGTTATAACAAAAAAAAAAAACATTCAGAATATGACGTATAAATCAGTGGCCTATATGTATTTCCCCGCAATCACAAAACATTTACGCCTCTGCAGTACGACATAGTTTATCTAATCAGCTCAAGCGTATCGTTTACATTTTTTATTGCCATATCTGCGCCGCTTCAAATCATTTTGAACCCTTTGTTTAAAAATTCTTTGATAAACACAATTTATCTTATCAGAGCCCCATTATAAGACGGCATAAATGAAATTATTTTTTAAATTTATTTAAGAAGAATAAGGCGTAATGCGAGTGTACGAAAACATAGAACATATTTTATTTTTTATCATATGATGTCTGTTTTCTGGTTGACAAGCAATGAACTATCTCTCTCTTATGAACAATAATATATTTAACACTTTCGTATATGTACTTGGGTGACCAGTTGGTAAAGGCGCTAGATTTATGTCTTAATCTATTCAGGAAATTGAACATGCGAACTCACACCGAGGAAAGGCCTTTTTATTGTGAAATATGTGGGAAGTCATTTGGTCAAGCAGGAATACTACGAAGGCACATGCAGATTCACACTGGTGAAAAACTACATCATTGTAAAATATGCGGGAAGACTTTTGCTAGAGCAGAAAGTTTACGAACGCACATGCAGATTCACACTGGTGAAAAATCACATCATTGTGAAATATGCGGGAAGACTTTTGGTCTATCGGGAAATTTACGAAGGCACATGCAGATTCACACTGGTGAAAAATCACACCATTGTAAAATATGTCTGAAGTCATTTCGTCAAGCAGGAAATCTACAGAGGCACTTGCAGATTCACACTGGTGAAACACCACACAATTGTGAAATATGCGGGAAGAATTATGGCCATGCTGAATATTTACGAACGCACATACAGATTCACACTGGTGAAGAATCACACCATTGTAAAATATGTCAGAAGTCATTTGGTCAAGCAGGAAATTTTCAAAGGCAGATGCAGTCTCACACTGATAGAAAACCACACAATTGTGAATTGTGCGGGAAGTCATTTGGTCAAGCCAAAGATTTGCGGAGGCACACAGTGAGTCACACTGATGAATAACCGCACAATTGTAATTATGTAGGGGAAACATTCGGCCAAGCAGAAAATTTACGAAAGCACATGAAGATTTACACTGGTGGAAACTACACCGTTAAAAACATAATTTGAAAAATCAGTCGCATACATCATAGTCTAGTCAATGTATCATTTATACTCAACAAAATTACTATCGATTGAGTATGATTTCCTGAACCACCAATGAGAAAATCATGTTATCGTGGCTCTATTTCAACCTAAAATTACTTTCCAGAGGAATTTATCAACGTGAAAAAATGGTTTATTGCTATATCCACAGGAGTTTAAAACAATAAACACGCAAAAAGATTTAAAAAATATTATAATTCCCTGAGTAGAGAATGCTAAATTGTCCCACGATATAGTAGCAAAATAAGGTGGTCGTTTATCATCATTTATTTCGATTTTACCATCAAACACACAAAGCAATAGATAGTCAGGAGGAAAACACAAAATTTAGAATAAAGGTTGAAGCAATATCCTAACGTAACACAAGCAATCAACAACAAAAAATATATCGAGCGTTGCGTTTCGTTTATTCACTGGTCTTCTCTTATACGAAAAATCAAACAAAGTGTCAATAGCCCAGGTGAATATTGTTATTGTTACCCGGACCCTTTTGAGAATCCGGGCCGTTTTCTTGATACGAAGCAAAACGAACTCTATACAATATTGCTCAAAAAAAACCTTGTCCCGTGGTAAATCCTACTTATGGTACCGAAAAGTCTACAAAAGAGTCAGTAAAATTTGATTAAAATGTTCCAATAACCAAATCTTATTGGGCACAACGGCTCAGGGTATGACAGATATTGCACTCTCTATAAAACTACAAACTCGTTAATCTGATACAAAAAAATTAAATCGTTTTGAAAGGAGGAAATATTGCATCCGATGAACCGTGCGTAAGGAACAGTGGTTTGGTCAATCCGGAAACCACTTCCATAAGAGCACATCCCTACTCACACATTTTGCATTTCCACTGTGCCACATGGACTAAGTTTCATGGGTGATAGTACTCCGTACCGTGCGATAGTATTTTTTCCGTAAATCTTACCAGTACGAAATTAAGTTCGATTAATTTTTTTCATTTATCGTACTGAATTTCGTACTAGTACGAAAACAGGTACCATTCGCTGGGCAGCAATTTCAAGTTGGACCTACTAACAATGTACAAAACAGCCTACTTGTAAAAAATGACCATCGCAAGAAACATCACCAAGATCTCAGATCAGAGTGATGCTATTTTATGCCATCTGGTTTAAAGTCCAGGTCATTAAAACATTGGCGTAA
Source organism: Styela plicata (assembly GCA_963675895.2). Lineage (NCBI taxonomy): Eukaryota > Metazoa > Chordata > Ascidiacea > Stolidobranchia > Styelidae > Styela > Styela plicata. The sequence continues at coordinate 19,899,953 of OZ023150.1, read as the reverse complement.
CTGGCGGAAGGGGAGGACATACTTTTTAACCCCCCCCCCCCCAATATCAGTGTTCCTATTTATATATGGAATAGCGCATGATATGAGAATGATAGTCCAGTGGTGATAAATAGAGTTGGCGCGAGCACTGTCTTTGCGGAAAAATCTGGCATGAAGCAATATTTATTACATTAGCAGCATTGTATCGTCACAAATATTTCTCTCACTACGAAATAATTTCCGTTGTGCACCATTACATGGGTGTCGTGCAGACTTATTCCAAGGCGTGGAACATTTTCATTGTGCATTTTTGCGTCTGGTATTTTTGGTGCTATTTAAGTTCTCTTCACGTTACTGAATAATGCTATTTATTTGTTCATATCAGACAGACGTAGTCCCAACATGTCTATATCGTGACTTGGCTGTTTTTTTTTTTATAAAATATAACTTCAAATTGGGATGTGCATATGAGCATTAGCTAACATGCAACTCAGAACAGCCTAAATATATTATTATATCCTCATGTTTCTGCTCTCATAATATACTTCTACGTGTCAGAGTTCAAACAAAACGTAATAGTGGTGGTTAGTCAGAAGGAGAGAGGTTTTGATTTCATTTTCATAATATTTTCGCTCGGCTGCAGTGCGCAATATTTCTTTCTGATAAATTTTGTGTAATTCGAAGCATTTAGCCTTTAAAGTGAGAGTTTTTATTCAATTTTTACGAAAATTTCAGTGAGCTTCTGGCGCGCAGATACATTTTCCTGTCTGATAATATTTGTTTCGGTCTTAAAACATGTAATCTTTTTTTTAAGTTGAAAAAAGAAATAAGTTACACCGTGGTTTTATTTTTATGAATGTTGCTTATCTTGCGTCGATTTTAATTTAGCTATCACAAATTTCGTTATAACAAAAAAAAAAAACATTCAGAATATGACGTATAAATCAGTGGCCTATATGTATTTCCCCGCAATCACAAACATTTACGCCTCTGCAGTACGACATAGTTTATCTAATCAGCTCAAGCGTATCGTTTACATTTTTATTGCCATATCTGCGCCACTTCAAATCATTTTGAACCCTTTGTTTAAAAATTCTTTGATAAACACAATTTATCTTATCAGAGCCCCATTATAAGACGGCATAAATGAAATTATTTTTTAAATTTATTTAAGAAGAATAAGGCGTAATGCGAGTGTACGAAAACATAGAACATATTTTATTTTTTATCATATGATGTCTGTTTTCTGGTTGACAAGCAATGAACTATCTCTCTCTTATGAACAATAATATATTTAACACTTTCGTATATGTACTTGGGTGACCAGTTGGTAAAGGCGCTAGATTTATGTCTTAATCTATTCAGGAAATTGAACATGCGAACTCACACCGAGGAAAGGCCCTTTTTATTGTGAAAATATGTGGGAAGTCATTTGGTCAAGCAGGAATACTACGAAGGCACATGCAGATTCACACTGGTGAAAAAACTACATCATTGTAAAATATGCGGGAAGACTTTTGCTAGAGCAGAAAGTTTACGAACGCACATGCAGATGCAGATTCACACTGGTGAAAAAATCACATCATTGTGAAATATGCGGGAAAGACTTTTGGTCTATCGGGAAATTTACGAAGGCACATGCAGATTCACACTGGTGAAAAATCACACCATTGTAAAATATGTCTGAAGTCATTTCGTCAAGCAGGAAATCTACAGAGGCACTTGCAGATTCACACTGGTGAAACACCACACAATTGTGAAATATGCGGGAAGAATTATGGCCATGCTGAATATTTACGAACGCACATACAGATTCACACTGGTGAAGAATCACACCATTGTAAAATATGTCAGAAGTCATTTGGTCAAGCAGGAAATTTTCAAAGGCAGATGCAGTCTCACACTGATAGAAAACCACACAATTGTGAATTGTGCGGGAAGTCATTTGGTCAAGCCAAAGATTTGCGGAGGCACACAGTGAGTCACACTGATGAATAACCGCACAATTGTAATTATGTAGGGGAAACATTCGGCCAAGCAGAAAATTTACGAAAGCACATGAAGATTTACACTGGTGGAAACTACACCGTTAAAAACATAATTTGAAAAATCAGTCGCATACATCATAGTCTAGTCAATGTATCATTTATACTCAACAAAATTACTATCGATTGAGTATGATTTCCTGAACCACCAATGAGAAAATCATGTTATCGTGGCTCTATTTCAACCTAAAATTACTTTCCAGAGGAATTTATCAACGTGAAAAAATGGTTTATTGCTTCGACAAGGCAAATGAATCGCTTATTTTGCACATTGTATATACATCACACACATTGGTTGATGTAATTGCAATTGTTTTGGGAACAATAATAAGCGTTAGAGATACAGATCAACAGACCTCAAAATTTTGTTTAAATGTTTTCATAGCAAGAATTTGAAAAGATAATAATTTAATAAGGCGGAATTTTGAAATGTATCAGATATCGATATACGAAGACTTTGTCATGTTCGATATTCCTCATACGTCATTGGGAAATTGAAAGTCGATACTTCTCAGCTAATGCATTATAATGTATCCCAGAATAGCGCGAGGGTTTAAAGAGTTAATCATTTTCCATAACTGCAATACTGTGATCTGATTGGAAACACGGTTTATGTTGACTATTCTGAACATCCATTATTAGTGAAGATGATATTATAAAGAAATCGATTGGAAATGATACTTTTAGATTGTTTTGTGTCCTTGTGATCTCTCCACACTGTGGGTTTAATTCTTGAAAAACGTCAACAAGCCCAGTGGTGCAAACTTCACATAAAGATGCGAATATTTTCTCTAATTGATCGGGTGCCTGCTGCACACATTATGAAATCGTTGTTTAACATTCATTTTTTTTTATTTCTCCCCCTATTTTCGGATACCCCACTGAGCATTATTGTCTGTTGAAGTTCCCACTGAGCAAATCAGCGCTCAAAAGAAACCAATTAGCGACCGCTCATATTCGACAATGACAATGCAGTATAAAACGTAGGGCCAGCAACTGCAGTTTAAGTGGGAAGCATCCCATACTAAACTGAACCGCTATAATAGCATTGATTAAATGGTATCTGCCCTGGAGGATATATAAACAACTTAGCATTTGTCATCCTCAGGACATGCCATAGTTGCGTTATCGATGCACAGACTGCATATCGCACATTCAAGTTCCGCTTTCAACGTGTTCAGCTTGTTCACCTTCGCATCTAGATGTGGATTCGTTATCCATACACTTACTATTATTGCTTGACCAAGTACAATAACACAGATGAAGGCAGACACCCAAGGCTGATACTTTTGAGAAAGGCAGCCTATCATTACTACGACTATCTACGACTACTTTTATTTATTAAAGCTTATTTATCACTATTAAATAATATGTAGAACATAAATTTGCCTTTGTGATCATAACTTTTTTGTGATGCTTGAGCAGCAGGCGAAACCTGGCCCCTGAGCTGATCACAGTTAACATGTGATTTTGCATCGATCAGAACTTTTACTTTTTCAAGCATGAACCACAGATGAACCACGTCTTTTTGCAAATGATAAAAAACATTAACATATTTAAATCAGATTAACATATTCAAATAATATCCCCCAGAGCATACATAAGGATAGCGCTGCCAATGCATGGTCCACCTGTGCTCCATGCTTTACAAAATGTTACTTGTATTAAAACTTTCATTTTTGTAATCATATATTGTCGAAGACGAATCAGCTGTCAACTATTGGGAGTGCAGTATTCGATATCTGAAATTATCTATAATTAAACTTCTAAGATTAAAGCAATGTGCAACTTTCCATGGTTATTTAATTAGTATTTTTCGATTTTGTCCTTTTTGTATATGATTTTATAACTGTAATATGGATACTAGGGATCGCCGGCATACCTGTTGCCAGTTAAAACTATAATATAACTCCAGTGTTCGATTTACCGCCTAGCCATTTGTGAACAACGTCTAGCCCTCCAGCTAAATATTTACATGGGACCCTCTACTAAACTACATTTTGCTTTGTCGGCCATTGGCCATAGATATACCGCGCAACTGTGGCGCATTTCATAACTGACTCACGCCACGTAAAATGTGGTTGGTTCTAATTATCTGATTGGGAATACACTGGTAATGAAATTGACTGTGATAATTGTCGACTATATATATGTCTCTTTCAAAAAGCAGAAGTATTTCAGCCAGTCAACCGTCACAAAAAGGACAAAAAGCTGAACTATTATCAATTCAGAGATTCGTTATGATTCAACGAAGGTTTTGAGCAAAATTTGAATGGATATGTTGAAATTTTACGCATAATTTGACATGTTTAGTGAATTTATTAAAAATTTTGAGTACTTTACTTTCGAGTTTTTCTATGAATTTTTAACAAAAATCAAATCGGAATTTGGCTCAACGTAAAATTTGATAAAAGTCAAAAATTTACTATTACGATTTCTTTATCGGAATGACACTTCTCATTCTAAACTAATGGCTGGTAATTAAAGGATCGACTCATTAATCATTCATGGGAATAAAAATTTGCTGAATAAAGTTAAATTTTCATTTTTGACGACAAAATTATATCGATTTTGAAACGTTTTGTTCTTATGCTGGACAAATTAAAATCACATTTCCCTACAAGTCCTCTGATGCCAATATCGGTAATTCAAATTTAATTGATTTAATTTCTCGTATACATTAATGCGAAATTTTGAAAAAGTATTAAAAAATATTATCTATGTATATGAAATGAAAGATTCAAACCGATTCAAAAAAAATTTTTTTCTATTTTTATTGATTTTTTTTTTTATTTTTTATACATTTGATCAGGCAATATTAGGAACTCGCCGATGTATCGTCAAAGTTTTGCGAATCAGCGATGCCTGACCGGTCCTACTTGGAAGGTTTGCGAAAATATTGTAATATTTATTGTAATTATTTCTTCTACTGTATGGTTCTACAAGCAAAACACAAACTGAGTTGAACACTGTTCAATCATGATACATTTGAGGTCACATCAACTTTGTCATCGTTAACGTTCTGTTAAAAGTTTAAATCGAGGCATTCTGATGTGAGCAAAGATTGACTTAAAGTCATTGAAATACCAACGCAAAATACTCGAATAACATTTCATTTTAACTCGAATAACATATGTCAGTAACATGTTTTCGCGTATTTTAAAAAGAGTGATTTGAATTAACAAAACCGCTTGAGCTCAAATTTTCAGAAAATGCTCTCATGCCAACACTATGTATCATGACTCGTTTGTATTTTTATTTAAAAAAGGAATGAATTTACCGATATATGTAAATAATTCGCAAGGACATTCAGTATGAATCGATTCAGATACAGGAGACTCTCCACAGTTCGAAAATTAAATCATCAGTGACAAAATTTGTATTCACATTCTTTTACATTTACAGCAGAAAAATATTTTATTCCGACAATTTGCAACGGTCAACCATTCTGGACACGATTGTCAAAAAATTCCGAGACTACATTGAAGCTATTGATTTATTAAAGGTCATGGGTCACTAATAAAATATCGCTGCGAAGGCGCGGTACAAAAGCAAATAATGCTTAACAAAATTTTAACTATGTAGAAAATTGAAAATATTTCCAAAATTGCCCAGATTCGTTTTTTCATTTCGGAAAATTTTTAATAGATAATCGATCGATAATCGATAGTTGATAATACATTCCCATATCCCGCCCCAAATTATATCCAAGTAAAATAAAATTATCTATACATATGCTGGGCAGCACAGACTTGCGAGTTGCGAAACTTCAGCGTACAATCGACGCCATGTCGGGTGAAACATCTAAAAAATAAATAAACGAATCAATGATTTTTTTCCGCCCACACATCCTTTCAAATTTCCAATTGTCTTTTTATTGAACTCCCTCATCCCCACTCCCCCACCCATATATTCACTAAAATTTGGTTGTTTCTTCATTTTTGAATTATTTTCAATAAAATCGTCTTGCAGAACGATAATTATAATTGCTTTCTCATTTACAACTACTTGTTGGATCGGGTGTGGTTAAGTTAAGAATAAGTAAAACAGCGTCACTTGGTGTCTGAATTGTGACTAGAAATGTCAAAGATCTCGCATGCAACATTCTAATCAGAAAACATGCACCAAAACACTTTTTGTAAAGTATAGTATCTTAATATCGTTAAGCATTTAGAATTTCATAAAATTAGTACTTTTATCTAAAACTGACATCGAGTCATAGAAATATCAACATAAACCCTCAGACGACTGATTAGTCAACAAAACCTCAACTGAACTATTTTCACTGACAACGCTGAGTATTTAGAGTTCATCGAGACGATGGTACGTGGCGTTAGGGCGTTGTCGTTCAGAATGAGAGAAAAATATTGAACGCACCAAAGAAGAAAATAAAAAAGAGAGATTTTTTTCTGATGTGACGGGACCAACGTACATTATATTGTAGACATCGATACTGACGACATCATTTCGCATCTGTAACTTTTGTGTTGAGCGTCAGAAAGTTTAGTGTTTTTGAAGAGTTTTTGTATTGAAGGATTTACATCAAAATAGTTAGCAAACGTTAGAATTCCTGTTGGAATCTTCATGACAATGAATATTGAACACGTAATCGAGTGTGTTGTGTGGATATTTGTGCTTATCGTTATGTCAGCCATAGGTCAGTATAATTATTTTTATTTATAGAGATTTACCGCTAATATTATCATAAACTAATGACACCAAAGCGTTGTGTAAATTTCAAAATTTTTGCGACCCTGCCGCGCACATATATACATGTAGTTAGTTACATTTCATTGAATAAATCTGATTTTGAATTTTAGCTGCAAAAAATCAAAATCTGAAAAATTTCCGTCTGCTTTTGAAAAGCAAGAATCACTTGGTTGCGCTTTGGTACTTTCCGCCCTCAATCCTTGTAAATATGTAATTTGTATACAAGTTCGCATTTGTCTCCTCCCACCATCTCTTTTTTGCGCTTTTAAATTTAAACTTTACCGTTTATGTGTGCAAATGTCTATTTTCAAAATTAGAAACCGTTTCACTGATGAGATTTTTGCCGAGTATGAACTGTTGATGGACTGTTCCACCACCAAAAAATGTTTGGTCAAAAAGTCAATTTTATAGTTTTATTTTAAAATCACAATGAAAATTTATTCCATCAGTGATTCATACCTGGTAAAACCTATTTCGATATAACTTTCTAGTCTGAGATTCTCAACATTACTTAATCAGAAATAATGTTTTTCCAAGTATGAGTCACTGATGGACTGCGCCTTGGTGACGCCGATATCTATTCAGTTTATACTTTCGGCGTTGGCCTCCACGATGAAGTGCAGTGGGCGGTATCCGCCCCGATACAGTTCGGATAACTTAAAACTGAAATTTTTAAAATAACTAACGCTTTTGCAACACATTCAACTGCGTTTGGGATATTCCATCCGACACCAAAAATACTGGTACCACCGTAGTACAAAGTAGTATTACCCAGATAGTAATACATTAACAAAGCACGTTTAGTCATGTATGGATCATTGGTGGAACGCGTAGCTGAGGAAACTATAAAAATAAAATTTCTATTTGGATGGTATTTTCAACGCCCGGGGCAGAAACCAATCGCTACACTTCACCATGGTGGTTTGGGATGTTTTTCACATAGAGTGCAAATGCTGGTATTTTATCTTGTAGTAAATATTTCACATTTGAGTTCGTTTATTTGGATCTGCAATACAGTTTAAAGAGGATTTTTATCTTCATATTTCCTTACATTCACAGCGGAAGAATGCTGGATTTCAACAATCTGCAACAATCAACCGTCCTGGACTCGTTTGCCGAATAATTGCGAGACAACTTGTAAGGTATTGTATTGTTTATTCCATCTGTTATATTTTTCCTAGAACTCTTGTGTCTAGTATGAATCACTGATGGATCCCGCAGTCGATAGTTACATATTTTTGTCAAGTATGAGTCACTGACGGATCGTGTCTATGAGAGGCAATGAAATAAATTATCCGCCCTTTACAAAACCCTTGAATTGTTATGTGAGTGCATAAATTTTACGCGCCTACACTTTGAAACAGTTCAAACTGATCATGTATAACAAATTCTAAATATGTCAATGTTTTTGAAAAAGTTATCTTTACTGTAATATTAAGTAGGATGTATTGCTCTTTAACGTTAATTTACTTGCTTTGACTCGATTTACTAAGTGATGCTAATATTATAAGAAACGATAAAATCTACTCTCCCGGTCAAATATAGGCTGTTAATGAAATTCGTCTTCTGAGGCGCGGTCCATCAACACTGCTTGGTTTAAAGCTTGTATGAAAGGCGGTTTACAATTTCTAAAATATTCAATTACTGTACTGTGCATTGACGTATTTAGGGGGAGAGGGGGGAGCTGCTATAGAATCTCATTCTTGAAAACTTTCGAACCTGAATTTGGGTTGCTTTATTCTGATAAACGATAAATTTCATAATATTTTGTCTATGACTGAGCGCCTGTTATGATGTCACGATTGAATCATACTTTTTCATATTTTCCCTCTTTTCAAGGTTTTAAATTCTGGATTGGTACTTTTGGAGTGAGACTACTTCGTGGAATAAAAATTACTCCCGTATTTTTTATTATATTTTATATATAACCGTCGATCAGATAAGCCATTAATAATCCTGAATTAACCAACAATTTTAATTTTTGTTCTAGAATGAGATCAATGAAGTTAAACAATATGCCGCCCAGGTTGAAGGTAAAAAATATTTCAAAATTTAAAATATTAGAAAAAAAATTAATGTCGAATATCGCAGTAAAAGTCGGTACTTTAAATTACGTTCCATCAAATATGAGTCACAGGTTAATCTTCTCAGGACTATCATTGACACTGACTGTGGAAGGGTAAGGGTAGTAGCGTTCGATCTGACTCAACCAGAAATTGCAAAGAATCACGATAAATTTCCAGAAAATCGTTAATTTTTTGTGCCATTGGCACTATTTTTCCGTTTCGTAGGTTATACCACAGTATTTCGGCAAAAATTTTGCCGTTTTCCGCGCAAAAATCGTTTTCGTCAGTATATATCTATCAATTCACTTTTTCGTCGATGAGTCTGACCACGTGTTGGAGATATTCCGCCGTCGTTGGTCTGTGGCTTTTAATGGCTAAAGACATTCATGTTCGAAGAAAAAAAAGACTCGCGAATAAAAATAAACAAATAAGAGATAGTAGATGGATACATCATTGCCCAGGGCATATACCGATCACTGTACTCCGTTACAGAGGGTCAGTTCTGGAGGGTTTTTCTGTGCTAAATGCGTTTGTTGCGACTACATTTTTGTTTCCAGATGAGCTCAAGATCATGAGGGAAAATTTTTCTCATCTGAAAAATAATCACGAGATTCCAGAAATAAAACAAACCGCATCTACTCAAAGTATGAACTACTCAACCTCACCATCCATTACCGCTCCCACAGGTTTGTTCTCATCGCTGAGTTATATTTAATATCCGGTAGGTGAGTTTTGTTATTGAAATTTACTCTGAGCAAGGTTGGAAGCAGTACCTAAAATGGACAGACTAACGATCACTTACAGCAAAAAGCTACTACAACTTATGTTCTCAGCAACGGCACTCAAAGTGGAAAACACCCCAAACGTAAATAAATTGACTTGGTAAAATGCAGTATAGAATCTGACCCGTACGATAATAAAACTACCTACCAGGTAGGTAGAAGTCTTCTTTTCTACCTTTTAGTCGCCTCTAACAGTCGCAGGAAATACGTAAAGACTATTCTAAATCCGTACTCCAAGTGTTACAGTTTCAAACCAACTTATTCCCGGCGTAGCGCAAAGTGGGACAAAAAGGAAAATAAAGAAGTTATAAACAGTTTTACCATAGTCTAGTGTAGATACCACGCACTACACTTTAATAATGAATATCAACATAAACCCTCAGATGAAACATTAGTCAACAAAATCTCACCTGAACTCGTTTCACTGACAACGCTTAGTATCTACAGGTAATAGGGAATTGGCGAAGCAATCGCACAAACGTGTCACGTGATGAAGTGTTTGATTTTCACAACGCAAAAAAGTGCCGAAGGCGGCGCGGTCTATCAGTAACACGAACTTGATGAATCTTCGTTTCTGAATTTCTGACTGTAATAACGTTTCTATTCTGTTTTGTTTGAGATTATTTTTTACTTAGATTGCAGTTGCCTGTGGGCCCTCGTACTTAATTTATGTGGCTCTTGGTTGTTATAAGTGTCTGTTAATAGATCGAATCGTATCAGGTTAGGCGTCAGGCCTCGCTGGGATTAATCTATGAAAAAAAAATTGAAAGCCATAAAAATCTAGGGATGTGACAAGATTTGTAACCGATCTCGAGTTAGAATATCATTATATCTCTGCCTGAAAACGATTAGGAAATCCTGGATTCTTCTAGGCCTCGATGATGGCGATTAGTGACGTCATAGGACTCGTTCGAACCGTTACTCGAACGAATCCGGGTATTTCAAGAATCGTCCCAACGTGTAATGAAAATCACATTTAAATATTTCGTGAGTTGTTGTTCTGCTATTCATGTATGGACCATACATGATTCCACTAAAAATCTTTGGTGCGTCACATGATTTATGTGACGTTGTGTTAGGGCGTTGAAGTTTAAAATGAAAGAAAAATATTGAACGCAACAAAAAATATTAAAACAAAAATAGAAAAATTTTATTCTGTTGTGACAAGACCAGCATACATTATATTATTTAACGTTGATGCTGACGACCTCATTTCGCATCTGTAACTTTTGTGCTGTGCGTCAGAAAGTTTAGTGTTTTTGAAAAGTTTTCTTATTGAAGGTTTTATATATATTTATATATATATATATTTAAATACATACAAAAATACAGTTTTAATTTTCATCTTCATATTTTCTTGCATTTACAGCGGAAGAATGCTTGATTCCGACAATCTGCAACAATCAATAATCAACTTAGTCGCGCAAAAACATCCAGAAGAAGTACTACCAGCAACTGCACTCTAAGCGGAAAACATTGCGAATGGAACTGAACCACGATGATGATGTGTAGGGAGTGGTATCTGCCCTGGACGAGGAGTAACATATTTTGTTACGTATAAGTCACAAATGGATCGCGCCGATAAGCCGCAGACATGTTTTGTTAAGTATGGGTCACTGATGAATCGCGCCGACGAAGGGTACACATGTTTGTTAAGTATGGGTCACTGATGGATCGTGCCGTCGAAGAGTTCACATGTTTCCTTGAGTATGAGTCACTGATGTATCGAGCCGCCAAGGACTCAACATACTCTGTTAAGTATGAGTCACCGATGGATCGCTCCGACGAGGAATACTCGTACCGCCGAGGTTCGGTCTATCTGTGGCTTATGCTTGACAAAACACGTGTATTCATAAAACGCTTCTGGCATATGAAGAAAAAATATTAATCGAAATTGTTCAAAATTCATCCTGTGAAATTATATCTTATATACTCATAAAAACTTTTCAATACTTCGTCGTTTTCGATTTTCAAATTATGTGAACTGTGATAATTTCATTTCAGGGCCTCCTCCCCAGACCACTGTAAAAGACGCCTTCATTTCGTATATTGCAAACACCACAGCTGGTGATGTCTACCTCTCCAAAACAACCGAAAATACCGATGACGTAACCGCTTTTAAAGATAATACTTTGACAACTGAAGGCACCGTCATTTCCCACAAAAGCACTGTCGATGAGGTCACTACCCTCAAATATACAACTAATGACGTCACTAAAAGTATGGAAGCACAAACAACCGTTAAAGTTTCGTTACTTTTAATATATTATTAAAATAATTTTAAAAAAAATAATTCAATAATGTCGAAGGCGCATTTGAAAACTGCAAATGAGCTTCAAGAACAAATGGTAGGATTTGATTGACTTTGCATTCAAGTTCAGACGGTCAATTGTGGGATCGATGGCTTTGTGGTTTTCATTTATGGATCGCAAGTTAGAGATCTCAAGTTCGAGTCCCGTAAAGTCGGGCACACTCATCCATGCCCACAACTCAACCCAGGGTGTTGAAATCATATCTTTCCACTAAAATTAACTCTGTTTGCCTATAAGTGGCATCAGATTCAGGGCGATCGACTCAAATGATTGAATATAAAAAAGTGCTGTCTTATTTTATATCAAAAGTGTTAGTCCATGATGAAGTTTTCTAACTTTAGCCTTTTCCTCTCCTATCGGGCTATCACATGTTTATAACTTTATTTTGCTCAAATTGTTAAAAATGGAAATAAATTAATATGAATGAATGAAATTCTTCTCGTTCCTTCATTTACTAACACGGAGATATGTTTTAGGTAATTGTGAAGTCACATACAATTCAACATGCTTCACTGCCATCGTGTACGAAGTTCGGAACGTCTCCTACAACGATGCAGAAACTCTCTGCAATGAAACCAATGGCAAACCAACCAACATATATGACGTCACACATTACCGCCTGATGCAAGATTACATACGTCAGATTATACCGGGTGGCGTGACATGGATCGAAGTATGGTCCGGCATGAGATATGAGGTTTGTATGATTATCAATATAATGAGGTTGAATTCACAAAATCACATAATAACGTTATAAATCAATCTGACAACACTGAACAATGGTCACTGATGGATCGCGCCGATCTCTGATAACCATACAATCTTTAGAGGAATATTTTTCAATCGCCTTCTATTGATACATATTTTCTCTTCAATACATTGAAATATACACTAACGATTTTCAACTAGATATTTATTTTATTGCGCAATTTCTTGTGACAATGGTATTTGAAAATCCAAATTTCCCTTTAGTGCATTTTAGGACGTAATCACATTCAAATGTTTTTTACTGTTTTGGACTCAAAATGGTGAATTTTCTTAAATAAATTGCTTCACAGTTCGATTTATTTTCAATCCGAATATTTGATTCAACAGAACAATCATCTGAAGCTGAGATCTGGTGATAACTACTTCCTACCAGCGGAGGTTTGGCATCCTGGTTTCCCTCAAAAAAATGTTGCAGATCGGAAAAATATTGTAGTCTTTGTAAATATAAATCCGAATGATACAGATCAAGGGTTTTATAATGGTCCACCATCCTGGAATCGCTTTGGATTCATATGCGAGAACTGAACCGGATTTAATAAACTAAAAATTGTACATTTGTCAGTTTCCTTCCACAAACATTGGAACATTTTATCTTATTTGACTGATTAACTGAGATTTTCATAAATACTTTGATTTTGAAGGAAAACTCAAAGAAGTTCTATTAAAAGAAAAAACAACTTTAACTTTAATTAACAACTTCAGTTTAAAAATTTCATAAATTGCTGAAATGATGGAAATATTTTTATTTTATAACGTTAATCAGATTTGTTTCTAATAAAAGAAAATCAAATTATTCTCACCAACGACGGGATCGTTTGCTTTGTTATTCAAAGTTTATTTAAGTTAAAATTTTAACAATTTTGCACTCACATCGATGACGATGTTTTAATTTTTTTGATTTCTGATAAAATAACTTCTATTGTTTATTTTTCTGTAATATATATATATCGAACATCAATTGATCGAATCGAATATTCAAATCACATTCTTAATGAAAAATGTTTTCCAGAAAATTGTAAGTTATTCAAAATTTGAATATTTTTCAGGAAATTTGTATATTTAGGATTCTATTGATTTTCAATCGTTAAAGAAATTAATTATACATAATTTATGAAATCTCGATTCACGGACCAAATCAAATATTTTGATCAGAATACTTTTTCAAGTGCCTTTTTGTTGACACTCCTTCAACCCTTCTGTGTGTCCGGCGACCTAGCCCATAGTTGATGAAACACTGTCGTAATGTGATGTCACACTGTTATAAAAATGTATTAAAATCGCTGATCTTTGACAGTAATTTTATCCCGTGATTTTGAAATAAATCTGTAGAATCGATTTCGTTGGCTAATTATGAGCTGTTGATGGAAAGCGCCGTCGAGGTGCGATACATCAACAGTCCATACTTAAATCTCATCAACAAAGCAGTTTCGTGTTTTGGAACTTTACAATACTTTCAGCTTAGTAGTCTACTGTCCATCCCTCATATTGGCCATCCCTCATATTGGCCTGTGCGCCACAGATGGTAGCGCTACCTTTGCGCAGTCCTTGTGAAATATTGCATCCAATGAACCGTGCGTACAGTGGTTTGGTCAATTCGGACACCACTTCCATGAGAGCACATTCCCACTCACACACCTTTTTCGACGCACCACTGTGCTTCATGGACTAAGTTTCCAGAGTGATAGTACGGTACGAAATTTTTATCGTACTTCCAACCAGCAAAGTATTTCGTACCGAACTTTGTGCCGTGCCTTTCCAAAATTTCCCGTACCGTAGTATTTTTTTCGTAAATCGTACCGAACTTCGTAACAGTACGATTCGCTAGACAGCAATTTCGAACCGGAACAACTACTAATGTACAAAACAGCCTACTTGTATAATCTAACCGTCGCAAGAAACATCACCAACATCTTAGATCGAAGTGATGCAGTTTTATGACATCTGGTTTAAAATCCAGGTCATTAAAACATAGGCGTAACTGGCGGAAGGGGAGGACATATGCTTATGCCCCTCCCCAAATATCAGTTTTCCTATTTAAATATAGAATAGTGCATAATATGAGAATGGTAGACCGATGGTGATAAATGAAGGGGGGGGGGGGAGCACTGTCTTCGCGAAAAAATCTGGCATGAATTTATTATATTAGCAGCATTGTATCGTCACAAGTAATTCTCTCACGACGAAAGAATTTGCGTTGTGCACCATTACATGGGTGTCGTGCAGACTTATTCGAAGGCATGGAACATTTTCATTGTGCATTTTTGCGTCTGGATTTCTCGTACAATTTAAGTTCTCTTCACATTACTGATAAACGCTATTTATTTGTTCATACCAGACAGAAGTAGTCTCGACATGTCTATATCGTGACTTGGCTGTTTTTTTTTTATAAAATATAACTTCTAATTGAGATGAGCATTAGCTAACATTCAACTCAAAACAGCCTAAATATATTATTATATCCTCAGGTTTCTGCTCTGATAATATACTTCTACATGCCAGAGTTCAAACAAAACGTTATAGTGGTGAATAGTTAGGGGAAGAGATATTTTCATTTTATTTTCATAATATTTTCGCGCGGCTGAGGCGCGCAATATTTTTCCCTGATAAATTTTGTGTATTTCGTAGCATTTACCCTTTAAATTGAGAGTTTTTATTCGATTTTTACGAAAATTTCAGTGAGATTCTGGTGCGCAGATATATTTTCCCGTCTGATAATGTTTATTTCGCTCTTAAAACATGTATTTTTCTTTCGTTCTAAAACATGTAATCTTTTTTTAAGTTGAAAGAAGGAAGAAATTACACTGTGGTTTTATTATTATGAATGTTGCTTATCTTATCTTGCGTCGATTTTAATTTAGCTATCACAAATTTCGTTATTACAAAAAAGCATTCAGATTATGACGTCTTAAACCAGTGGCTTATATGTATTTTCCCGCAGTCGCAAACATTTACGCCATCGCATTACGACATAGCCTATCTAATCAGCTCAAGTGTATCAGTTTCATATTTCATATCTGCGCCACTTCAAATCATTTTTAACCCTTAGTTTAAAAAATTCTTTGATAAACACATTTATATTATCAGAGCCCCGTTATGCAAAGGTATAAATGTTCAATGAAATTATTTTTTTTGAATTCATTTAAGAAGAATAAGGTGTAATGCGAAGGTAGGAAATATATTTTCAACATACTCTACGAAGGAATAGCGTGTCAAATTATTTATTAGTCAATTAATGAGGTCTTTATTAAAGATATTTTGCCTTTTTTGCACTTTTTCGTGAAAATGGAGGGTAATTTCCCAATGATCCGCACGGTAGAATTTTTTTAAATTTTCCCCTTCGTCGTACAAGTATGGTTTAAACACGCTAGTCAAAGAAATATCGTGACAAACAAATATTCCGCTATTTTGAATGGATATTTATGATTTGGCGAAGGCGGATATAGTAATTGAAAAATTGGTAACTGTTTGCTGGAAGTCTCTGCTAGCTTTATACAGGTCTGTGGATATATTTTCTTGTCATAGGGTAGGCTATTTGAAGTAGCCTACCGGTGCGGTATTCTATCCACCAGCTCGAACTGGTTAGACAGTACTCTGTTGGCTACTAACTGACTACCGGTATACAGATAGATTCCAAATTGGATAAGGTAGGCTAGGATATATAGTACAGAGAGGATATTACGGAAAACATGAACTGATGCCGCTTGCCTATACAGGTATGTACCGGTATAGGCCTACTGTACAGTTTCGAATCTGAGAGTGGCACCGTATGCAGACCTTGCACCCTAATCATACTGGATATTAGGCCTACGTGTGGAACGATATCCCAGAAGACCATTCACACTTTTCACTGGTATTGGAAAAAAACTAGTCTATACACACATTCAGAATTGGAATAACCGAACAATTTCGAAGGTAAATTTTATGTTCCAAAAAAACATAAGAATCATCTCCAAATTTCATTTTTCACCGGAAGACGTACAGAATATAGATAGAGCCCGGAAAACTAGTCAGTTCCATAATTTCCTAAAACGCTCATCATTTTGACGCCACAGGGCAGTTGTAGGTTGTGGCAGATAAAGATACCTCTGGAATAAACTTAACGATGTTGGTATGTCCAATGTGTAATACAGTGATTTGAAGCTGTTGCTAGTAGCCAGAAACCTGAACAAAAATTTAATTGAATGGAAATGCTATGTTATTTGTAAGTTTATGTTCAGTACAAACTGAACTACCAGTCTACAGTCGAGTGCAGTGAATGGTATCTGTCCTAGAACGACTGCAAATCTGTTCCATACAAAACTATACGACATGTTTATATGGTGAAGTGTGGTGAATGGCGTTTGTTCTGGACAGTGATGGCCAAACCACTATGTAATGCCAATGCCTAACATCTCAACTCTATTTGGCACCCCTGGTAGGAAGAAAAACATCGTACCGTAGGGTTATAAATAGCTTCTCCTCTGGGGGTATAGCCCGGCGGTAATTGGGATCGCGCTCAGTGATGCTCTGACTGACTAGCTTCAGAAGTGCGGTGAGAAGCCATGGAGGCATCCTAGTGTAGTTCTTGAACCTGTCAGGATGAAGCCAAAGCACTTGGAAAAGTAGGTAGTAGGCACCTTCATCAAGTTTACTCCCCCAAATAGGATGCCACTTTCAGTCCTAATAGCCATTCTTACAATTTAACACCCGACAGATTCAACTTGATAATTCTCCGAGATACTCAGCAAGATTCGCTCTGTCACGAGGCAAAAAAAGGTGACCTATTGCTGACAATAGGTGGAACTAGCGCTAGTTTAGTCGCGATGTAGCCACGCGGTGGAATTTCGGCCTTAGTTGCACATAATATTTTTAGGTTTTTATAATATTTTCTTGCGCCAGCGGCGCTTAATATTTTTCCCTGGTAAATTTTGTGTATTTCGTAGCATCTGACGCGCATTTCCTGTCTAATGTTTATTTCTCTCTTAAAACATGTATTTTTGTTTCGTTCTCAAAAAATCTAATCTTTTTTTTAATTTGAAAGCCCATGTTTGCATGTCGGGAAAAATGTGCCCTCCCCAAAATTGCTTTACTGGATCTCCCATTGTTGTTGGTATATTCGGGCAGTGCTTCCTACGCTATTGTGAATGTAAAATAAACAACAGGTCAAAGCACATTGGCGAAGCTAACGAAATTACACCGTGATTTTATTATTATTTTGAATGTTGCTTATCTTGTCGATTTTAATTTAGCTATCACAAATTTCGTATTACAAAAAAAGCATTCAGATTATGACGTCATAAATCAGTGGCCTATGTATTTCCCCGCAATCACAAACATTTACGCCACCGCATTACGACATAGCCTATCTAATCAGCTCAAGTGTATTAGTTTCAATTTTTATTGCCATATCTGCGACGCTTCAAATCCTTTTAAACTTGGCCCTTAGTTTAAAAAATTCTTTGATAAACACAATATATAATATCAGAGCCCCGTTTTGTAACATAAATGTTGGCATAAATGTTCAATGAAATTATTTTTTTGAATCCATTTATTAAGAACAAGGTGTAATGCAAAGGTACGAAAACATAGAACATATTTTTTTCTTTTATTTATATGACGTCATGTTTCTGGTTGACGAGCAATAAACTCTCTCTCTCTCTCTGTCTTATGAACAATACTATATTTAATACTTTCTTATATGTACTTGGGTGGCCAGTTGGTAAAGGCCGGTAAGTGTATGTTTCGAGCTATTCAGGAAATTGAACATGCGAACTAACACCAAGGAAAAGCCTTTTCATTGTGAGATATGTCAGAAGTCATTTGGTCAAGCGGGAAATTTACAAAAGCACATGCAGATTCACACTGGTGAAAAAACACACAATTGTGAAATATGCGGGAAGACCTTCGGTCAAGCGGGAAGTTTACGAACGCACATGCAGATTCACACTGGTGGAAAACCACACCATTGTAAAATATGTCAGAAGTCATTTGGTCAAGCGGGAAATTTACAAAAGCACATGCAGATTCACACTGGTGAAAAAACACACAATTGTGAAATATGCGGGAAGACCTTTGGTCAAGCGGGAAGTTTAAGAACGCACATGCAGATTCACACTGGTGAAAAACCACACAATTGTGGAATATGCGGGAAGACTTTTGGTTCAGCAGGATATTTGCGAACCCACATGCAAATTCACACTGGTGAAAAACTCCACCATTGTAAAATATGTCAGAAGTCATTTGGTCAAGCAGGACATTTGCGAACCCACATGCAGATTCACACTGGTGAAAAACCCCACTATTGCGAAATATGTCAGAAGTCATTTGGTCAGCCGAGAAATTTACGAACGCACATGCAGATTCACACTGGTGAAAAACCACACCATTGTAAAATATGTGGGAAGTCATTTGGTCAAGCAGGAAATTTACAAAAGCACACGCAGATTCACACTGGTGAAAAACCACACCATTGTAAAATATGTGGGAAGTCATTTGGTCAATCGGGTAATTTACAAAAGCACATGCAGATTCACACTGGTGAAAAACCACACCATAGTAAAATATGTCAGAAGTCATTTGGTGAAGCGGGAAATTTACGAAGGCACATGCAAATTCACACTGGTGAAAAACCACACCATTGTAAAATATGTGAGAAGTCATTTGGTCAAGCAGGAAATTTACAAAAGCACACGCAGATTCACACTGGTGAAAAACCACACCATTGTAAAATATGTGGGAAGTCATTTGGTCAAGCGAGTAATTTACAAAAGCACATGCAGATTCACACTGGTGAAAAACCACACCATTGTAAAATATGTGGGAAGTCATTCGGTCAAGCGGGAAATTTACAAAAGCACACGCAGATTCACACTGGTGAAAAAACACACAATTGTGAAATATGCGGGAAGACCTTTGGTCAAGCGGGAAGTTTACGAACGCACATGCAGATTCACACTGGTGAAAAAACCACACAATTGTAGAATATGCGGAAAGACTTTTGGTACAGCAGGATATTTGCGAACCCACATGCGGATTCACACTGGTGAAAAACCACACCATTGTAAAATATGTCAGAAGTCATTTGGTCAAGCAGGACATTTGCGAACCCACATGCAGATTCACACTGGTGAAAAACCCCACCATTGCGAAATATGTCAGAAGTCATTTGGTCAACCGGGAAATTTACGAAGGCACATGCAGATTCACACTGGTGAAAAACCCCACCATTGCGAAATATGTCAGAAGTCATTTGGTCAACCGGGAAATTTACGAAGGCACATGCAGATTCACACTGGTGAAAAACCACACCATTGTGAAATATGTGGGAAGTCATTTGGTCAAGCGGGAAATTTACAAAAGCACATGCAGATCCACACTGGTGAAAAACCACACCATTGTAAAATATGCGGGAAGTCATTTGGTCGAGCAGGACATTTGCGAAACCACATGCAGGCCCACGCTGGCAAAAAACCTTATCATTGTAAAATATGTGGGGAGAGATTCGCCCTAGCAGGAAATTTACGTAGGCACATGCAGATTCACACTGGTGGGAAACCACATCATTGTGTAAAAAAACACTGCTAAAAAACATCATTTAGAAAATCATTTACAAACTTCATAGTCTAGTCAATGTATCTGAACTGGACAACATTGCAACATAATTCATTTTTGGTACAATTGATTGAGTATGATTCCCTAAACCAACGAAAAGAAATCATATTATCGTGGCTCTATCTCTAACTAAAACGACTTCGGCTTCTCTAAGGAATTTTCATAACGTGAATAAATGGTTTATTGCGTCAACAAGAGCTTATTTTGCAGTTATTTTATATATATCACATATATCAGTTGATGTAATTGCATTTGGTTTGAATGATTTGAAGAGATATGGATGAACAGACCTAACGAATTTTGTCCAAATTTTTTCACAGCAAGACTTAAGGAAAATTTTAAAATGTATGAGATATCAATATTTGTTGCTCTCAAAGAGTTGAACTACATTATTTTATCGTATTCGACATTCGTCATAGGACATTGGAAAACTGAAAGTCGATGCTTTTCAGCTAAAATACTACTTGAATTTCAGGACATATATTCTATTTGTAATGTATTTACGTATTTTTTTCTTATGTGCAGTTTCCTCTTGATTCCTTTTTTTGCTTGTGTTTTAATTTTAACTATATTGTGAGTGTATGTGTGTTTGGACCCCTTCATTCTATTTTTTTAAGGGAAGGGATGTGTATCGACAGAGGTATCTCTATGAACCTTTTTGTGGGAAAATAATTGGTTATCTATATCAATATTTTGCGTACATGTCGTGTGTCCCAATCTGGTTGTACCCGGATGGCTCAACCGGTAAAATAGATGATGCGAGCTACGTGTTCCCAGTGATGGATGATCATATCTGAATGGCTTGCTGGACATTTCATTGGTGCACAATGGTTCACGTGAGCGTTGTCCACTCATTACCCCACCAATCATGTTGAAAATGTGCTGAATTTTCAGTCAAAACCATTCACTCCCAATTTGAAAACGGTGTCTGAACGAGATATCGCTTGTGTTTCATTTTTATTTATAATATATTTGTGTGTTTGGAGTCTCTTTATTTCATTTTTAAGGGAGGAGGGGTATGGTATGATGTGTTTGACCAAATTTAGTAATATTTTTATAGGTATTTTTTATTTTAGGTAAGCAAACACGTGGTACTTCTCTTTGTATGTTTCTTCAAAACCCACTTTTTAGCACATTTTTAAACTTTTTTTAGATTTTGTTTGACTTCCTGATAACTCTGTAATGTAATATCTTTACTTGTATCGCCTTTTGTGTCGACAGAAGTGTCAAAATAAACTACGTCTATGTATCTTTTTGGAAATAATTGTTTATTCATGTATATCAATATTTTGCGCATATGACGTGTGTCCAAGAATTTTGTGTGTGGCTATGGTCGATTATTTTCAGGAACTTTTATCAATATTCTTAATGTCACAATAGCAACCATCAATTGTAGAAGATTGGGGGACTCTTTCAGTTTTGTAGATTGCGAAAATATGAAATAGCACTACCGCAAAAAACGCACTGGATGAATGAAATGATGCAAAAATACGGAAAAAATGGAAACAGGATATGATAGTAACAAATTTTTCATCCATAGGAGTTTAAAACAATAAACACGCAAAAATATTTAAAAAATATTATAATTCCCTGAGTAGAGAATGCTAAATTTTCCCACGATATAGTAGCAAAATAAGATGGTCGTTTATCATCATCGTTTATTTCGATTTTACCATCAAACACACAAAGCAATAGATAATCAGGAGGAAAACACAAAATTTAGAATATAGGTTGAAGCAATATCCTAACGTAACACAAGCAATCAACAACAAAAAATATATCGAGCGTTGCCTTTGGTTTATTCACTGGTCTTCTCTTATACGAAAAATCAAACAAAGTGTCAATAGCTCAGGTTAATGTTGTGATTGTTACTCGGACCCTTTTGAGAATCCGGGCCGTTTTCTTGATACGAAGCAAACGAACTCTATACAATATTGCTCAACCTTGTCCCGTGGTAAATCTTACTTATGATACTGAAAAGTCAAAAGAGTGAGTAAAATTTGATTAAAACGTTCCAATAACCAAATCTTATTGGGCACAACGGCTCAGTGTATGACAAATATTGCACTCTCTATAAAACTACAAACTCGTTAATCTGATACAAAAAAATTAAATCGTTTTAAAAGGAAGAAATATTGCATCCGATAAACCGTGCGTACGGAACAGTGGTTTGGTCAATCCGGAAGCCACTTCCATAGCACATCCCAACTCACACACCCTTTTTGCATTACCACTGTGCTTGATGGACTAAGTTTCATGGGTGATAGTACTCCGTACCGTACGATAGTATTTTTTCCGTAAATCGTACCGAACTTCGTACTTGTACGAAATTAAGTTCCATTAATTTTTTCATTTATCGTATTAAATTTCGTACTAGTACGAAAACAGGTGCGATTTGCTAGGCAGCAATTTCGAACCGGACCTACTACCAATGTACAAAACAGCCTACTTGTTAAATGTGGCCATCGCAAGAAACATCACCAACATCTTAGATCAAAGTGATGCAGTTTTATGCTAGATGGTTTAAAGTCCAGGTCATTAAAACATAGGCGTAACTGGCGGAAGGGGAGGACATATGCTTATGCCCCACCCCCTCAATTTCAGTGTTCCTATTTATATATGGAATAGCGCATAATATGAGAATAATAGACCGGTGGTGATAAATAAAGTTGGGATGAGCACTGTCTTCGCGAAAAAATCTGGCATGGAGCAATATTTAGTATATTAGCAGAATTATATCGTCATAAATATTTCTCTCACGACGAAATAATTTCCGTTGTGCACCATTACATGGGTGTCGTGCAGACTTATTCGAAGGCACGGAACATTTCATTGTGCATTTTTGCGTCTGGTATTTCTGGGGCAATTCAAGTTCTCTTCTCATTACTGAATAATGCTATTTATTTGTTTATACCGGACAGACGTAGTCCCGACATGTCTATATCGTGACTTGGCTGTTTTTTTTTTATAAAATATAACTTCTAATTGAGATGAGCATTAGCTAACATTCAAATCAAAACAGTCTAAATGTATTATTATATCCTCATGTTTCTGCTCTGATAATATACTTCTACATGTCAGAGTTCAAACGAAACGATATAGTGATGGTTAGTTAGGGGAAGAGAGGTTTTCATTTCATTTTCATAATATTTTCGCGCGGCTGCGGCGCGCAATATTTTTTCCTGATAAATTTTGTGTATTTCGTAGCATTTACCCTTTAAATTGAGAGTTTTTATTCGCATTTTACGAAAATTTCAGTGAGATTCTGGTGCGCAGATATATTTTCCTGTCTGATAATGCTTATTTCGCTCTTAAAACATGTATTTTTCTTTCGTTCTAAAAAATGTAATCTTTTTTTTAAGTTGAAAGAAGAAAGAAATTACACTGTGGTTTTATTATTATGAATGTTGCTTATCTTATCTTGCGTCGATTTTAATTTAGCTATTACAAATTTCGTTATTACAAAAAAGCATTCAGATTATGATGTCATAAACCGGTGGCTTATATGTATTTCCCCGCAATCACAAATATTTACGCCATCGCATTACGACATAGCTTATCTAATCAGCTCAAGTGTATCAGTTTCATATTTCATATCTGCTATGTGGTAAATGAGAGTGTTAAAATATTTTCTTGAAAAGTGTCATCATTTGTAAGTGCAAAGATTATTATAGTTTATTGCAGATTTTTCTTTATATATAATTGGCAGGAATGGGTGATGGCAGACTTTGATGACCAACTGGTCGTATCGCCATTCCCCAGTCTGTACCGAAATACATATGCTGTGTATCTACATACAATTTAATGTATTATGTATTGCATTTCTGGTTGACAAAATAATAAATTCTCTCTCTCTCTGCGCCGCTTCAATTCATTTTTAACCCTTAGTTTAAAAAATTCTTTGATAAACACATTTATATTATCAGAGCCCTGTTATTATGAAAAGGTATAAATGTTCAATGAGATTATTTTTTTCAATTCATTTAAGAAGAATAAGGTGGAATGCGAAGGTACGAAATATATTTTCAACATACTCTACGAAGGAATAGCGTGGCAAATATTTTTTTCGTCAATTAATGAGGTCTTTATTAAGGATATTTTGCCATTTACGCACCTTTTCATGAAAAGCGAGGAAATTTCCCCATGATCCGCATGGTAGAATTTCTTCAAATTTTTTTCATGGGTGTAGAAATATACTTTGAACATACTGTAGAAAGGAATAGCGTGACAAATAATTCTTCCGTCAATTAATGACGTCTTCAATAAAGATATTTCGCTATGTTTGCAGTTTTACGGGAAAAGGGAGGGAAATTTCCCCACAATCCGCACAGTTGAGTTTCTTTAAATTTTTCCCTTTGGCGTACAAGTATGGTTTAAACACGCTACTCAAAGTAATATCGTGACAAACAAATATTTCACTATTTTGAACGAATATTTATGATTTGGCAAAGGCGGATATAGTAATGGAAAAATTGGTAACTGTTTGCTGGAAGTGTCTGCTAGCTTTATACAGGTCTGTGGATATATTTTCTCGTCATTAGGGTAGGCTATTTGAAGTAATCTGTTGACTACTAACTGACTATCTTTATACAGATAGATTCCAAATTGGATAAGGTAGGCTAGGATATACAGTACAGAGTAGGATGTTACGGAAAACATGAATTGATGCCGCTTGCCTATACAGGTATCGTACGGTACCGGTATAGGCCTACTGTACGGTGTCGAGTCTGAGAGTGGCACCGTATGCAGACTGGGCACCTTATTCATACAGGATACGAATGAAACGTATGTATAAGGACTACGTATGAAACGATATCCCAGAAGACCATTCACACTTCTCACTGGTATTGAAAAAAAGTAGTCTATACACACATTCGGAATTGGAATAACAAACAATTTCGAAGGTAAATTTTATGGTCCAATACATAAGAATCAGCTCCAAATTTCATTTTTTATCACCGGAAGACGCACAGAATATAGATAGAACCCGGAAACCATGATATATAGGAGAGGTATAAAGAAGACCAAAAAAACTAATCAGTTCCATAATTTCCTAAAACGCTCATCATTTTGACGCCACAGGGCAGTTGTAGGTTGTGGCAGATAAAGTGGCCTGCAGAACACTTCAAATAGCCTGACATACCTCTGGAATAAAATTGACGATGGTGGTATGGCAAATGTGTAATAAAGTGATTTGAAGCTGTTACTAGTAGCCAGAACCTGAACAAAAATTGAACTGAATGGAAATGCTATGTTATTTGTAAGTTTATGTTCAGTACAAACTGAACTACCAGTCTACAGTCGAGTGCAGTGAATGGTATCTGTCCTAGAACGACTGCAATGTTCATGCCTTTCACTAAGTCTGTTTCATACAAAACTATATGACATGTTTATATTGTAAAGTGTGGTGAATGATGTTTGTCCTAGACAGTGATGGCCAAACCACTATGTAATGCCAATGCCCAACATCTCAACTCTATTTGGCACCCAGGGTAGGAAGAAAAACATCGTACCGTAGGGTTATAAATTGCTTCTCCTCTGGGGGTATAGCCCGGCGGTAATTGGGATCGCGCTTGGTGATGCTCTGACTAACTAGCTTCAGAAGTGCGGTGAGAAGCCCTGGCGGCATCCTAGTGTAGTTCTTGAACATGTCAAGATGAAGCCAAAGCACTTAGAAAACTAGGTAGTAAGCACCTTCATCAAGCCTACTCCCACAAATAGGATGCACTCAGTAGGAATGGTGCCTGCGATGTCTCCTTTTCCAACACCCGTATGCAAACACGGCACTTTCAGTCATAATAGCCATTCTTACAATTTAACACCCAACAGGATCAATTTAATAATCTTCCGAGATACTCAGCATAATACGCTCTGTCACGAGGCAAAAAAACGTGACCTATTGTCGACAAAGTGGTGGAACTAGCGCTAGTTTGGTCGCGATGTCGCCACGCATTGAGCATGATCGGTGGAATTTCGGCCTCAGTTGCATAGTTAGTCAGGGAAAAGAGGTTTTCATTTTCATAATATTTTCGCGCGCCAGCAGCACTTAATATTTTTTCCTGATAAATTTTGCGTATTCCGTAGCGTTTAGCTTTTAAAGTGAGAGTTTTGATTAAATTTTTACAAAAATTTCATCGAGTTCCTGGCGCACAGATACATTTTGCTGTCCGATAATGTTTATTTCGCTCTTAAAACATATATTTTTGTTTCGTTCTCAAAAAATCTAATCTTTTTTTTAATTTGAAAGCCTATGTTTGCATGTCGGGAAAAATGTGCCCTCCCCTAAATTGCTTTACTGGATCCGCCATTGTAGTTGGTATATTCGGGCAGTGCTTCCTACGCCATTGTGAATTTAAAATAAAAAACAGGTCTTTTATTCATATGATGTCATGTTTTTTGGTTGACGAACAATAAACTCTCTCTTATTGAACAATACTATACTTAATACTTTCGTATATGTACTTAGGTGGCTAGTTGGTAAAGGCGCTAGGTGTATGTCTTAAGCTATTCAGGAAATTAAACATGCGAACTCACACCGAGGAAATGCCGTTTCATTATAAAATATTTGGAAAGCCATTTGGTCAAGCGGGAAGTTTACAAAAGCACATGCAGATTCACACTGATGAAAATCCAAACAATTCTGAAATATGCGGAAAGACTTTTGGTCGTGCAGGAAATTGCAGATTCACACTGGTGAGAGACCTTATCATTGTAAAATATGTGGGAAGTCATTTGGTCAAGCAGGAAAATTACGAAGACACATGCAGATTCACACTAGTGGAAAAACTTTTTATTGTGAAATATGTGGGAACACATTTGGCTTAGCAGGAAGTTTACGAACGCACATGCAGATTCACACTGGTGAAAAACCACACCATTGTAAAATATGTGGGAAGTCATTTGGCCAAGCAGGACATTTACGAACCCACGTGCAGATTCACACTGGTGAAAAACCACACCATTGTAAAATATGTGAGGAGTCATTTTGTGAAGCGGGATCTTTACGAAGGCACATGCAGATTCACACTGGTGAAAAACCACACCATTGTAAAATATGTGAGAAGTCATTTGGCCAAGCAGGACATTTACGAACGCACATGCAGATTCACATTGGTGAAAAACCACACAATTGTGAAATATGCGGGAAGATTTTCGGTCGTGCAGGAAATTTGCGAACCCACATGCAGATTCACACTGGTGAAAGACCTTATCATTGTAAAATATGTGGGAAGTCATTTGGTCGTGCAGGATATTTGCGAACCCACATGCAGATTCACTCTGGTGAAAAACCACACCATTGTAAAATATGTGAGAAGTCATTTGGTCAAGCGAGAAGTTTACGAACGCACATGCAGATTCACACTGGTGAAAAACCACATCATTGTAAAATATGTCAGAAATCATTCGGTAGAGCAGGACATTTGCGAAAACACATGCAGATTCACACTGGTTTAGAACCACGCCATTGTAAAATATGTCAGAAATCATTAGGTAAAGCCAAAGATTTGCGGAGGCACACGCTGGGGAATAACCAGATAATTTAAATATATGTAAGTAATATGTAAGACATTCGGCTAAGCAGGACATTTACAGACACATGAAGATTCACACTGGTGGAAAACCACACTGTTATGAAACACCCTTTGAAAAATCATTCGCATACATTATAGTCTAGTCAATGTATCATTTATACTTGACAAAATTACTATCGATTGAGTATGATCTCCTGAACCACTAATGAGAAAATCATGTAATCGTGACTCTATTTCAAACTAAATTAACTTCCAATCGAATTTTCCCAACTTGAAGAAATTATTTATTGCTTCGACAAGGCAAATGGATCGCTTATTTTGCACACTTTATATATCACATACATTAGTTGATGTAATTACATTTGGTCTGGGAACAAAATTAGGCATTAGAGACATAGATCGACAGACCTAAAAATTTTGTTCAAATGTTTTGATAGCAAGAATTGAGAATCTGAAAGACGATGCTTCAAAAATTTGGTACTATCATATCCTGTTTCTATTCATTCTGTATTTTTCCCATCATTTCATATGTCCAAAGCGTTCCTTGCAATCTCGAAAACTGGAAAAAACCTATTTTTTGTTTACATTTCATGTTTGCTATTTCGACAAGACAATTTGGATATTGATCATGAAAATAACCGATTACGCACAAATTTTTGTTGTTGCGTGACGTTTTCTTTCTAGCCACATTGGCATTGAATTGTGAAATATTCAGATACACTATTCTGGGATTTTCTAGCTGTGTCGTTATAGCCACTACCTTTATATATTTACAATTGCAGCCCACGTATGTATTCTTTATTACAAGATTTACATTTTACCGTGGTATTATGTTTATGTGCCAATTCTTTACAGCATGTTAAATAAATTGTACTTTGCCACATGCGGAACAAATAATATTCTCCTTTTTTCTAAATTTCTTGCTCTGTACAAGTATATCTATTTCCACAACATTGTTTTCCCACGCAGTATTTCGTATTACAATGGGCACACACAAATTCATTTTGCTGTTTCATTTATTTGCTGTTTGCAATTATCCTCTTGACCATTATAAATGTCCATTTGTCAAAGAGCCAAGGAATAACAATGGCGTATTTAGAACTTAAACAAGGGGAGGCAAAATTTGATAAATTCGATAATTTTGTGTTGAAATCATAACGTCACAGACATAAAAAAAATTGACTTGGTAATGGCATTTTTAGCATTAAATAATATCCTCTACGCGTTTACGACACGGCAATATGAGTTTGAGATTGCCTACATTTTAAATCACTTAAAATATCATGTTGAGATTTTTTTTTTGGTTGGCAGAAATACGCAAGTTGATATTGAATGTGCAGGAGATTGTGCATATTAAAACGTTGACATGTAATAGGTAGGCTATTGTTCGAGGTTAGGGTCAACTCGGTGTTGAATGTATAACAGAATGTACACAGTAGAAGGTTGTCGTATTGGGGATGCCCAGTTAGCTCGATCGGTAATGAGTTGGAAATACGCATCGAGCTAAGCATCTCCTACCGTTATGACGCAGTTTCGAATCCAGTGAGGAATGATGATTATATGCGAGAGGTCTGCTGGACGTCTCGCTGGTGCATGGTGGTTCACGCAAGCACCGCTTACGGCTTCCTCCTTCCATACAGGTGACCAACTCATTCCATACAAGTTACTGCAGCATTTTATCAGTATGATTGCCACACAAATCATTGAGTACTCAAAATATAATTAAAATTAGGGATGACAAAAATTAAAGAATTTCTGGTTTCAAATCGAAACGAATTTTTTCCCGAATCCAAAGTTATGTAGTAATCGAAAATAGACATTTTATCAAGTTATAATTTACATGAATATTTGCACTTCACGGTATTTTTCACAACATCATGCACCAAATATTCCAGAACTCTGATCAAAACCGATTTATATTTTCAGATAGTTCTTAAATTAGTTCATTCTGCAGCAAAATCATGATATATGTAAAAATCCACCTTGATTTGATAAAAGAAGAGAATGCAGCGGAATCATGATAAATCATAGCATGACACCGTCAGAACCACGTGACAAGTGAATAATATACAGCATAATCATGATAAAACACTAACTAACCATCTGAGGCAAAACTGTCCTTTAACAGGGTAAATCTTTTGAGCGTGACATTTATATTAAACCTCTCGATCATGTAGAAGTGCAGGAAAATAAATTTGGCATCCGAATAACTGTTGATCCTGCAGTATTGTATTGGTTTAACTGTGAATTAGGTGTTATCTCTCTTCATGTAAATAATTTCTTATGGGTTGACTCAGAAGATTTTGAAGAGAAAACATAATTAACGAATTGAAAAAAAATTCAAAGTTGGAGTTGAGTGTACTTGAAAGTTTTGATATCTTGTGCCTGAAATTGAATACTGACATTGATGAGAATATTCTGATTAAACATAACTGTATAGAATCATTAGGAGTTGAAGTCTTTAAAGATAAAGAATTCTCCAGTTGATGCAGACATTCTCAAGGTTTGTTCATTGCTTCACAACATTTTGAGGGTTTCAATTCAAACTAGACAAGATATATCGGTCATGTACCTTAACGTTCACTTTAACGCATTGCATTTCCAGAACTGCGACGGAGATCAATAAAATTGTTAAGGCAATTCAAAGTGAATAGCAATCCATCAGTAACCGATGCTTAACAAAATTTGTTTCGTCAATATATTTCTGACTGGAGAACAACAATAACAGGTAACACCGTGAATACTTTCGGGCAAGATTATCAAAACATGGGATTACATTATCTCACTGAGAAATATCAATCAGGAATGAAATGCATATGGGACCGATGAAAGATTTCTAACATCCGAAGGGTCCAACGACTTGAATGTAATAAAATAAGAGCTAAAGAAAAGGTGCGATGGAGATTTTTGGTTATTTTTTCAGAAAGAGCAGCAAATTTCTCGTAACAAATATTTTGATGAGGAATTCATCTGAAAAAGGATTGAGCTGAATGCGAGCAGTTTCTTTCACTAATTTTATCATAATTTTTGTGGATTCAGCCGGAGTTAAACTTTGATTCAATTCAATCTTTTGGCTGATTTCGATTAAACATCAACATTGTTTTCGTCTCGGTATCCAATTTCGTAATTCACCTTGATTTTAAACAGCTGATTTCCACCGATAAGGCTTTTCGCAAATTATCCTGTGGGTTAGCAATACTTATACTGTTATTTGTGTGAATACAGGTATTCACAATTGTGAATTCGCATGTGCCATTGTTAACCCATTCACGATTATGAGTTCGCATGTGCCTTCGTAAACCTCCAACTTGAACAAATGCCTTTCCGCATGTGACACAGCGATAAGGCCTCTCACCAGTATGAATTCGCATGTGCCTTTGTAAACCTCAGACTTGAACAAATGCCTGTGATGATTCGTGGCCCATTGATCGGCCGTCATTGAAGGACATAGCGAAGGATGAGGACCTCAACTCCGCTGCTGGGAGTTTAAATCTTCGCCCCCCGCACGGTTACCGGTACTACTATCCGTTGGTCCCCTTTGGTGGTCCGGACACTCCGCTACGTAATGACCTTTGCCTTGACAGTTGAAACAAACTCTGTCTGGGCAAGCGGTTTTACGGTGTCCACTATCGCCACACACAGTGCAGCCCCTACGTCGGTTAGAAGGTCCTCGAAACGTAGTCATCTAACTATTCTGTATAATCGACTTCAATTCAACCCTTAAGGCTTTGAACTCACCCATCTCTTTTACAAACACATACATCTTGAATACCTACCTTGGCATCTAGTGACTCACCTGACATCTCCGACCGCGCAGCACTTACTGCAGCTATTACCGGCTTTTAGCGATCTTAACCCCTCCTGCTTCGTTTCCACGCTTCATGGTATTGTACAGAGTGGCCGAAGCTACCGCGTCATTCAACGTAACCGGTTGCCGCATTGTCACCTGAATTCGCATATCATTATCATAAAGACCCATTAAAAACTGTTGCCTGATAAGTTCGTCACGAGCTGAACCATTCAGCATCGGGCAAGCTTTCAAGTCCCATCGTCCGCAGAACCGCGGCGAAGTTAGACGGAGTTTCCTCTGGCGCCATTTCTCGACTATGAAATTTGGTTCGCCAGAGCGCTTCACCATTTCCGAGACTGAACCGCAACTACCATTCCCCGCAGAGGCAGGAACCTTTGGCAAAGACGCAGGACTACTGCTACCAAGTGGGGACGCTAGATCAGTCATCAGTCCGCTCATGCTATCCACGGGTCCCTCACCTCTAGTAGGATACCCATCTGTCAAGTTACCGCTATGCCACACTGGCCTAGTCATGTCCACCTGCGGTGACTTTAAAATCGGTTTTGCCCTTACATCTTTCACATCAGTTTCCTCTTCCACTTCAAAGTTAACCTTTTTACCGGACTTCGTGTCATTGGCATTAGGCTGGTCTTCGATACACCTACCCAAACCCATAGACAAACCATCAGACAACAATCGTTTTATTTCTTAAAACAACTACCTATATCATCTTTCATTTTACCAATTTCACCTTTCATCTGGTTCATGGATATCTTAATTGAGCCTATTTCACCTTGTTGTTCCGTCAGCCAATCTTCGAAGGCTAGTTGTCTACTTTTGACAGACTCTTCTAACGCCCTTAGATTGTCTAAACATTCTTGCAAATTGTTCATCTTTGCTACTGAACCGAGGTCGTGGTTCGTAACAGACTTACTTCGCCTACTCATAACCGTGCTCGCCAAAATTTGTAATGACCCGGTCTAAAGAATCTGAATATTTCCCCGCCAGTCGACCAGTCAGTTATCAGGTTACAGGATTATGTGCAGGCAAGTATAGTAATGGTTAATGAAACAAACGAAAGTAAGACAAGACAGATAAAAAGGCTAGGCTAATCGATAAAGATCTAACGGTTCACACTAAATTTTGGTAAGCTATTAAATACAGCACTAACCAGTGTATTGAGTACCCCAAGCTAAAACCTAAAAAGAACTATTAGGTTACAAGTAAAATTACAAAGCAAGAGAAACTTACAAAATCATCGTTCAAGGAGACGTCGTGAGCAGAAAAGAGAGCTATCTATTTACCCGTCGGTTTATATAGCCACAATTCACTCTACGCGGACAAAATCAGGGTTCCCTTCGATGAGCTCGTGGTCATATCAAAATTCGAAAACTATTTTCAATCATTACGTATATATAAGCGTCATCAACGCTTGGTTTATTCCTTGGGGGTGAAAGAGGTTTCATAAAACTCTGCTGCCTGTTAAATAATTTCTTCAGGACTATTCATCTCTCCACCCTCATAAATCATAATTCTAGAATCATTTTTATTCGCATTATATGTTTCTCTTTTAAGAATATTTTGATAATTTTGCTCAAATGTTCAACACCATGTTTTGTTACGAAATTAAGAGAAAATAGAGTGATACTAATAGTTTCAAATTCTGCTTCATTGTTGCCACATTTTACATTTCTTAATGCGTTGTGCAGTGCAGTATGACACGGTTACATAATACTGCATACTTTGCAGAATTATAAAATATATATATTCATTTCAGTATAAATATAAAATTCTTACATATTGTTGGAGAAAAACAACTCAATCTTAATGGATATCAAGAATAAAGGCACAACAAAGAAGAGTTTTCCTTGTCTAAACTGTGATGAAAACTTCTCATCGGCAACTGATTTAAAAAAACACATGTTGAAACACATATATGGTGAAGAAGAATATTTTAGCTCCGATGAAATAAATAGTAATGCAGCAAAAGATGGAAGTGGGGAGGCATTTCTACAAGAATGTGTTTTACAAAAACAAATGAAGAATCATACTCGTGAAACACCTCATTATTGTGAAGTAAGTGGGAAGTCCTTAATGCAAGCACTGCGAACACATACGAATACTTACACTGGTGAAAAACCTTATTATTGTGAAATATGTGGGAAGACATTTGGTCGAGCAGGATATTTACGAAGGCACATGCATATTCACACTGGTGAAAAACCACACCATTGTAAAATATGTCGGAAGTCATTTGGTCAAGCAGGACATTTGCGAAGGCACATGCGGATTCACACTGGTGAAAAACCATACAATTGTGAAATATGCAGGAAGACATTCAGCCTAGCAGAAAATTTACGAAGACACATGCAGATTCACACCGGTGAAAAACCCCACCATTGTAAAATATGTCAGAAGTCATTTGGTCAATCAGGGGATTTACGAACGCACATGCAGATTCACACTGGTGAAAAACCACACAATTGTGAAATATGCGGGAAGACTTTTGGTCGAGCAGGAAATTTGCGAACCCACATGCAGATTCACATTGGTGAAAGACCTTTTCATTGTAAAATATGTCAGAAGTCTTTTGGTCAAGCAGGAAAATTACGAAGGCACATGCAGATTCACACTGGTGAAAAACCGCACAATTGTCAAATATGCGGGAAGTCATTTGGTCAAGCGAGAAGTTTGCAAACGCACATCCAGATTCATTCTGGTGAAAAACCACACCATTGTAAAATATGCGGGAAGACCTTTGGTCGAGTGGGAAATTTACAAAATCACACGCAGATTCACACTGGTGAAAAACCACACCATTGTAAAATATGCAGGAAGACCTTTGGTCGAGCGGGAAATTTACGAAGGCACATGCAGATTCACACTGGTGAAAAACCACACCATTGTAAAATATGTGAGAAGTCATTTCGTGAAGCGGGAAATTTACGTAAGCACATTCAGATTCACAATGGTGAAAAACCATACCATTGTAAAGTATGTGGGAAGTCATTTGGCCGAGCAGGAAATTTACGAACTCACATGCAGATTCACACTGGTGAAAAATCACACCATTGTAAAATATGTGAGAAGTCATTTGGCGAAGCGGGAACTTTACAAAGGCACATGCAGATGCACACTGGTGAAAAACCACACAATTGTGAAATATGTGGGAAGACTTTTGGTAGAGCAGGACATTTGCGAACCCACATGCAGATTCACACTGGTGAAAAACCCCACCATTGTAAAATATGTCAGAAGACATTTGGTCAATTAGGAAATTTACGAAGGCACATGCAGATTCACACTGGTGAAAAACCTTATCATTGTAAAACACGTGGGAAGTCATTTGGTCAAGCAGGAAAATTAGGGAGGCACATGCAGATCCACACTGGTGAAAAACCTTTTTGTGGTTAAATATATGGGAACACATTTGGCCTAGCAGGAAATTTACGAAGGCACGTGAAGATTCACACTGGGAGGGGGTGAAATGGATTTTTAAAATGTTCGGAATATTGATATCTTTTTAATATCAACAGTTTGCCTAAACTTTCTAATATTTGAGAAAAGAATACCCATATAAAAATATCTACACGACGGTTGACACTATTGGGGAAAATTACAGTATCATTAGTGAATTTTTACCTATAATATCTCTGTTACCTGTGAGAATTCCATCATCTTGCATAGTTAAATTGTCAAGAATATGCTATCAGTTTTTATGGGGATCTAAATGGGAGAAGGCGAAACGAACTTATTGGGCGAGTGAATTGTGGGGGAATCGGTATGATAGACGTGCAATCATTTTAGTAAGCCAAAAGTTGAGATGGGTTAAATATGTGTTGGAACTTGTATTCCAGACACACTGTGTTTAATAGGATGAATTGCATTACTTTGAAAGATTTGGTGTACTGCTGGCATACTTAGACAAAAGTCGGTATACAACTATTATGGTTTAATCGCTTCATATTATTGCGCAATAATGCTATTTTTATACCACGTTTCGTTGGAAAAATGGATGCAATAGATAGTAGATATTCTGAACCCGCATATTAGTGTTATGTCGTATGATCAAACTCATGTGAAAAACAACTTGAATGGCTATTAGAGTGGCTTGTATAACTACTTGAATTAAAATTTTTTGCAAGTGTTGAAAAAGTTGGTAAATATTGCTATCGAACACTTATCGAGAAAATATTGACGGCACCTGGAGATTTTTAGGCGTGAAAATTCGACATTAGTAAAAAGATGTTCGACTGGTATTTACTGTAAGCGAAGATGTATGTTCCTACGATAGCCAAAAGCTTTCGTTCGTTTCATGTAAAATTTGATTCGAGAGCAGTGCCAACAAAAGTATTATTGCATAAAATGAATAAGTGCCAAATCCTGTCATTTTATCGAATTCACGCGAAGCACAACTTTAATTACTATTATAGTGATACATATAACTACTTGGAACTGATTTGAAGCAAATTGGCGAAATGTTGATAATCCGAATGCTGAAAAATATTCGACATATTCAAATATCGCAAATTTTGACAAGTGTTGAGAAAGTTAGTAAATACACTTATCGAGAAAATATTGACGGCACCCGAAAAAGGGTTAAGGCGTGGGAATTGGACATTAGTAAACATATGCCCGATTGGTATTTGCTGTATAATAAAATGTATTTTCCTACGATAGAAACAAAATTTCGTTCGTTTCATGTAAAATTTTGCTTTGAGAGCTCAGAGCAGTGCCAACGAATGTACTATTGTATAAAATGCATAAAGTACCAAATTCTAAATATGTTTATAATGAGTTGGAAACTGTATATCATCTTATTTTTGTGTATTATTTGGTTCAATAATTCTGGGAAGATGTTAATAGTTGGATGTGTTCAAAACATGAACTAAACATAAACTTATCAATTAAAGAAATGCTATTGGGGGTGAGAGAAATCAGGTTATCAACTGTGTTTCATTATGTTGAAGTTATTTTATTTATAGTTGCAAGTTAAAAAAGTTAAATGAGACCACAGTTTTCACAGTTCACTTGAATGTTATCTATTGTTAAAAATTGCGAAT
The DNA here is from genome assembly GCA_963675895.2 of Styela plicata. Lineage (NCBI taxonomy): Eukaryota > Metazoa > Chordata > Ascidiacea > Stolidobranchia > Styelidae > Styela > Styela plicata. The sequence continues at coordinate 19,863,316 of OZ023150.1, read as the reverse complement.
AAAACATTGCAAGGAGTCATGGGAAAACGTTGTCACATATAGAGAAATGGCCAAGTTAAATTTTATTCTGTAGTATTAACAATGTATCAAATGTTGCCATGTTATGGGAGTGTCATGTTTTTTTGCTTTATGTAATAAAAAAGTTCGTATTTTGAATTAAGTATCGCATCAGATATGGTTTTGATGAATAACGCCAAACCAAATTCTCCTCTAAGGCAAAAACCGACCAAACTTTGCTAAATTGGATTGCCACTGGGGGCACTAACCAATTAGGTAAGTAGGTTCATTTCTCCATAATCAGCATAATGGCAATAAATGATTGGTAAAAAACAATTAAAAAACAGAACCTGACATCAAGCTTAAAAACGTGCTTATTGAAAGAAAGTGCCAGAATGCGAGTTTACACGCGTTTGCGCACCTCCGCATTGAATAACGAATTTTGTATTTTTGTTTGGGTGTATGGAAATAATACTCTCCCACACTTTCTCTCTTTTCACACACCACAACCATCCAAAGGAGTTCAAAATAATAAAAACGCAAAAAAAGATTAAAGAATAAAATAATTGGTGTTATAATTTGCCCTTATTGAAAAAAATATAATATACAAATTACATAGCCAAGCTGAGAAATACTAGAGTAGAAAATGCCAAATTGTCCCACGAAATATTAGAAAAATAAGAGGGTCGTTTATCATCATCATTTATTTATTTTGATTTTACCATCAAGCACGCACAGAAGCGACTCAAACAAAGCGATAGATAATCAGGAGGCAAAACATAATTTAGAATAAAGTTTAAAACAATGGTCTAAATTCAGTGCGTATAACCACTCACACTTACAACTCAATGGGAAACGCGTGCAATCAACAACGAAAAAATCTCGAAATTATTCGGGCGTTACTTTTGGTTTATTCACTGGCATATTCTTATACAAAAAATCCAACGAAGTGTCAATAGCCCAGGCGAATGTTGTGATAGTTACACGTACTCTTTTGCGAATCCGGTCCGTTTTTCTGGTACCAAACAAGCGAAGCCTATGCAATATCAGAATATTGCTCAACGCCTGTTCCGTGATAAATCCCACACTGAAAAATCTACATAAAAGTGAGTAAAATAGGTTGAAATGTTCCAATAACTAAATCCTATTGGGCACAACGACTCAGGGTATGACAAATATTGCACTCTCTTTAAAACTACAGACTCGTTAATGTGATACAAAAAAATTAAATCGGAGGAAATATTGCATCCAATGAACCGTGCGTACAGTGGTTTGGTCAATCCGGAAACCACTTCCATAAGAGCACATCCCCACTCACACACCTTTTTCGCCTCACCACTGTGCTTCATGGACTAAGTTTCCAGGGTGATAGTACGGTACGAAATTTTTATCGTACTTCGAACCAGCGAAGTAATTTCGTACCGAACCAACTACCAATGTACAAAACAGCCTACTTGTATAATCTAACCATCGCCAGAAACATCACCAACACCTTAGAGCAGTTTTATATCATCTGGTTTAAAATCCAGGTCATTAAAACATAGGCGGAAGGGGAGGACATATGCTTTAGCCCCCCCCCCCCCCCCCAAATATCAGAGTTCTTTATATATAGAATAGTGCATAATATGACAACGGTAGATCGATGGTGATAAATAAAGGGGGGCGAGCACTGTCTTCGCGAAAAAACCTGGCATGAATTTAATATATTAGCAGCATTGTATCTTCAAAAATAATTCTCTCACGACGAAAGAATTTCCGTTGTGCACTATTACATGGGTGTCGTGCAGACTTATTCAAAGGCATGGAACATTTTCATTGTGCATTTTTGCGTCTGGTATTTCTGGTGCAATTTAAGTTCTCTTCACATTACTGAATCATGCTATTTATTTGTTCATACCGGACAGACGTAGCCCCGACATGTCTATATCGTGACCTGGCTGTTTTTTTTTTTTATAAAATATAACTTCTAATTCAGATGAGCATTAGCTAACATTCAACTCAACCTAAATATATTATTATATCCTCCTGTTTCTGCTCTGATAATATATATACTTCTACGTGTCAGAGTTCAAACAAAACGTTATAGTGGTGGTTAGTTAGGGGGAGAGAGGTTTTCATTTTATTTTAATAATATTTTCGCGCGGCTGCAGCGCGCAATATTTTTCCCTTGATAAATTTCAGTGAGCTTTTGGTGCGCAGATACATTTCCCTGTCTGATAATGTTTATTTCGCTCTTAAACATGTATTTTTTTTCGTTCTAAAAAAATGTAATCTTTTTTTAAGTTGAAAGAAGAAAGAAATTACACCGTGGTTTTATTATTATGAATGTTGCTTATCTTATCTTGCGTCGATTTTAATTTAGCTATCAAAAATTTTATTATTACAAAAAAGCATTCAGATTATGACGTCATAAATCGGTGGCTTATATGTGTTTCCCCGCAATCACAAACATTTACGCCTCTGCGGTACGACATAGCTTATCTAATCAGCTCAAGTGTTGCATTTTTATAGCCATATCTGCGCCGCTTCAAATCACTTTAAACCCTTAGTTTAATAAATTCTTTGATAAACACAATTTATATTATCAGAGCCCCGTTATGAAAAGGCATTAATGTTCAATGAAATTATTTTTTTGAATTCATTTAAGAAGAATAAGCTTTGCTGCGAAGGTACGAAAACATAGAACATATTTTATTTTTTAATTCATATGATGTCGTGTTTCTGGTTGACGAGCAATGAACTCTCTCTCTCTCTTATGAACAATACTATATTTAATACTTTCGTATATATACATAGGTGGCCAGTTGATAAAGGCGCTAGGTGTATGTCTTGCGCTATTCAGAAAATTGAACATGCGAACTCACATCGAGGAAAAGCCTTTTCATTGTGAAATATGTGGGAAGCCATTTGGTCAAGCAGGAAATTTACGAACGCACATGCGGATTCACACTGGTGAAAAAACCACACCATTGTAAAATATGTCAGAAGTCATTTGGTCAAGCGGGAAATTTACGAACGCACATGCAGATTCACACTGGTGAAAAACCACATCATTGTAAAATATGTCGGAAGTCATTTGGTCAAGCAGGAATATTACAAAGGCACATGCAGATTCACACTGGTGAAAAACCACATCATTGTAAAATATGTGGGAAGACTTTTGCTAGAGCAGAAAGTTTGCGAAAGCACATGCAAATTCACACTGGTGAAAAACCACACCATTGTGAAATATTTCAGAAGTCATTTGGTGAAGCGGGAACTTTACGAAAGCACATACAGATTCACACTGGTGAAAAACCACACAATTGTGAAATATGCGGGAAGAGATTCGTCCAAGTGGGAAATTTACGAAGGCACGTGCAGATTCACACTGGTGAAAAGCCACACCATTGTAAAATATGTGGGAAGTCATTTGGCCGAGCAAAAAATTTACGAACGCACCTGCAGATTCACACTGGTGAAAAACAACATCATTGTAAAATATGCAGGAAGACATTCGCCCTAGCAGGAAATTTACGAAGGCACATGCTGATTCACACAGGTGGAAAACCACACAATTGTGAAATATGCGGAAAGAGATTTGTCCAAGTGGGAAATTTACAAAGACACATGCAGATTTACACTGGTGAAAAACCACACCATTGTAAAATATGTGGGAAGTCATTTGGTGAAGCGGGAACTTTACGAAGGCACATGCACATTCACACTGGTGAAAAACAACATCATTGTAAAATATGCAGGAAGAGATTCGCCCTAGCAGGATATTTACGAAGGCACATGCTGATTCACACAGGTGGAAAACCACACAATTGTGAAATATGCGGAAAGAGATTCGTCCAAGTGGGAAATTTACGAAGGCACATGCAGATTCACACTGGTGAAAAACCACACCATTGTGAAATATGTGGGAAGTCATTTGGTGAAGCGGGAACTTTACGAAGGCACATGCACATTCACACTGGTGAAAAACCACACAAAATCTGAAATATGCAGGAAGAGATTCGCCCTAGCAGGAAATTTACGAAGGCACATGCAGATTCACACAGGTGGAAAACCACATCATTGTGTAAAATCACACTGCTAAAAAACATCATTTGAAAAATCATTCGCAAACGTCATAGTCTAGTCAATGTATCATTTGATCTCGACAACTTTGCAACATAATTCATTTTTGGTACAATTGATTGAGTATGATTTCCTAAGCCAACGAAAAGAAATCATGTTATCGTGGGTCTATCTCAAACTAAAACGACTTCGGCTTCTCTGAGGAATTTTCAAAATGTGAAGAAATGATTCATCGCTTCAATAAGCGCTTATTTTGCTCATTTTATATATATCACATACATGACAGTTACAGTCGATGTAATTGCATTTGGTTTAGGAACACTAATAGGCATTAGAGATATGGATGGACAGACCTAACGAATTTTGTACAAATTTTTTCATAGCAAGACTTGAAAAAAGAATACTTTTGTAAGGAAAATTTTTAAAATGCATGAGATATCAATATTTGCTGCTCAGCTAAAATACTACTTGAATTTTAGGACATATATTCTATTTGTGTTGTATTTACGTATTTTTTTCTTATGTTCAGTTTCTTCCTAATTCCTTTTTTATAATTCCCTTTTATATTGTCTTTAATTATATTGTGAGTGTATGTGTGTTTGTGGCCTCTTCATTCTATTTTTTTAATGGGAGGGATGTGTATTGACAGAGCTATCTCTATGAACATTTTTGGGGGGAAATAATGGGTTATTCATCTATATCAACATTTTGGGTAGATGTCGTGTGTCCCAATCTGGTTGTACCCGGATGGCTCAACCGGTAAAATAGATGATTCGAGCTACGCGTTTCCAGTGATGGATGATTATATTTGGAAGGTTTGCTGGACAATTCGCTGGTGCACAATGGTTCACGTAAGCGTTGTTCACTCATTTCTCCACCAATCATGTTGGAAATGAGTTGACCTTTAAGCCAAAACCTCCACTCCCAATTTTAAAATAGTGTCTGAACGAGATGTCGCTTGTGTTTTAACTAGAAATATAATATATTTGTGTGTTTGGAGTCTCTTTATTTCATTTTTGTGGGAGGATGGGTTCTATACGATGTGTTTGACCGAAATTTGTAATATTTATACAGTTATTTTTTATTTGAGGTACGCAAACACCTGTTACTCTTTGTATGTTGTATGTTTCTTTAAAACTCACTCTCTAGCACGTTTTTGATCTTTTTTTCGATTTTGTTTGCTTTCCTGATAACTCTGTAATGTAATATCTTCATTTGTGTCGACAGGGGTGTCGAAATAAACTATGTCTAGGTACCTTTTTGGTGGGAAATTATCCTCTATATTTTGCACAGATGTTGTGTGTCCCAGAATTTTGTGTGTGACTGTGGTCGAATGTTTTCAGGAACCTATATCAATATTCGAAATGTCACAATAGCAACCATCAGAGGATTGGGGGACTATTTCAGTTTTGTAGATCGTGAAAATATGAAATAGCACTACCGCAAAAAGGTACGCCCCTTGTGGGTCTGGAATATATTTCATTTAATCACCAAATCTACAAATATGTATCCGTAGGGGGGATGCAAATTTTATTAAAAAAATCTTCACTCACCGACTAATTTCTGAGAATATATAAGTGCTGCTCAACAACAGATAAATCACAAATTTCCTTTTTTGAAATGGCCCAGTGGTGCAAACTTCACATAAAGATGCGAATATTTTCTCTAATTGATCGGGTGCCCGCTGCAAACATTATGAAATCGTTGTTTAACATTCATTTATTTTTTATTTTCTCCCCCTATTTTCGGATACCCCACTGAGCATTATTGTCTGTTGAAGTTCCCTCTGAGCAAATCAGCGCTCAAAAGAAACCAATTAGCGACCGCTTTTATTTGACAATGTCAATGCAGTATAAAACGTAGTGCCAGCAACTGCAGTTTAAGTGGGAAGCATCCCATACTAAACTGAACCGCTATAATAGCGTTGATTAATTGGTATCTGCCCTGGAGGATATATGAAAACCTTAGCATTTGTCATCCTCAGGACATGCCATATTTGCGTTATCGATGCACAGACTGCATATCGCACATTCCAGTTCCGCTTTCAACGCGTTCAGCTTGTTCACCTTCGCATCTGGATGTGGATTCTTACTATTATTGCTTCACGAAGTACAATAACACAGATGAAGGCAGATACTTTTGAGAAAGGCAGCGTATCATTACTACGACTATCTTTTGACTTTCAAAGCTTATTTATCTCTGTTAAATAATATGTAGAACATAAATTTGCCTTTGTGATCATAACTTTTTTTGTGATGCTTGAGCAGCAGGCAAAACCTGGCATCTGCGCTGATCACAGTAACATGTGATTTTTGGATCGATCAGAGCTTTTACCTCTTTAAGCATGAGCCACAGATGAACCACGTCGTTTTGCAAATGATAAAAAACATTACCATATTTAAATCAGATTAACATATTCAAATAATACCCCCCAGAGCAAACATAAGGATAGCGCTATCAATGCATGGTCCACCTGTGCTCCATGCTTTACAAAATGTTACTTGTATTAGATCTTTCATTTTTGTAATCATATGTTGGCGAAGACGAATCAGCTGTCAACGGTCCTATTTCTAGCACATTAACGCAATCCTGAACTATTCGGAGCGCAGTATTCGATGTCTGAAATTATCTATAATTAAACTTCTAGCTGCAAAGCAATGTGCAACTTTCCATCGTTATTTAATTAGTATTTTGTGTATGTTCTTATAACTGTAATATCGATACTAGGGATCGCCGGCATACCTGTTGCCAGTTAAAACTATAATATAACTCCAGTGTTCGATTTACCGCCTAGCCATGTGTAAACAACGTCTAGCCCTCCAGCTAATTATTTACATGGGATCCTCTACTAAACTACATTTTGCTTTGTTGGCCATTGGCCATAGATATACCGCGCAACTGTGGCGCAATTCATAATTGACTCACGCCACGTAAAATGTGGTTGGTTCTAATTATCTGATTGGGAATACACTGGTAATTAAATTGACTGTGATAATTGTCGACTATATATATGTCTCTTTCAAAAAGCAGAAGTATTTCAGCCAAAGAACAAAAAGCTGAACTATTATCAATTCAGAGATTCGTTATGATTCAACGAAGGTTTTGAGCAAAATTTGAATGGATATGTTGAAATTTTACGTATAATTTGACATGTTTAGTGAATTTATTAAAAATTTCGAGTACTTGCTGAAGTTTTTCTATGAATTTTTAACAAAAATCAAATGAGAATTTGGCTCAACGTAAAATTTGATAAAAGTCAAAAATTTACTATTACGATTTCTTTATCGGAATGACACTTCTCATTCTAAAGTAATGGCTGGTAATTAAAGGATCGACTCATTAATCATTCATGGGAATAAAAAGTTGCTGAATAAAGTTAAATTTTCATTTTTGACGACAAAATTATATCGATTTTGAAACGTTTTGCTCTTATACTGGACATGTAAATTTAAAATCACATTTCCCTACAAGTCCTCTTATGCCAATATCGGTAATTCAAATTTAATTGATTTAATTTCTCTTATACATTAATGCGAAATTTTAAAAAGTATTAAAAAATATTATCTATGTATATGGAATGGAAGATTCGAACCGATTCAAAAAAAATTTTTTTCTATTTTTATTGATTATTTTTTTTATTTTTTATACATTTGATCCGGCAATATTAGGAACGCGCCGATGTATCGCCAAAGTTTTGCGAATCAGCGATGCCTGACCGGTCCTACTTGGAAGGTTTGCGAAAATATTGTAATATTTATTGTAATTATTTCTTCTACAGTATGGTTCTACAAGCAAAACACAAACTGAGTTGAACACTGTTCAATCATGATACATTTGAGGTCACATGAACTTTGCCATCGTTAACGTTCTGTTAAAAGTTTAAATCGAGGCATTCTGATGTGAGCAAAAAATTGACTTAAAGTCATTGAAATACCAACGCAAAATACTCGAATAACATTTTAGTTTAACTCGAATAACATGTCAGTAACATGTTTTCACGTATTTTAAAATAAGTGATTTGAATTAACAAAACCGCTTAAGCTCAAATTTTCAGAAAATGCTCTCATGCCAACACTACGTGTCATGACTCGTTTGTATTTTTATTTAAAAAAGGAATGAATTTACCGATATATTTAAATAGTTCGCAAGGACATTCAGTATGAATCGATTCAGATACAGGATCACCTCCAGAGTTCAAAAATTAAATCATCAGCGACAAAATTTGTATTCACATTCTTTTACATTTACAGCGGAAAAATATTTTATTCCGACAATTCGCAACCATTCTGGACACGATTGTCAAAAAATTCCGAGACGACATTGAAGCTATTGATTTATTAAAGGTCATGGGTCACTAATAAAATATCGCTGCGGAGGCGCGGTACAAAAGCAAATAATGCTTAACAAAATTTTAACTATGTAGAAAATTGAAAATATTTCCAAAATTGCCCAGATTCGTTTTTTCATGTCGGAAAATTTTTAATAGATTATCGATCGATAGTTGATAATACATTCTCCTATCCCGCCCCAAATTATATCCAAGTAAAATAAAATTATCTATACATATGCTGTCCAGCACAGATTTGCGAGTGGCGAAACTTCAGCGTACAATCGACGCCATGTCGGGTGAAACATCTAAAAAATAAATAAACGAATCAATGAGTTTTTCCGCCCGCACATCCTTTCGAATTTCCAATTGTCTTTTTATTGAATTCCCTCATCCCAATTCCCCCACCCATATATTCACTAAAATTTGCTTGTTTCTTTATTTTTGAATTATTTTGAATAAAATCTTGTTGGATCGGGTGTGGTTAAGTTAAGAATAAGTAAAACAGCGTCACTTGGTGTCTGAAGATCTCGCATGCAACATTCTAATCAGAAAACATGCGCCAAAACACTTTTTGTAAAGCATAGTACCTTAATATCGTTAAGCATTTAGAATTTCATAAAATTAGTACTTTTACCTAAAACTGACATCGAGTCATAGAAATATCAACACAAAACCCTCAGATGACTGATTAGTCAACAAAACCTCACCTGAACTATTTTCACTGACAACGCTGAGTATTTAGAGTTCATCGAGACTATGGTACGTGGCGTTAGGGCGTTGTCGTTTAACATGAGAGAAAAATATTGAACGCAACAAAAAGTGTTAAAATAAAAAAGAGAGATATTTTTTCTGATGTGACGGGACCAACATACATTATATTGTTTGACATCGATACTGACGACATCATTTCGCATCTGCAACTTTTGTGTTGAGCGTCAGAAAGTTTAGTGTCTTTGGAGAGTTTTTGTATTGAAGGATTTACATCAAAATAGTTAGCAAACGTTAGAATTCCTGTTGGAATCTTCATGAAAATGAATATTGAACACGTAATCGAGTGTGTTGTGTGGATATTTGTGCTCATCGTTATGGCAGCCATAGGTTAGTATTTTTTTTTATTTGTATGTATTTATAGAGATTTACCTCTAATATTATCGTTAACTAATGACACCAAAGCGTGGAGTAAATTTCAAAATTTTTGCGACCCTGCTGCGCACTTATATACATGTAGCTAGCTACATTTCATTGAATTAATCTGATTTTGAATTTTATCTGCAAAAAATCAAAATCTGAAAAATTTCCGTCTGCTTTTGAAAAGCAATAATCACTTGGCTGCGATTTGATACTTTCCGCCGTCAATCCTTGTAAATATGTAATTTGTGTACAAGTTCGTATCTGTCTCCTCCCACCACCTCCTCTTTTTTGAGCTCCTAAATTTAAACTTTACCGTTCATGTGCGTAAATGTGTATTTTCAAAATTAGAAACCGTTTCACTGATGAGATTTTTGCGAGATGAGAGTATGAGCTGTTGATGGACTGTTCCACCATCAAAAAATATTTGGTCAAAAAGTCAATTTTATAGTTTTATTTTAAAATCACAATGAAAATTTAATCCATCAGAGACTCATACCTGGTAAAACCTATTTCGATATAACTTTCTAGTCTGAGATTCTCAACATCACTTAATCAGAAATAATGTTTTTCCAAGTATAAGTCACTGATGGACTGCGCCTTGGTGACGCCGATATGTATTCAGTTTATACTTTCGGCGTTGGCCGCCACGATGAAGTGCAGTGGGCGGTATCCGCCCGATACAGTTCGGATAACTTAAAACTGGACATTTTAAAATAACTGAAACAATCGCTTTTGCAACACATTCAACTGCGTTTGGGATATTCCATCCGACACCAAAAATACTGGTACCACCGTAGTACAAAGTAGTATTACCCAGATAGTAATACATTGACAAAGCACGTTTAGTCGTGTATGGATCATTGGTGGAACGCGTAGCTGAGGAAACTATAAAAATAAAATTTCTATTTGGATGGTATTATCCTCGTCCAAGGCTACACTTCACCATGGTGGTTTGGGATATTTTTCACATAGAGTGCAAATGCTGATATTTTATCTTGTAGTAAATATATTTCACATTTAAGTTCGTTTATTGGGATCTTCAATACAGTTCAAAGAGGATTTTTATCGTCATATTTCCTTACATTCACAGCGGAAGAATGCTGGATTTCAACAATCTGCAACAATCAACCGTCCTGGACTCGTTTGCCGAATAATTGCGAGACAACTTGTAAGGTATTGTATTGTTTATTCCATCTGTTATATTTTTCCTAGAACTCTTGTGTCTAGTATGAGTCACTGATGAATCCCGCAGTCGATAGGTACATATTTTTGTCGAGTACGAGTCACTGATGAATCGTGTTTATGAGAGGCAATGAAATAAATTATCCGCCCCTTACAAAACCCTTGAATTGTTATGTGAGTGCATAAATTTTACGCGCCTACACTTTGAAACAGTTCAAACTCATCATGTATAAGAATTCTAAATATGTCAATGTTTTTGAAATAGTTATCTTTACTGTAATATTAAGTAGGAGAATTTATTGCTCTTTAACGTTAATTTACTTGCTTTGACTCAATTTACTAAGTGATGCTAATATTATAAGAAACAATAAAATCTACTGCTTGGTCTGCTTGGTTTAAAGCTTGTATGAAAGGCGGTTTACAATTTCTTAAATATTCAATTACTGTACTGTACATTGACGTATTTAGGGGGAGAGGGGGGAGCTGCTATAGAATCTCATATTTGAAAACTTTCGAAACTGAATTTGGGTTGCTTTATTCTGATAAACGATAAATTTCATAATATTTTGTCTATGACTGAGCGCCTGTTATGATGTCACGATTGGATCATACTTTTTCAAATTTTCCCTCTTTTCAAGGTTTTAATTTCTGGATTGGTACTTTTGGAGTGGGACTACTTCGTGGAATAAAAATTACTCCCGTATTTTTTATTATATTTTATATATAACCGTCGATCAGATAAGCCATTAACAATCCTGAATTAACCAACAATTTTAATTTTTGTTCTAGAATCAATGAAGTTAAACAATATGCCAACCAGGTTGAAGGTAAAAAATATTTCAAAATTTAAAATATTAGAAAAAAATTTAATGTCGAATATCGCAGTAAAAGTCGGTACTTTAAATTACGTTTCATCAAATATGAGTCACAGGTTATTCTCCTCAGGGCTATCATTGACACTGACTGTGGAAGGGTAAGGGTAGTAGCGTTCGATCCGACTCAACCAGAAATTGCAAAGAATCACGATAAATTTCCAGAAAATCGTTAATTTTTTGTGCCATTGGCACTATTTTTCCGTTTCCAAGGTTATACCACAGTATTTCGGCAAAAATTTTGCCGTCTTCCGCGCAAAAAATCGTTTTCGTCAGTATAAATCTATCAATTCACTTTTTCGTCGATGAGTCTGACCATGTGTTGGAGATGTTCCGCCGTCGTTGGTCTGTGGCTTTTAATGGCTAAAGACATTCATGTTCGAAGAAAAAAAAAGACTCGCGAATAAAAACAAACAAATAAGAGATAGTAGATGGATACATCATTGGCCAGGGCATATACCGATCACTGTACTCTGTTACCGTGGGTAAGTTCTGGAGGGTTTTCCTTTGTTAAATGCGTTTGTTGTGACTACATTTTTGTTTCCAGATGAGCTCAAGATCTTGAGGGAAAATTTTTCTCATCTGAAAAATAATCACGAGATTCCAGAAATAAAACAAACCGCATCTACTCAAAGTATGAACTACTCAACCTCACCCTCCATTAACGCTCCCACAGGTTTGTTCTCATCGCTGAGTCATATTTAATATCCGGTAGGTGAGTTTTGTTATTGAAATTTACTCTGAACAATGTTGGAAGCAGTACCTAAAATAGACAGACTAACGATCGCTTACAGCAAAAAGCTACTACAACTTATAGTCCCAGCAACGGCACTAAAAGCGGAAAACACCTCAAACGTAAATAAATTGACTTGGTAAAATGCAGTATAGAATCTGACCCGTACGATAATAAAACTACCTACCAGGTAGGTAGAAGTCTTCTTTTCTACCTTTTAGTCGCCTCTAACAGTCGCAGGAAATACGTAAAGACTATTCTAAATCCGTACTCCAAGTGTTACAGTTTCAAATCAACTTATTCCCGGCGTAGCGCAGAGTGGGACAAAAAGGAAAATAAAGAAGTTATAAACAGTTTTACCATAGTCTAGTGTAGATACCACGCACTACACTTTAATAATGAATATCAACATAAACCCTCAGATGAAACATTAGTCAACAAAATCTCACCTGAACTCGTTTCACTGACAACGCTTAGTATTTATAGGTAATAGGGAATTGGCGAAGCAATCGCACAAACGTGTCACGTGATGAAGTGTTTAATTTTCACAACGCAGAAAAGTGCCGAAGGCGGCGCGGTCTATCAGTAACACGAACTTGATAAATTTCTGTTTCTAAATTTCTGACTGTAATAACGTTTCCTTTCTGTTTGAGATTATTTTTTACTTAGATTGCAGTTGCCTGTGGGCCCTTGTACCTAATTTATGTGGCTCTTAGTTGTTATAAGTGTCTGGTAATAGATCGAATCCTATCAGGTTAGGTGTCAGGCCTCGCTGGGATTAAATTTTGATAAAAAATTGAAATGTTTTGAAAGCCATAAAAATCTAGGGATGTGACATGATTTGTAACCGATCTCGAGTTAGAATAATATTATATCTCTGCCTGAAAACGATTAGGAAATCCTGGATTCTTCTAGGCCTTGATGATGGTGATTAGTGACGTCATAGGACTCGTTCGAACCGTTACTCGAACGAATCCGAGTATTTCAAGAATCGTCCCAACTGTAATGAAAATCACATTTAAATATTTCGTGAGTTGTTGTTCTGCTATTCATGTTTGGACCATACACGATTCCACTAAAAATCTTTGGTGCGTCACATGATTTATGTGACGTTGTGTTAGGGCGTTGAAGTTCAAAATGAGAGAAAAATATTGAACGCAACAAAAAAATATTAAAACAAAAATAGAAAAATTTTATTCTGTTGTGACAAGACCAACATACATTATATTATTTAACGTTGATTCTGACGACCTCATTTCGTATCTGTAACTTTTGTGTTGAGCGTCAGAAAGTTTAGTGTTTTTGGAGAGTTTTCGTATTGAAGGTTTTACATCAAAATTGTTAGAAAACGTTATAATTCCTGCTGGAATCTTCCTGACAATAAATATTGAACGCGCAATCAAGCGTGTTGTGTGGATATTTGTGCTAATCGTTATGGAACCATATGTCGGTATGTTTTCTTTCGCATAATGACCGACGCAAGGCGTGGTGTAAATTTCAAAAGCACAAATATACATATACCTACATATCAGTGAATTAATCGGATTTTAAATTTTATTCCAAAAAATAAAAATCTGAAAAATTTCCGTCGACGTTTGGCAAGTAATAATCTCTTGAAATAGATTTGATATTTTGCGCCGTCAGTCCTGGTAAATATGTAATTTATATGCGAAATCTGCATCTGTCTCCTCCCCCATCACCCTTTTGATTGCGCTCCTAAAGTGTTCTACGTTGAAGGTAGACTGACTTTACCGTTTATTTGCCGTAAATCTATATTTCCAAAAATTTGAAAGCGTTTTATTCATGAGATTTTTGCCGAGTATGAGCTGTTGATGGACTGTTTCAGAATCAAAAAATAATTGGCCAAAAAATCAATTTTTTATTTTTATTTAAAATCGCAAAGAAAATTTAATCCATCAATGACCCATACCTGGCAAAACCTATTTCGGTGTAACTATTCAGTCAGAGATTTTCAACATTACTCAGTCAAAAAATGTTTTTCCGAGTATAAGTCACTGATGACTGCGTCTTGGTTACGCTGATATCGATTCAGTTTATACTTTCGGCATTGGCCGCCACGATAAGGTGCAGTGAGCAGTATTCGCTCAAATTCAGTAATGGAATAAACTTGACAAAATTAATTTTCTTATTAGAGATAGACTTATAAACATTTTTCGGATAACTTAAAACTGGAATATTTGAAATAAGCAAAACAGTGCAAAATAAGCAAAACAGTTTTCAAAACACGTTCAATTACGTTTGAGATATTCAACCCCACACCGACAATTCTGGTACCACCGTAGTACAAAGTACAGCAGAAAATAATACTTTAACAAAGCACGTTTAAAATGAATGGGTCATGAGGTGACTCATGCTTGACAAAATAAGATTTTTGATTGGGTGGATTCTTCATCGCCCAAAGCAGATACCACTCGCTGCACTTTACAATGGTGGTTTGGGATGATTTTTCACTCAGAGTGCAAAATAATGGTACTTTTTCCTGTAGTAATTATTTGACAATTGAGTGGCTGTTTGTTAGTTTGACCTCGTTTAGAGAGAACATGTATATGGAAAAATTCGGATTTTTGGATCAAAATACAGTTTAAAGAATACAGAAAAAAATACATACAAAAATACAGTTTTAATTTTCATCTTCATATTTTCTTGCATTTACAGCGGAAGAATGCTTGATTCCGACAATCTGCAACAATCAACTTACTCGCGCAAAAACTTCCAGAAGAAGTACTACCAGCAACTGCACTCTAAGCGGAAAACATCGCGAAAGGAACTGAACCACGATGGTGATGTGTAGGAAGTGGTATCTGCCCTGGACGAGGAGTAACATATTTTGTTACGTATAAGTCACAAATGGATCGCGCCGATAAGCCGCAGACATGTTTTGTTAAGTATGGGTCACTGATGAATCGCGCCGACGAAGAGTACACATGTTTGTTAAGTATGGGTGACTGATGGATCGTGCCGTCGAAGAGTTCACATGTTTCCTTGAGTATGAGTCATTGATGTATTGAGCCGCCAAGGAGTCCACATACTCTGTTAAGTATGAGTCACCGATGGATCGCTCCGACGAGGAATACAAGTGTTTTGTTAAATGTGAATCACTGATTGATCGTACCGCCGAGGTTCGGTCTATCTGTGGCTTATGCTTGACAAAACACGTGTATTCATAAAACGCTTCTGGCATTGCTAATCATTCTTTTCCAAGTATATGTGGAGAAAAAATATTAATCGAAATTGTTCAAAATTCATCCTGTGAAATTATATCTTATATACTCATAAAAACTTTTCAATACTTCGTCGTTTTCGATTTTCAAATTATGTGAACTGTGATAATTTCATTTCAGGGCCTCCTCCCCAGACCACTGTAAAAGACGCCTTCATTTCGTATATTGCAAACACCACAGCTGGTGATGTCTACCTCTCCAAAACAACCGAAAATACCGATGACGTAACCGCTTTTAAAGATAATACTTTGACAACTGAAGGCACCGTCATTTCCCACAAAAGCACTGTCGATGAGGTCACTACCCTTAAATATACAACTAATGACGTCACTACAAGTATGGAAGCACAAACAACCGTTAAAGGTTCGTTATTCTAATATATTATTAAAATAATTTAAAAAAAAATAATTTAATAATGTCGAAGGCGCATTTAAAAACTGCAAATGAGCTTCAAAAACAAATGGTAGTATTTGATTGACTTTGCATTCAAGTTCAGACGGTCAATTGTGGGATCGATGGCTTTGTGGTTTTCATTTATGGATCGCAAGTTAGAGATCTCAAGTTCGAGTCCCGTAAAGTCGGGCACACTCATCCATGCCCACAACTCAACCCAGGGTGTTGAAATCATATCTTTCCACTAGCATTAACCCTGTTTGCCTATAAGTGGCCTCAGGTTCAAGGCGATCGACTCAAATGATTGAATATAAAAAAGTGCTGTCTTATTTTATATCAAAAGTGTTAGTCCATGATGAAGTTTTCTAACTTTAGCCTTTTCCTCTCCTATCGGGCTATCACAGGTTTATAACTTTATTTTGCTCAAATTGTTAAAAATGGAAATAAATTAATATGAATGAATGAAATACTTCTCGTTCCGTCATTTACTAACACGGAGATATGTTTTAGGTAATTGTGAAGTCACATACAATTCAACATGCTTCACTGCAATCGTGTACGAAGTTCGGAACGTCTCCTACAACGATGCAGAAACTCTCTGCAGTGAAACCAATGGCAAACCAACCAACATATATGACGTCACACATTACCGCCTGATGCAAGATTACATACGACAGATTATACCGGGTGGCGTGACATGGATCGAAGTATGGTCCGGCATGAGATATGAGGTTTGTATGATTATCAATATAATGAGGTTGAATTCACAAAATCACATAATAACGTTATAAATCAATCTGACAACACTGAACAATGGTCACTGATGGATCGCGCCGACCTCTGATAACCATACAATCTTAAGAAGAATATTTTTCAATCACCTTCTATTGATGCATATTTTCTCTTCAATACATTGAAATATGCACTAACGATTTTCAACTAGATATTTATTTCATTGCGCAATTTCTTGTGACAATGGTATTTGAAAATCCAAATTTCACTTTAGTGCATTTTAGGACGTAATCACATTCAAATGTTTTTTACTGTTTTGGGCTCAAAATGGTGAATTTTTCTTACATAAATTGCTTCACAGTTTGATATCTTTTTAATCCGAATATTTGATTCAACAGAACAATCAACTGAAGCTGAGATCTGGTGATAACTACTTCTTACCAGCGGAGGTTTGGCATCCTGGTTTGCCTCAAAAAAATGTTGCAGATCGGAAAAATATTGTAGTCTTTGTTAATATAAATCCGAATGATACAAATCAAGGGTTTTATAATGGTATACCATCCTGGAATCGCTTTGGATTCATATGCGAGAACTGAACCGGATTTAATAAACTAAAAATTGTACATTTGTCAGTTTCCTTCCACCAACATTGGAACATTTTATCTTATTTGACTGATTAACTGAGATTTTCAAAAATATTTTGAATTTGAAGGAAAATTCAAAGAAGTTCTATTAAAAGATAAAACAACTTTAACTTCAATTAACAACTTCAGTTTAAAAATTTCATAAATCGCTGAAATGATCGAAATATTTTTATTTAATAACGTTAATCACCTTAGTTTCTAATAAAAGGAAATCAAATTATTCTCACCAACGCCGGGATCGTTTGCTTTGTTATTCAAAGTTTATTTAAGTTAAAATTTTAACAATTTTGCACTCACATCGATGACGATGTTATAATGTTTTTGATTTCTGAGAAAATAACTTTTATTGTTTATTTTTCTGTAATACATATATCGAACATCATTTGATCGAATCGAATATTCAAATCACATTCTTAATGAAAAATGTTTTCCAGAAAATTGTTAAGTTATTCAAAATTTGAATATTTTTCAGAAAATTTGTATATTTAGGATTCTATTGATTTTCAATCGTTGAAGAAATTAATTATACATAATTTATGAAATCTTGATTCACGAACCAAATCAAATATTTTGATCAGAATACTTTCATACTTATACTTTCAAGTGGCCTTTTGTTGACACTCCTTCAACCCTTCTGTGTGTCCGGCGACCTAGCCCATAGTTGATGAAACACTGTCGTAATGTGACGTCACACTGTGACGCACGCGACAGAAGTGCCGGCAAACAATGAAAATGCAGCAGAAGCTAATAGCCCACGACACGTCGAATTCCGAGTTTATAACATATCGCTTGTGTTGCGTTATTGTTCATTTAGGGATTTAATCAGGTGTCGGTCACTTTGTGACCTATAATATATTATATAATGCCCTAGTGGCGTAAACAAACAGTTTTTTAAAAACTCGTCTTGTGAAAATCACAAGGTATTTGTTGGGAAACGAAGGAAGCCATGTTCTGAACTTAGATTGGAACGAAAAAAAGGATTGCAGGAGATAAAACCAAGATATTTTACAGAAGAACATGGACAGCGGTGGATTGAACTAAATCAGATATCCAAAAATTTAATTTGGGGAAAGCTCCTTCATCTAGTTAAGTTATCCTGTGCCGTTTCAGCAAACTCAATTATGTACACCCGTCATAACCTTTTCTTATAACGTAAAATGTTTGAACTGCGGTGACTGAATAAAAATCTCGACAATAAATCATATGACATAGACCCTACATTCATTATCAATTTACAAGAATACTTGAAAAGCAAGTTTTGCCATAAAAATCAACTTGTGTCATACATTATGCAATCGGATGGTAGTTATTTGAAGAAACCGTTGCCTATCAGACGTTTCCAAGGAATATGCCAAAACGAAAATATTATAAAAAACGATACCGATGTGGGGAAGAATCTATCAACAGAAAAGATGAATATCCTTCAGTATGTGAAAAAAGTTCTTGTTCTCGAAGCTTTAATATATATAATTATGGAACGTTCCACTGAAAGGTACGAGGTTGTCAGTACGCGGATGTACGGGAAGTAATCTTTTTGACTGTCCTGTTCGAAATTTCCACTTGATATCGCTACGTATATTTTGGATCAAGAAATGACCTCAAATTACGAATATATATGATTAATTCGAATCATGACATGAAATATATATGCAATAAACCAACTAATACTATTCCACCATTTACAGATATGATTGACCTAGTGTCAATATCTATTAAAACATCCGCTTGTCGGGTATTATCAAATTTTCTAAAGGTTTAGCCCTATAATAAAAAACATTCCAAATATGCTGCTATGTATAAGTTTATATTTTTGGAAAGGTATTTATATGTTCTTCAAGAAAAAATATAAAAAGTTCGCCCTTTAGTGTACAAAATTTTTCTGTTGGGGTTTCTTTCGGGCCCTTCTCATCGAAAATCCTCTTTTCGGTTATTAGTAAATTTCCCTTTATTTTAGGCCTTCGATAAAATCATTCCAAATATGCTGCTATGTATAAGTTTATATTTTTTGGAAAGGTATTTATATATTTTTCAAGAAAAAATCTAAAAAGTTCGCCCTTTAGTGTACAAAAATTTTCTGTTGGGGTTTCTTTCGGCCCCTTTTCATCGTAAATCCCCTTTTCGGTTATTAGTAAACTTCGCTATGTTTTAGGCCTACTATACAAACATTCCAAGTATGATGCTATGTGTAAGTTTATATTTTTTGTAAAGGTATTTATATATTTTTCAAGAAAAAATATGAAAAGTTCGCCCTTTCGTGTACAAAATTTTTCTGTTGGGGTTTCTTTCGAACCCTTTTCATCGTAAATCCCCTTTTCGGTTATTAGTAAATTTCGCTATTTTTTAGGCCATCGATACAAACATTCCAAATATGCTGCTATGCATAAGTTTATATTTTTTGGAAAGGTATTCATATATTCTTCAAGAAAAAATCTAAAAAGTTCGCCCTTTAGTGTACAAAATTTTTCTGTTGGGGTTTCTTTCGGGCCCTTGTCATCGAAAATCCCCTTTTCGGTTATTAGTAAGTTTCGCTATGATTTAGGCCTTCGATACCAACATTCCAAATATGCTGCTATGCATAAGTTTAAATTTTTTGGAAAGGTATTCATATATTCTTTAAGAAAAAATATAAAAAGTTCGTCCTTTAGTGTACAAAATTTTTCTGTTGGGGTTTTCTTTCGGGCCCTTTTCATCGTAAATCCCCTTTTCGGTTATTAATAAACATCGCTATTTTTTATCCCTTCTATAAAAACATTCCAAACATGCTGCTATGTATAAGTTTATATTTTTTGGAAAAGTATTTATATATTCTTTAAGAAAAAATATAAAAAGTTCGCCCTTTAGAGTACAAAATTTTTCTGTTGGGGTTTCTTTCGGGCCCTTTTCATCGTAAATCCCCTTTTCGGTTATTAGTAAACTTCGCTATGTTTTAGGCCTACTATACAAACATTCCAAATATGCTGCTATGTATAAGTTTATATTTTTTGGAAAGGTGTTCATATATTCTTCAAGAAAAAATATAGAAAGTTCGCCCTTTAGTGCACAAAATTTTTCTGTTAGGGTTTCTTTCGAGCCCTTTTCATCGTAAATCCCCTTTTCGGTAATTAGTAAATTTCCCTATATTTCTGGCCTTCGATACAAACGTTCCAAATATGCTGCTATGTATAAGTTTATATTTTTTGGAAAGGTATTCATATATTCTTCAAGAAAAAACATAAAAATTTCGCCCTTTAGTGTACAAAATTTTTCTGTTGGGGTTTCTTTCGGGCCCTTTTCATCGAAAATCCCCCTTTCGGTTATTAGTAAATTTGGCTATGATTTAGGCCTCCGATACCAGCATTCCTAATATGCTGCTATGCATAAGTTTATATTTTTTGGAAAGGTATTTATATAATCTTCAAGAAAAATTATAAAAAGTCCGCCCTCTAGTGTACGAAATTTTTTCTGTTGGGGTTTCTTTCGGTCCCTTTTCATGGAAATTCCCCTTTTCGGTTATTAGTAAATTTCCCTATATTTTAGGCCTTTGATAAAATCATTCCAAATATGCCGCTATGTATAAGTTTATATTTTTTGGAAAGGTATTTATATATTCTTTAAGAAAAAATATAAAAAGTTCGCCCTTTAGTGTACAAAATTTTTCTGTTGGGGTTTCTTTCGGGCCCTTTTCATCGTAAATCCCCTTTTCGGTTATTAGTAAATTTCCCTATATTTTAGGCCTTTGATAAAATCATTCCAAATGTGCTGCTATGTATAAGTTTGTATTTTTGGAGAGGTATTTATATATTCTTTAAGAAAAAATATGAAAAGTTCGCCCTGTCGTGTACAAAATATTTCCTGTTGGGGTTTCTTTCGGGCCCTTTTCATCGTAAATCCTCTTTTCGGTTATTAGTAAGTTTCGCTATGTTTTAGGCCATCGATACAAACATTCCAAATATGCTGCTATGTATAAGTTTATATTTTTTGGAAAGGTATTCATATATTCTTCAAGAAAAAACATAAAAATTTCGCCCTTTAGTGTACAAAATTTTTGTGTTGGGTTTCTTTCGGGCCCTTTTCATCGAAAATCCCCCTTTCGGTTATTAGTAAATTTGGCTATGATTTAGGCCTCCGATACCAACATTCCAAATATGCTGCTATGCATAAGTTTATATTTTTTGGAAAGGTATTTATATAATCTTCAAGAAAAATTATAAAAAGTCCGCCCTCTAGTGTACAAAATTTTTCTGTTGGGGTTTCTTTCGGTCCCTTTTCATGGAAATTCCCCTTTTCGGTTATTAGTAAATTTCGCTATATTTTGGGCCTTTGACAAAATCATTCCAAATATGCTGCTATGTATAAGTTTATATTTTTTTTTGGAAAGGTATTTATATATTCTTTAAGAGTAAATATAAAAAGTTCGCCCTTTAGTGTACAAAATTTTTCTGTTGGGGTTTTCTTCAGGCCCTTTTCATCGTAAATCCCGTTTTCGGTTATTAATAAACTTCGCTATGTTTTAGGCCTTCGATAAAATCCTTCCATATATGCTGCTATGTATAAGTTTATATTTTTTGGAAAGGTATTTATATATTCTTTAAGAAAAAATATAAAAAGTTCGCCCTTTAGTGTACAAAATTTTTCTGTTGGGGTTTCTTTCGGGCCCTTTTCATCGTAAATCCCCTTTTCGGTTATTAGTAAATTTCCCCATATTTCAGGCCTTCGATAAAATCATTTCAAATATGCTGCTATGTATAAGTTTATATTTTTTGGTAAGGTATTTATATATTCTTCAAGAAAAAGTATAAAAAATTCGCTCTTTAGTGCACAAAATTTTTCTGTTGGGGTTTCTTTCGGGCCCTTTTCATCGAAAATCTCCTTTTCGGTTATTAGTAAATATGGTAACGGTATCACTTTATTTTCTGCGTGGAAATTATCCCCAAATATTTCTGCCAGTCGGATACTTTTTTCTGGCAGCTTCACAGTGGTTATTTGAAGTAGCCCACCGATGCGGTATTCTATTCAACAGCTCGAACTGGTTAGACAATAATCTGTTATGTACTAACTGACTACCGGTATACAGATAGATTACAAATTGAATACGGTAGGCTAGGACATGTGATACAGAGTAGGATGTTACGGAAAACATGAACTGATGCTGCTTGCCCATAAAAGTACCGAACCAGTACAGGCCTAGTGTACAGTGCCGAGTCTGAGAGTGGTACCGTATGCAGACCGGGCGCCCTATTCATACAGCATATTAGACCTACGTATGAAACGGTACAGTATCCCAGAAGACCATTCACACTTTTCACTGGTATTGGAAAAAAACTAGTCTATGCACACATTCAGATTTGGAATAACCGAACAATTTCGAAGATAAATTTTATGTTCCAAAACATAAGAATCAGCTCCAAATTTCATTTTTCATCACCGGAAGACGCACAGATTATAGATAGAACCAGGAAATCATGATATATAGGATAGGTATAAAGAAGACAAAAGAACTAGTCAGTTCCATAAATTCCTAAAACGCTCATCATTTTGACGCCACAGGGCAGTTGTAGGTTGTGGCAGATAAAGTGGCTGCAGAACATTCCAAATAGCCTGACATAACCCTGGAATAAAATTGACGATGGTGGTATGGCCAATGTATA
Organism: Styela plicata; assembly: GCA_963675895.2. Taxonomy (NCBI): domain Eukaryota; kingdom Metazoa; phylum Chordata; class Ascidiacea; order Stolidobranchia; family Styelidae; genus Styela; species Styela plicata. Next base: position 19,840,368 of record OZ023150.1, on the reverse strand, counting down.
ATGAAGTGATTTGAAGCTGTTTGCTAGTAGCCAAAAAAACCTGAACAAAAATTCAATTGAATGTCAGTATTATTGAAAATTAAAAATTCTGCTTTTTGGTTGGTTCAAACATTTTTGTGCCGGTTATCAATATTAGTTGATTGCTAGTAGCCAAAAAAACCTGAACAAAAATTCAATTGAATATCAGTATTATTGAAAATTAAAAATTCTGCTTTTTGGTTGGTTCAAACATTTTTGTGCCGGTTATCAATATTAGTTGACGTGCAATATTTGAGCTAAACTGTTTATTAGTGAGTGATGATTCCAGAGAATGGTTGAATATAACTGGCCAATTCTTTAACAACAGATGTAAATTCTGCCAATATTTATTTGATATTTGGCTCGTTTTATATTTTTTGTCTTATAAATACAATAATTGATCTTCGTATATGAATATCGGTCAATTTTGTAAATTTTTTCAAAAGCAGTACCTTACATGACTTAGCTAACGGCTGATAACATGTTGATGAGCCAAATGTAGAGCCAGCAACTAACTACATGCTAAGCACAGACCGTTCCATATATAACTGAATCTTCGGTCTACAGACTGCCTTGGACAATGTCAAATAAAGCCGTTTACTACAGTTATTACATGGATTAGGTCTGTATACATACCTGAAGCACTAGTCTACAATAAAGTGCAATGGCTACGTCCTGTACACAACTAAACCAAGAGTCTAATAGTCGTAGAGTGATATCTTCCCTGGACAGTGTCAACACAATCGCTATGTTGTGTGTATGCATTGTTTAAGTTTATGTTCAGTACGAAATGAACTACTTGCACATGGAAAAGTAGGTAGTAAGCACCTTCATCAAGCCTACTCCCACAAATAGGATGCACTCAGTAGGAATGGTGCCTGCGAACGCGACACTTTCAGTCATAATAGCCATTCTTACAATTTAACACCCGACAGATTCAACTTGATAATTTTCCGAGATACTCAGCAAGATTCGCTCTGTCACGAGGCAAGAAAATGTGATCTATGGCTGACGAAGCGGTGGAATTAGCGCTAGTTTAGTCGCGATGTAGCCACGCGGTGAGCATGGTCGGTGGAATTTCGGCATTAGTTGGGCAGGGAAGAAAGGTTTTCATTTTCATAATATTTTCGCACGCCAGCGGCGCTTAATATTTTTCCCTGCTAAATTTTGTGTATTTCGTAGCATTTAGCCTTTAAAGTGAGAGTTTTTATTCAATTTTTACCAAAATTTCATCGAGCTCCTGGCACGCAGATACGTTTTCCTGTCTGATGTTTATTTTGCTCGCTCTTATAACATGTATTTTTGTTTCGTTCTCAAAAAATCTAATCTTTTTTTTAATTTGAAAGCCTATGTTTGCATGTCGGGAAAATGTGCCCTCCCCTAAATTGATTTACTGGATCCGCCATTGTAGTTGGTATATTCGGGCAGTACTTCCCATGCCATTGTGAATTCAAAATAAAAAACAGGTTAAAGCACATCGGCGAAGCTGACGATATATTCAGAAATTACACCGTGGTTTTATTATTATGAATGTTGCTTATCTTGTCGATTTTAATTTAGCTATCACAAATTTCGTTTTTACAAAAAAAAGCATTCAGATTATGTCGTTATAAATCAGTGGCCTATATGTATTTCCCCGCAATCACAAACATTTACGCCACTGCATTACGACATAGCCTATCTAATCAGCTCAAGTGTATCAGTTTCATTTTTTATTGCCATCTCTGCGCCGCTTCAAATCATTTTAAACTTGGCCCTCAGTTTAAAAAATTCTTTGATAAACACAATTTATATTATGAGAGCCCCGTTGTGAAACATAAATGTTGGCATAAATGTTCAATGAAATTATTTTTTTGAATCCATTTAAGAAGAATAAAGTGTAATGCGAAGATACGAAAACACAGAACATATTTTTTTCTTTTATTCATATGACGTCATGTTTCTGGTTGACGAGCAATAAACTCTCTCTCTCTCTCTTATGAACAATACTATATTTAATATTTTCGTATATGTACTTGGGTGGCCAGTTGGTAAAGGCCGCTAAGTGTATGTCTCGAGCTATTCAGGAAATTGAACATGCGAACCAGCACCAAGGAAAAGCCTTTTCATTGTGAGATATGTGGGAAGCCATTTGGTGAAGCGGGAAGTTTACGAAGGCACATGCAGATTCACACTGGTGAAAAACCACACAATTGTGGAATATGCGGGAAGACTTTTGGTCAAGCGGGAAGTTTACGAACGCACATGCAGATTCACACTGGTGAAAAACCACACAATTGTGGAATATGCGGGAAGACTTTTGGTACAGCAGGATATTTGCGAACCCACATGCAGATTCACACTGGTGAAAAACCCCACCGTTGTAAAATATGTCAGAAGTCATTTCGTCAAGCAGGACATTTGCGAACCCACATGCAGATTCACACTGGTGAAAAACCCCACCATTGCGAAATATGTCAGAAGTCATTTCGTCAAGCAGGACATTTGCGAACCCACATGCAGATTCACACTGGTGAAAAACCCCACCATTGCGAAATATGTGGGAAGACTTTTGGTCAAGCGGGAAATTTACGAACGCACATGCAGATTCACACTGGTGAAAAACCGCACCATTGTAAAATATGTGGGAAGTCATTTGGTCAAGCGGGAAATTTACAAAAGCACGTGCAGATTCACACTGGTGAAAAACCACACCATTGTAAAATATGTCAAAAGTCATTCGGTCAAGCGGGAAATTTACAAAAGCACATGCAGATTCACACTGGTGAAAAACCACACCATTGTAAAATATGCGGGAAGTCATTTGGTCAAGCGGGAAATTTACAAAAGCACGTGGAGATTCACACTGGTGAAAAACCACACCACTGTAAAATATGTGGGAAGTCGTTGGGTCAAGCGGGAAATTTACAAAAGCACATGCAGATTCACACTCGTGAAAACCCAGACCATTGTAAAGTATATCGGAAGTCATTTGGTCGAGCAGGACATTTGCGAAACCACATGCAGATCCACACTGGTGAAAAACCTTATCATTGTAAAATATGTGGGAAGAGATTCGCCCTAGCGGGAAATTTACGTAGGCACATGCAGATTCACACTGGTGGGAAACCACATCATTTGGAAAATCATTCACAAACATCATAGTCTAGTCAATGTTTCATATCTGACCTCGACAACATTGCAACATAATTCATTTTTGGTACAATTGATTGAGAATGATTCCCTAAACCAACGAAAAGAAATCATATTATCGTGGCTCTATCTCTAACTAAAACGACTTCGGCTTCTCTGAGGAATTTTCATAACGTGAAGAAATGGTTTATTGCTTCAACAAGCGCTTATTTTGCACATTTTATATATATCACATATATCAGTTGATATGATTGCATTTGGTTTGGGAACACTAATAAGCGTTAGAGATATGGATGAACAGACCTAACGAATTTTGTCCAAAGTTTTTCACAGCAAGACTTAGGGAAAATTTTAAAATGTATGAGATGTCAATATTCGCTGCTCTTAAAGAGTTGAACTACATTATTTTATCGTGTTCGATATTCGTCATAGGACATTGGAAAACTGAAAGTCGATGCTTTTCAGCTAAAATACTACTTGAATTTCAGGACATATATTCTATTTGTAATGTATTTACGTATTTTTTTCTTATGTGCAGTTTCCTCTTGGTCCCTTTTTTTCGCTTGTGTTTTAACTTTAACTATATTGTGAGTGTATGTGTGTTTGGGGCCCCTTCATTCTATTTTTTTGAGGGAAGGGATGTGTATCGACAGAGGTACCTTTTTTGGGAAAAATAATTGGTTATGTATATCAATATTTTGCGCACATGCCGTGTGTCCCAATCTGGTTGTACCCGGATGGCTCAACCGGTAAAATAGATGATGCGATCTACGCGTTTCCAGTGATGGATGATCATATCTGGATGGTTTGCTAGACACTTCATTGGTGCACAATGGGTCACGTGAGCGTACATGAATATTTGCACTTCACGGTATTTTTCACAACATCATGCACCAAATATTCCAGAACTCTGATCAAAACCGATTGATATTTTCAGATAATTCTTAAATTAGTTCATTCTGCAGCAAAAAATCCACCTTGATTTGATAACGCTCTCCAAGAGAATGCAGCGTAATCATGATAAATCATAGCATGACACCGTCAGAACCACGTGACAAGTGAATAATATACAGCATAATCATGATGAATCACTAACTAATCATCTGAGGCAAAACTGTCCTTTAACAGGGTAAATCTTTTGAGCGTGACATTTATATTGAACCTCTCGATCGTGTAGAAGTGCAGGAAAATAAATTTGGCATCTAAATAACTGTTGATCCTGTTGAACTTTTGATCCTGCAGTATTCTATTGGTTTAACTGCGAGTTAGGTGTTATCTCTCTTCATGTAGATAATTTCTTATGGGTTGACTCAGAAGATTTTGAACAGAAAACATAATTAACGAATTGAAAAAAAAATTCAAAGTTGGAGTTGAGTGTACTTAAAGTTTTGATATCTAAACATTCTTGCAAATTGTTCATCTTTGCTACTGAACCGAAGTCGTGGTTCGGTTTGATATCTTGTGCCTGTTTTGATATCTTGTGCTTGAATTGAATACTGACATTGATGGGATCATTCTGAGTAAACATAACTGCATAGAATCATTACGAGTTGAAGTCATTGAAGACAAAGAATTCTCCAGTTGATGCAGACATTCTCAAGGTTTGTTCATTGCTTCACAAGATTTTGAGGGTTTCAAATCAAACTAGACAAGATATCGGTCATATACCTTAACGTTCACTTTAAGGCATTGCACTTCCAGAACTGCGACGGAGATCAATAAAATAGTTAGGGCAATTCAAAGTGAATAGCAATCCATCAGTAGCCCATGCTTAACAAAATTTGTTTGGTCAATATATTTCTGACTGGGGAACAACAATAACAAGTAACACCGTGAATACTTTCGGGCAAGATTATCAAAACATGGGCTCACATTATCTCAGAGAAATATCAATCAGTAATGAAATGCATATGGGACCGATGAAAGATTTCTAACATCCGAAGGGTCCAACGACCTAAATGTAATAAAATAAGAGCTAAAGAAAAGGTACGATGGCGATTTTTTGTTAATTTTTCAAAAAGAGCAGCAAATTTCCGCTAAAAAATATTTTGATGGGGAATTCATCGGAAAGAGGATTGGGCTGAATGCGAGCAGTTTCTTCCCCTAATTTTATCATAATTTTTGTGGATTCCGCCGGGGTTAAACTTTGATTCAATGCAATCTTTTGGCTGATTTTGATTAAACATCAACATTGTTTCCATCTCGGTATCCAAATTTGTAATTCACCTTGCTTTTTAACAGCTGATTTCCACCGATAAGGCTTTTCGCAAATTATCCTGTGGGTTAGCAATACTTATACTGTTTTTTGTGTGAATACAGGTATTCACAATTGTGAATTCGCATGTGCCATCGTTAACCCATTCACGATTATGAGTTCGCATGTGCCTTCGTAAACCTCCAACTTGAACAAATGCCTTTCCGCGTGTGGCACAGCGATAAGGCCTCTCATCAGTATGAATTCGCACGTGCCTTTGTAAACCTCAGACTTGAACAAATGCCTGTGATGATTCGTGGCCCATTGATCGGTCGTCATTGAAGGACACAGCGAAGGATGAGGACCTCAACTCCGCTGCTGGGAGTTTAAATCTTCGCCCCCCGTACAGTTACCGGTATTACTATCAGTTGGTCCCCTTTGGTGGTCCGGAAACTCCGCTACGTAATGACCTTTGCCTTGACAGTTAAAACAAACTCTGTCTGGGCAAGCCGTTGTACGGTGTCCACTATCGCCACACACAGTGCAGCCCCTACGCCGGTTAGAAGGTCCTCGAAAAGTAGTCATCAAACTTTTCTGTATTCTGTATAATCGACTTCAATTCAACCATCACGGCTTTGAACTCGCCCATCTCTTTTACAAACACATCTTGAAAAGGCAAAAGACCTACCTTAGCATCTAGTGACTCACCTGCCATCTCCGACCGCGCAGCACTTATTGCAGCTATTACCGGCTTTTTAGCGATCTTAACCACTCCTGCTTCGTTTCCACGCTTCATGGTATTGTACAGAGTGGCCGAAGCCACCGCATCATTCAACGTAACCGGTTGCCGCATTGTCACCGGAATTCGCATATCATTATCATAAAGGCTCATTAAAAACTGCTGCCTGATAAGCTCGTCACGAGCTGAACCATTCAGCGTCGGGCAAGCTGTCAGTCCCATCGTGGCGAAGTCGGACGGGGTCTCCTCTGGCGCCATTTCTCGACTATGAAATTTGGTTCGCCAGAGCGCTTCACCATTTCCGAGACTGAACCGCAACTACCATTCCCCGCAGAGGCAAGAACCTTTGGCAAAGACGCAGGACTACTGCTACCAAGTGGGGACGCTAGATCAGTCATCAGTCCGCTCATGCTATCCACGGGTCCCTCACCTTTAGTAGGATACCCATCTGTCAAGTTACCGGTATGCCACACTGGCCTTGTCATGTCCACCTGTGGTGACTTTAAAATCAGTTTTGCCCTTACCTCTTTCACATCAGTTTCTTCTTCCACTTCAAAGTTAACCTTTTTACCGGACTTCGTGTCATTGGCATTAGGCTGGTCTTCGCTACACCTACCCAAACCCATAGACAAACCATCAGACAACAATCGTTTTATTTCTTTAAAACCACTACCTATATCATCTTTCATTTTCCCCATTTCACCTTTAATCTGGTTCATGGATATCTTAATTGAGCCTATTTCACCTTGTTGTTCCGTCAGCCAATCTTCGAGGGCTTGTTGTCTACTTTTGACAGACTCTTCAAACGCCCCTAGATTGTCTAAACATTCTTGCAAATTGTTCATTTTTGCTACTGAACCAAGGTCGTGGTTGGTAACAGACTTACTTCGCCTACCCATAATCCTGGCGTGCTCGCCAAAATTTGTAATGACCCGGGTCTAAAGAATCTGAATATTTCCCCGCCAGTCGACCAGTCAGTTATCAGGTTACAGGATTATGTGCAGGCAAGTATATTAATGGTTAATGAAACAAACGAAAGTAAGTCAAGACATATAAAAAGGCTAGGCTAATCGATAAAGATCTAACGGTTCACACTAAATTTTGATAAGCTATTAAATACAGCACTAACCAGTGTATTGAGTACCCCAAGCTAAAAACCTAAAAAAGAGAACTATTAGGTTACAAGTAAAATTACAAAGCAAGAGAAACTTACAAAATCATAGTTCAAGGAGACGTCGTGAGCAGAAAAGAGAGCTATCTATTTACCCGTCGGTTTATATAGCCACAATTCACTCTACGCGGACAAAATCAGGGTTCCCTTCGATGAGCTCGTGGTCATATCTAAATTCGAAAACTATTTTCAATCATTACGTATATATATAAGCGTCATCAACGCTTGGTTTATTCCTTGGGGTGAAAGAGGTTTCATAAAACTCTGCTGCCTGTTAAATAATTTCTTCACGACTATTCATCTCTCCACCCTCATAAATCATAATTCTAGAATCATTTTTATTCGCATTATATGTTTCTCTTTTAAGAATTTTTCATAATTTTGCCCAAATGTTCAACACCATGTTTTGTTACAAAATAAAGAGAAAATAGAGTGATACTAATAATTTCGAATTCTGCTTCATTGTTGCAACATTTTACATTTCTTAATGCGTTTTGCAGTGCAGTATGACACGATTACATAATACTGCATACTTTGCAGAATTATAATATATATATATTCATTTCAGTATAAATATAAAATCCTTACATATTGTTGGAGAAAAACAACTCAATCTTAATGGATATCAAGAATAAAGGAATAACAAAGAAGAGTTTTCCTTGTCTAAACTGTGATGAAAACTTCTCATCGGGAACTGACTTAAAAAAACACATGTTGAAACACGTATATGGTGAAGAAGAATATTTTAGCTCTGATGAAATAAATAGTAATGCAGCAAAAAAATGGATGTGGGGAGGCATTTCTACAAGAATGTGTTTTACAAAAACAAATGAAGAATCATACTCGTGAAAAACCTCATTATTGTGAAGTAAGTGGGAAGTCCTTAAATCAAGCACTGCGAACACATACGAATATTGACACTGGTGAAAAACCTTATTATTGTGTGAAATATGTGGGAAGACATTTTGGTCGAGCAGGATATGTACGAAGGCACATGCAGATTTCACACTGGTGAAAAACCACACCATTGTAAAATATGTCGGAAGTCATTTGGTCAAGAAGGACATTTGCGAAGGCACATGCGGATTCACACTGGTGAAAAACCATACAGTTGTGAAATATGCAGGAAGACATTCAGCCTAGCAGAAAATTTACGACGACACATGCAGATTCACACTGGTGAAAAACCCCACCATTGTAAAATATGTCAGAAGTCATTTGGTCAATTTCGGCCTCAGTCGCATAGTTAGTCAGGGAAAAGAGGTTTTCATTTTCATAATATTTTCGCGCGCCAGCGTCGCTTAATATTTTTTCCTGATAAATTTTGTGTATTTCCTAGCATTTAACCTTTAAAGTGAGAGTTTTTATTAAATTTTTACAAAAATTTCATCGAGTTCCTGGCGCGCAGAATTTTCATTTCGCTCTTAAAACATGTATTTTTGTTTCGTTCTCAAAAAATCTAATCTTTTGTTTAATTTGAAAGCCTATGTTTGCATGTCGGGAAAAATGTGCCTTCCCTTAAATTGCTTTACTGGATCCACCATTGTAGTTGGTATATTCGAGCGGTGCTTCCTACGCCATTGTGAATTTAAAATAAAAAACAGGTCTTTTATTCCTATGACGTCATGTTTTTTGGTTGACGAGCAATAAACTCTCTCTCTCTCTCTCTCTTATGAACCATACTATATATAATACTTTCGTATGTGTACTTGGGTGGCCAGTTGGTAAAGACGCTAGGTGTATGTCTTAAGCTATTCAAGAAATTGAACATGCGAACTCACACAGAGGAAAAGCCTTTTCATTATGAAATATGTGGAAAACCATTTGGTCAAGCAGGAAGTTTACAAAAGCACATGCGGATTCACACTGATGAAAAACCACACCATTGTGAAATATGCGGGAAGACTTTTGGTAGAGCAGGAAGTTTACGAACCCACATGCAGATTCACACTGGTGAAACACCTTATCATTGTAAAATATGTGGGAAGTCATTTGGTCAAGCAATAAAATTACGAAGGCACATGAAGATTCACACTGGTGAAAAAACCACACCATTGTAAAATATGTGGGAAGTCATTTGGTGAAGCGGGAGCTTTACGAAGGCACATGCAGGTTCACACTGGTGAAAAAAACCACATCATTGTAAAATATGTCGGAAATCATTTGGTCAAGCAGGACATTTGCGAAGGCACATGCAGATTCACACTGGTAAAAAACCAAACAAATGTGACGTATGCGGGAAGACTTTTGGTGGAGCAGGAAATTTGCGAACCCACATGCTGATTCACACTGGTGAAAAACCACACAATTGTGAAATATGCAGGAAGAGATTCGCCCTAGCAGGAAATTTACGAAGGCACATGCAGATTCACACTGGCGAAAAACCACACCATTGTAAAAATATGTCGGAAATCTTTTGGTCATGCGGGAGATTTACGAAGACACATGCAGATTCACACTGGTGAAAAAACTACACAATTGTGAAATATGCGAGAAAACATTCAGCCTAGCAGGAAATTTGCAAAGGCACATGCAGATTCACACTGGTGAAAAACCACACCATTGTAAAATATGTGAGAAGTCATTTGGCCGAGCAGGAAATTTACGAACGCACCTGCAGATTCACACTGGTGAAAAACCACACCATTGTAAAATATGTTAGAAGTCATTTGGTGAAGCGGGAACTTTACGAAGGCACATGCAGATTCATACTGGTGAAAAAACCACACAATTGTGAAATATGCAGGAAGAGATTCGCTCTAGCAGGAAATTTACGAAGGCACATGCAGATTCACAGTGGTGAAAAACCACACCATTGTAAAATATGTCAGAAATCATTTGGTGAATCGGGAACTTTACGAAAGCACATGCGGATTCACACTGGTGAAAAACCACACAATTGTGAACTATGCGGAAAGAGATTCGTCCAAGTAGGAAATTTACGAAGACACATGCAGATTCACACTGGTGAATAACCACACCATTGTAATTGTGTAGGAGGACATTCGGCCAAGCAGGAAATTTACGAAGGCACATGAAGATTCACACTGGTGGAAACTACACCGTTAAAAACATAGTTTGAAAAATCAGTCGCATACATTATAGTCTAGTCAATGTATCATTTATACTCGACAAAATTGCTATCGATTGAGTATGATTTCCTGAACCACCAATGAGAAAATAATGTATCGTGGTATGTATGAGATATCGATATACGAAGACTTTGTCATGTTCGATATTCCTCATACGTCATTGGGAAACTGAAAGTCGATGCTTCTCAGCTAAACTACTACTCGAACTTTAGGACATACATTTGTATTGCATTTGTATTGTATTTACGTTTTTTCTTCTGTACAGTTTGTACACTATCCAGCGTAAGCGTTCTTCACTCATCTCTCCACATATCACGTTAAAAACTTCAACTTCAGGCCAAAACCTTCACTCCCAATTTGAAAATAGTTTCCGAACGACATGTCGCTTGTGCTTTAACTCTTAATTATAATGTATTTATTTGTCTGTTCGGGGGCCCTTTATTTCATTTTAGTGGAAGGAGGGGTCCCGTATGATATGTTTGACCGAATTTTATACTTTTAATATAGTTAGTTTTTATTTGAGGTAAGCAAACACGTGTTACTCTCTTTGTATGTTTCTTTAAAAACTCACCATCCAGCATGTTTTATCTATAAGAATACATTTTAATGTGTCCCAGATTAGCGTGAGGGTTCAAAGAGTTAATCATTTTCCATAACTGCAATCTGATTTGAAACAACTATTCTGAACATCCATTATTAGTGAAGATGATATTATAAAGAAATCGATTGGAAATGATACTTTTAGATTGTTTTGTGTCCTTGTGATGCGTAGCTCGAAGCGTATTCTCAACGCTTTGTCAACTGAGCTAATCTGACACCCTTAATACACTGAGTATGTTCATTTCCATGTTGTATTCTTTCCACCCAGTTTAACCTTTTCATCGTTCCTTACCGTGTTGAAGTCACTTTCAATTATAATTTCTGCGGCTTCTCATAATCTAGTATTGTTCATTTTTATCTGCAATACAATATATGACCGTTGACCGTTATAAATGTGTATTTGTCAAAAGTGCTAAGGTAGGTAGGAAGTGCCAATGGTGTATTTAGAACTTAAAGAAGGGGGGGGGGGGGGGGGGGGCAAAATTTGATAAATTCGATAATTTCTTTTTCATATTATAGCGTCATATTGGACGCCACAGACTTAAAAAAATTGATTGGCATTTTTTGCATTAAATAAGGTTTTAGCATAAAATAATATCCTCTACGCGTCTACGACACGACAATTTGAGTTTGCCTACATTTTAAAGCACCTAAAATATCATTTTGAGATTTTTTTCGGTCGCCAGAAATACGCAAGTGAATATATAATGTGCAGGGGATTGTGCACAATAAAACGTTGACGTGTAATAAGTAGGCTATTGTTCGAGGTTAGGGTCAACTCGATGTTAGCCGGAAATATTTGTTCAATGGTGGTGAATTTATGTCGTTGCAATAAAACTCAGGACATTGTTTTGTTCGGAGGTATGGCTGTCGAAAGTGCGACGTTTATTTTACTTTGGAGGAAGCAGCATCTGAAAATGAGGAATGGGATTTTCCCGTCTGCACCTCCAAAACACCAAAAAGCCTAGGCAACTGTTTACCAAAATTAGTTAGCGGGGAAATGTGTATGAAACGTAGAATAATTTTATCCCATCAAATAGATTACAAATCACATTTAGATTTGGATTATAATTTTAGGTAATTATCTTGTTTTGCATAGCCACCAACCACAAATTATAAGGAAACAATCAAGAAGCAATCATTATTGTTGTCCATCCGAACAACAATATGCCTATTTACCAATAAACACATCAGTCACACAAAAAACAAAACAGACCACAAGACCACGCATAAATACGAATTAGTCGTGCTCAACTTACACGACAGCAATGTATTGTTGGGTCCAGTAGCATAAACTCTCGGTAATACGTACATATATAAAATACACGCATAATTCTCACAATAAATTACTATCCTATTACATTTCAACTACATATAATGTCAAAATGGGAGAACAGCCAAGGCTCGACTGAGATCCTAATAAATTATATCATGCATTCAGGAGCCATGATTTTGCTCAATTCAACCAAGTTACATTCGAATTGAAAAAAAAAAAAAAACTATTTATTATGTGCAAGAGGTTTTTTCACATACAAGAATGATCGGAACAACTTTCAAACATATCCCAACCTCATTCAGACATGAGCCGACGAAAGATTTTGACACCTAGTCTATCACTCGAATTCTGAAAGATATGTAAACAAATAAGACACAACAGTGCAGAATGAAGTAACAAAGATTGACACTTCCCCAGTGATTACCCTTATCTCCTTTCCCTAACTGTCTGGTCGTCTGATAGACAAATGATATTTACAAATGAGATTTACTTCTGGCCTCCCTAAATTGCCAGGCAAGTAGTTCCAGATTTTTGGACCCATGTAACGTAATGACTGTTGGCTGCGGTTTTTTTCATGAAAGGTTTGACCAAATTTGAAGACTTTCTTCTACCACCTGAAATTTTATCAAACATATCATTGAAACATTTTGCCAAGGAATTGGTCTGCAAATCATACATCAGGACAGCTATTTCGAACGAGTAGATATCTTGTACTTTCGATCTTTCAAGTGATTTATGAATATGATAAAAGACTAAAAGACATTTTCATGTCTTTCCTTATCAAATACCACTCTCATGTGGTAATTTTTTTGTACTTAATCTGGTTCAAGAAAAAAACTAGATTGTCATCACTAGTATATAGACGACGAGTTTTTATGCATGCTGTATATAGTCCGGCAACACCTACGCCACATATAACACATGTTTCACGAAAAATAAACATTTATTGAAAGCACGTGCCATGCTTATACTAGATGTACTGTGTTTTACCACGTCTTATCGAACTGTATTATCGATGAAACCCATTTGAAAAAAGAATCTTGAATTTCACGATCGGTCTGGGACATATCGCCATGTTTATCGATACTGTTAGCCAGTCTTGTTTTAGTAAATCTCACTCGTTGGGCTCCACGGAAAGAATCCAACCTCTGACCTCACAGTTGAAACAATCGATTTTCACAGAATGCCTGCGGCGGCGGGAAGTGGGGTCGTATATGATCATTTTTACAAATAAGAAATGGGCAGCGATGACACAAGATTGATTTTTGGCACAAAAAATATGCGCTGGACGCTTTCACACTCACGCTTTCGCGCTTAATTTAAAATGAATTTATTTTTTTTTGTGTTGTTTACTGAACCCATGCCCGTCTATGATATTTACAAATCACCTAAGAACCAACAACTGCAGCCACTAATCAGCACATACCACAGCGGAGTATGCTCGCATTCGGCCAAGCAGATGTAAAAAACACGAATAGTCACACTGGCACCATGTAGAATTGAGCACTCTGGAGAGCTTGGCACATAAACACCTGAGCTAATAATTATACTTCAGTGCTTGGGGCACGGTCGGTATAATCACGGCGCACGCAAATGTTATGCCGATTTAGTTTTATCCCCCTATTTGGACGAATCTTTGCCGACTGACTAGTTATGCAAACAATGCTGGGGTGATTTGATAGTTAAACAAATACTTGTGTTCTGCAGTTGTCCCTCAGTATTGAATATACAATATTGAATGTATTGTGGAGCGTGAAATGAAAGCAGTGAGTGAATAAAACATTTCCTTCCTCTTTTAATCGGGATATTTTGATAAAACTTTGTCAAGTAAGTACGGGCATTGATTGATCACGCCACAAGTCGCAGTCCATGTGTGGCGCATGCTTGACAATATCAAAATTTTCTGGTTGGGGTATGATAAGTGTTCTTTTGTTATTAGGCACTTCTGCTTTTTCGTAACAAATCAGGAAGAAATATATATATCGTGTATTCTAAATGCCCCCGTTTACTAAATTGTAGCAGTGTTAATCTTTCATCGTCAGTAGTATTTTGATGTCTTGGCTGTAAATGAACAATTTCGCGGACTAGTTATTACCTATTTAGCATGAAATGTTCTGTCGCGTTTCGACTAACGATTTAAAGTTTGTATGTGTAACTGTCTGTTTAAGGGCTCGATGGCCTCATGGTTAAACATGTTGGCGTCGCAGGTTGAAGATCTCGGGTTCGAGTCCCGTCGAGTCCGACTAGTTAATCCATGCCCACCACTCAATCTAGGATGTATGTAATAACTTGTGTAGGCTAAGCCGAACAGGAAAAGATCATGTTTTTTTCAGCAATTCTAACTGCTCGTCTATAAATGGCCGCTGGTATAGGGTCTTGGGCAGGGTGATCCACTCCAAGAAGTGGCTGTAAAAAAAGAAAAATATAAGATCATTTGCCTATTTTTTTGACTTTATGTGTACAACATAATAAGAAATTCACTTCGCCAAGCATGATCAAACTATAAATGAACTGCTTCGTCTGCACTTTGTATAATATGGTACCACATGTACTAGACTAGATTACCGCTGTACTGGGGCTGGGCAAAACGGAATAATTTGGAATTCGAATCTGACTCGAATACTTTTTTCGAATCAGATCGAATCACTAATTCTTTGTAAATACCAAACATCCCATTTTTACTATTATAACTTGCCCACATTGTGCAAATAAAGACAATTTATAGTTTGTAGTGTATTTTCAATTCACACTAAGAGGAATAATTTTTATTAATTGCATTGCATTAATTTTTCATCGATTCTATTCACGGAATCTAATTGCCCATTTTCAAATATATTAGATTTGTTTTTGAGCTTTGATATGGGACGTCGATGTTCTTTGTCCCTGGTTTGCGAAAGCAGAACTATAAGTATGCGTTTAATTGTTTGGTGATAAAGGGTATCGACATCGTATAACCCCCCACTGGGTCGCTCTTTACAAATACCTTTACACTTATGGTTCACAATTAGAATTTCAATGATAATAGTTCTGCTTTTTGTCCCTTGTGACGGTTGATTGATTAAATACTTCTGCTTTTTGAAAGAGACATATCGCACAATTATCTCAGTCACTGTTTGCATCAGTTCCCAATCAGATAATTAGAACCAACCACATTTTACGTGGCGTGAGTCAATTATGAATTGCACCACAGCTGCGCGGTATATCTATGGCCAATGGCTGACAAAGCAAAATGTAGTTTAGTAGAGGATCCCATGTAAATATTTAGCTGGAGGGCTAGACGTTGTTTACAAATGGCTAGGCGGTAAGTCGAACACTGGAATTATATTATAGTTTTAACTGGCAACAGGTATGCCGGCGATCCCTAGTATCAATATTACAGTTATAAAAAACATATACAAAAAGGACAAAATCGTAAAATACTAATTAAATAACCATGGAAAGTTGCACATTGCTTTGCTCTTAGAAGTTTAATTATAGATAATTTCAGACATCGAATACTGCACTCCCAATAACTCAGGCTGGCAGGTATGTGCAGCAAATAGGACCGTTGACAGCTGATTCGTCTTCGTCCATATATGATTACAAAAATGAAAGATCTAATACAAGTAACATTTTGTAAAGCATGGAGCACAGGTGGACCATGCATTGATCGCGCTATCCATATGTATGTGACTCATAGCAAATAAATCATGTTTGCTCTGGAAGATGTTATTTGAATATGCTAATCTGATTTGAATATGTTAAGCGTTTTTTTTATCAATTGCAAGAAGACGTGGCTCATGCTTTGAAAAACTAGAAGATCTGATCGATCCAAAATCACATATTAACTGTAATCAGCGCAGAGGCCAGGTTCGGCCTGCTGCTCATGCATGACAAAAAAGTTATGATCACAAAGGCAAATTTATGTTCCACTTATTATTTAACAGTGATGAATAAGATTTGAAAAGTCAAAAGATAGTCATAATAATGATACGCTGCCTTTCTCAAAAATATCAGCCTTTAGTGTCTGCCTTCATCTGTATCATTGTACTTGGTGAAGCAATAATAGTAAGTATATGGATAACGAATCCACATCTAGATGAGAAGGTGAACAAGCTGAACACGTTAAAGGCGGAACTTGAATGTGCGATATGCAGTCTGTGCGTCGATAACGCAAATCTGGCATGTCCTGAGAATGATAGATGGTAGGTTTTTTTTATATATCCTCGAGGGCAGATACCATTTAATCAACGCTATTATAGCGGTTCGGTTCAGTATGGGATGCTTCCCAATTTAATTGCAGTTGCTGGCACTACGTTTTATACTGCATTGTCATTGTCGAATATAAGCGGTCGCTAATTGGTTTCTTTTAAGCGCTGCTTTGCTCAGAGGGAACTTCAACAGACAATAATGCTCAGTGGGGTATCCGAAAATAGGGGGAGAAATAAAATAAAAATGAACGCTAAACAACGACGTCGTAATGCGTGCAGTGGGCACCCGATCAATCAGAGAAAATATTCGCCTCTTTATGTTAAGTTTACACAACTGGGCCATTTCAAAAAAGGAAATTTGTGATGCATCTGTTGTTGCGTAGCACTTATATATTCTCAGATATTTGTCGAGTGAAGAATTTTAAATAATATTTGCACATTCAGATAGATATTTGTAGTTTTGGCGATTAAATGAGTAGTATTCCAGACCCACTAGGAGCGTACCTTTCAATCTGCAATGAATTCATGCTTGGACGTAATACCCAGAATATTTAGCGAAATCTACAATTAAGAAAAAAACCCGTGGGTGAGAATTTAGTGTTATTTATGAAACGGGGACGGGAACTATAATGTACGTCATTTGTTGCAATCATTTGTTTTCACATTTCGCACATTAGTCCCTTACAAGATATTAATAAGCTCAATATACGTTGGTTTGGAGAACAAAGCAATTTAAAGTTCCGCATTTTTTGGTTCCGCATTTTACACATCACACGGCGAACACAGCAAGCAATAGTCCTACAATTACGATTCATTCATTTTTTTTATTTCATTGGGTCTGATGAGGCATATATTCTAGTAGCGAAGTAACTTTTAAATTAAGACCCAGTCAGAAATCCTATTGTGTCATGAATGCGCCATGGGTGGACTGCGTCTCATCGACGCGATCCATCAGTGACATTTACTTTTACGAAAGATCTCTCGACAAAATATCTTTTATTGTGGCTGCTGTCGGCAAATTCCAAGTAATGCACCATACAATACTGTGGGTGAGAAATTAGTTTCTATTTAGAAAACGGACAAGGAACTAAAAAAAAGAAAGTAAAATTTTTCTGAATCAATTTGGTTCTGCATTCTGCTCACAAAGTTCCGCTATGCAAAAACACAAAACCAAACAGAAAAAGCTTGTGCGAACATGTTTTGTCAAGCATGACCTACAGATTGATGGCACCGCAATGGTGCGGTTCATCTGTGGCTCATGCTTGATAAAATAAAATTTCTGTCTATAAAATTCAAATTTCACGCTTGGGCGAATAGCAACAAATAGTTCTGCTATTCGAGATTATTTTTAGTCATTCCGTTTGTGTTTTGCGCTAATGAATGAAATCTAATACTCGACAAAACATCCTTGGAAAATACCATATATTGGGGGTGGGTCTGGGGAGGGACATAAAAAATTCCACTTGTAAATATAGCAGCAGCGCGTTTTTTTGTGTCTTTGTTTGAGAGAAAATCATCGATTAGGGAACAAAAACGATAAATTGCATAAATACTGTGACTGCATGTAACCTTTTTTTAAAGGCTTCAATGAATTAAAAAAAAGTCTAACAAATTTTTAAAACTTAATGGTAGGGTAGGTAACTTTTCGGAAAGGCTCATTCTGATGATATGATTCGGTATTTAACAAGGCGACTTTAAACTTTGGAAATACACAATTAAAGCTATTGAATTGAAAATCTACTCTACTCCTGTCACAAATTATCGAAAAAAAGCCAACTAAAAAAAAACCTAATCAGCTTTTAATAAAAATTATTATTAATTCTACAGCGAAAAGATTCGACCAAATTGCACATTCAAAGGTTGGCATAGGCCAAAGAATCCTAAAATAGTGAAGGAATGCATTGGACACCCCTCAACAAAGACATTTATTGAAAAGGTAAAAGTATATCGTATGCGTTAACATGCTGGTTGTACTATTTATGTCCTATGCGGGGGAACCGGAGACAGTCGTTCCAAGATTGATATATCTTAATTCCAATTTGCAAAACTCCTGGATGCCTCCGGTGCGATCTTGCTTATCGTATATTTCGTCTCAAAATGATTATTTTTCGTAAAAAAATGCCGAAAATTTGGCGCCGCTTTTTATTCCCCTCTCCTAATATTTACGACCTTACGCCGCCACTGGGTGTTTTGGATTAGTTTGAACATACAGGGTTCTTGAGTTTCATAGCATTTTGTCAAAATGATATAAACTTGAATGCCTTTGGCCACACTATAAACCTGTCATTCTGCAAAGGAGTCGTGTTGATTGGACCCGTTTTTGGTCAATTTTTGGCACTAAAAAAAATATATATTGGATGTATAGAATTGAAGACTGAGAGACGAAATCGATGTCATGCATTGTGATATAGTCATTACAACACTATTTAAACTTTTTTTAACTTAGGGGCGTGGGAATCCAATTGTAACTGATTTAACGATAAATAATTTCTCCCATCTTTCCCCCCTTTTTCAGACAACAAAATATAAATTGGAACACCAGCTGAAAGACTTCATGGACCGTAAGTATCATAACCAGAATTAATATCAAATTATTGATCAATCGGTAAAAGCGCTTGGAATTCAGCTCCAAGCTTTTTGGCGAAAGTTTGAATCCCGTTAACGATGATTATAAATTATTTTGTTTAGGTTTGCTGATACCTCGCCGGTGCAGGGTGTTTGCTTAACTGCTTCCTCTACCAACCACGTCCATGTACAGGAAATGCACCATTTTGAGCGTGTGCAGTAGCATATCCGATATTATGCTATGTTTTAAAACTTTTATTGTTTTACATTTAGATACAGAAAAAGACAAACTCGATTATTTGACTAATGCGTTAGGAATGCAACAACAGACACCAAATATGAAAGTACATTGGTTTCCAATCGGCAAGGGATACTAAAAGTAAAATATTTATGATAATTTGTTGATTGGATATATTGAAACATCAATTAAAGTTTTCTATCAGTGAAATGAGGGGAATGACATTATTTTAATGTATATTAAACAATTTGGCCGTGGGGGTGACAGTGCGTACCCCACTTTTACTGGATGGAGCGTGTTTTTAATCTTTCGATGTTATTGAATTCTTGGCCGTGCATCGAACATACGTCATTCATTAGTATATTAATTTTTCAGTCATTCTTGCTTTTTCCTGTACCAGTGCGATCAAAGAAGATAAAAGATAAGTACTATCGACGTACCCTGATAAGAAGTGCAAGATGGTTTTTACCATTGTCCAGGGCAGATAACCTCACTGCATATGCTGATATTTACATTTTTTAGTAGCTCGTTGCTATTAAGTGGCCGTTGGTTGATTCTTTTAAGGCTCTGTTTCCGGCCTTGCTCAGAGTGAATTTTGAATAATTAAAAAAAATTATTCCCCTTAGATGGAAAAGTCGAGGGTGAAATATTCACTGATAAAATAACACAAGTTTTTTCAGAGTGAAGTGATGTTTATTTCGTCAATTTATCGCGTTTTCTTTTCAGCCAACGTGTCTCATTGGACGAAAAATAACTGAATATGAACGTCACAAATCGATCTTCACCGTTTCAGCTGGTCCGGGATGGTTCGTTCGATAAAGGATCTGTAGTTTTAACCGAATCGGGGCTCTACCTCGTTTTATGCAAAACTTACATTTGCCTGTACTGATGCAGACTACAAACAGAAAAAGGTTTGATGATCTATGCTTCTTTATACTGCTTTAGACTACTTTTGAATACATTTACAAGCCTTATTTCAAGTGAAACAAAACAAAATATAACCTACAGCATTGGGTAATGGGACACCATTATTCATACCTAAGTTGCATTCAAGCGCGATCGTAATCTCTAAAGCCCAATTTCTCTTGTCAAGAATGAGCGAAAAAAGATGGACCACGCCTCGGCGGGCGTGATCCATCGGTGGCCCTCTCTTGACAAAAACATGTTTTGGTCAATATATTAAAAACTGGTGTAAAGTCACATCACTATCACGAACTTGTCCACATTCTTCTACTGTTTCTGAATAGTTTTATAGGTGGAAGTCAGATGGCGGCCGCGGCGTCCACCCAGGCAATCGAAATCCAATTTTAAAAGCCCTATTGTTTCGTGTCTCTACGACTCTTTTACACTAGTCTTGTATCTCAACGTGACCATAATAAATCGTTCAATAACTTTTACGAAAACAGCATTTGGTAAATTCATATAATGTTTTCCAAATCTTATTATGCGTTTTACTTTGTTTAAAGAATAATTACGTTCAATTGCATAGAGGTTTCGTCTGTTACCACTGGAACACGACTTTTTCCCAGCGTGGTCTACTCAAATGTTAACAAATTGTTATTGCAGAATCCATATGGAGGTTGTGGTGGTTCAAAATACAAGTGATTCAAACCATCGCCCTATGCTGAGTGAAGTACAACATCCAACATGCCGATTGAGAGGGAATTTGGTCACATTATACCAAGAAGGTTATTTCCGCCATTTTGCAAAAAACCGAGTGTTTCTGCGATACAAAGCACCAGAAGAATGTCAGATTGTCCGCGGGGAGGGTATATGTACAGTCATATTTTGGAATCTACCGGGTAGGAACCCGCGTTTGCCCAATCAGAAATCTAATCTTGCCAAACAGGGTGATCCACTCTAAGAAGTGACTGTAAAAAAACACATATTTTCAAATTTTTAAGAGATAGCGCGGGTATAGGATTTTTTATTATTTTGTTCATGCCACCTTTCCTAAAAAAACATTTATAACTTTTTTTTTTGAATACATTGATTTTGATGCCGTTTATTCCAATTCTAAAATACATAACGTGCCTATGTGAAATTTTCACACTACGAAATTCTTCCTCTATCATAATTTTTTGTGTACCACTTTATTACCCTATTATGAAAATAAATCCATTGAAAAAAACAGTTTGTAATTTATTTTCAGAAAAAAAAGGGTTTGAAGTTGTCTTTCGACAATATTCGTTATTCGTAGAGCTAGGAGAGGAAATTGCGTGGAGGGTTAGAAAAAGTTGGCCAGCTAATGATTCAGTTTCAAACAAGTGAATTGGGATATCGCATTTGCAGAATTAATAGAGAGAAGAGGAAACCGCACGATGGGGGTAGAAGAATGTTGACAGTCGATACCTTTTCAGTTTTCAATATTGACTGTTTTAATTATCAGAATTAATTTTCGCGGATATAAAATCAAAATATAATAAATAAATGAGAAACATGCCCGCCCCCCAATAATGTGCGGAGGACGGATATGCGATTTTGTCCCCCCAATATTAGTGTTCATATTTTATATATATTGTTGCATTGTGCATAATATGAGAATGATAGACTGGTGGTGATAAATGGTGGTGGGATGAGCACTGTCTTCAGGAAAAAAAATCTGGCATGAAGTAAATATTTAACATAATAGCAGCATTGTGTCGTTACAAATAAATATCTCACGTCGAACGCATTTTCGTTGTACACGATACATGGGCTCCGTGCGGTCTTATTCGAAGGCATGGGTGCAAGAAGGTGCATTTTCATATCTGATATTTCTGTTGCAATTTAAGTTCTCTTCACATTACTGAATAATGCTATTTATTTGTTCATACCGGACAGACGTAGTCCCGACATGTCTCGTTGTCTATATCGTGACTCGACTGTTATTTGTAAACAAAATATAGTTTCTAACTTAGATAAGAATAAGCTAACATTCGGCCCCAAACAGCTTAAATGTAATCATTATATCCTGATGTTTCTGCTCTGATAAATATACTTTCTGCGTGTTAGAGTGCAAACAAAACGTAATAGTAGGGACTGCCGATTGGTTAACTTAGTTGCATAGTTGGTTCATATAAGAGTTTATTTCATTTTCATAAAAAAATATTTTCCCTGATTAATTTTGTGTATTTCGTGGCATTTTCGCTCTCAAAGTGTGAGTTTTCATTTCGATTTTTAAAAACTTTCAGCGATCTTTCGGCGCGCGCAAATACATTTTGCTGTCTGATATGTTTGTTTCGCGCTTAAAACATGTATTTTTGCATCGTTCTTAAAAAGTTTGGAAATGCCTCATCTTTTTTTTATTTTGAAAGCCTATGTTTGTATGTTGGAAAAAACATTGGCTTACCCCTAATTTTTTTCTAGATCTGCCACTGTAGTTGGTATATTTTCGGCCACCGCTTCCCCTACGCCATTGTGAATTTCAAATAGAGAAATAAATATATAAATCATTGGTTTTTATTTTTTAATGAATTCTGCTCGTCTTGTCGATATCGATTTAGCTACCACACCAACTTTTCGTAATTACAGAAAATATGCATTTAGATCATAACGTCATAAATCAGCGGTTTATATTTATATGTCCCCCCAATTCACGAAGTCCCAGTTACGTCACTGGGGTCATGCATAGGATAGACAGGATGGGAGTCTTGAAATTACAATATCTATGTCAAGACTATGTCAAATCAGTTACAACAATATATTTACTCTTCACCCGCTTTTTTGATCTATTCAATGTTATATGAATTTTTTTTTTATTGATAATTCGCTCAGAGCAAGGCTAAAAAAAAAAAACCAGGAGACGAATCAAACTTGAAAATTTCTCCTGAAAGCCACTAAAGTGCAAAAGAGCTACATGAAATGAAGTAGTAGCAACTAAGGAACCCCCATCCCTGATAGATGTCTATGGGTCATTCAAGAAGATTGTTCAGCCTTTTTTTGTTGAAAATTCACTTTAAGCAACGCTAGAAGCAGCTCCCGAAGGAAACCAACCTACAGCCACCCAAGTAGCAAAAAACTACTAAAAGAATATAGTACCAGCAACTGCACTCTAAGCGGAAAAAACATCCCCCAACGGAACTGGACCGTCATATTTAAGTGCAGCGAGTAGTATCTAGCCCTGGGCGATGGTAAAACCATCTACCACTTTCTTCCACGTAAAATTTCTTTCTCAATTTATTTTTTTCATTTAAATCAACGCCAATATCCGTTGGTATCATTGTATTTATGTTGCTTTTGCTATTTATTGCAATTAGTAATTAAATTATTGTAATTAGAATATTTTTTTAATCTAAACATGTTAATGTATTCTTTGTTGTTTTATGATTTGTTGAGAATAATGGGTATCGCAATATAATATTTTAATTTTGGTGGCCTGTGGACCTGTGAGAAATATTTTTTTGCTGATTTTTGAAGTAAATCTGGAATTTTGAAACAGATAGACTTGGAAAACTTATATATGTCAAAAAGTATGGAACGAAGATTTCCATCTGCACAGATCTTTTGACTGAGATTTCAGATCCGGCTACTTTGTTGCTACACCCGTATAGAATATAATAATAAAAAGCGTAGAATTTCAAAAGCTAAAGCCTTAAATAAAAAAAGTCTGTAACACTTCGTTAAGACTTCCGCTTACAGAGTGACGCGAAAGCCATATTAATGAAGAGTTTCGCCGCGTGTGATAGTAATGTTTTGGACTCCTGTTCGTGCGGCGACCCGATAGCCGCCAGCCCTCGCGACTTGAAATAAGCAAAAGTTTTCTGTTATACCGACGCGCAAAAATACACCTTTCGCAATAGAGCGTAACTTGTTATTATCCCTGCGAAGTGAGAGAAGGGTTTACTATTTCGTCAACCAGAACAGGCTGGATAGGTGACCATAAGACCACTCAGTTTGCAAGTTCATAACAGTAATGTACGGTAGGATACGCAATCAATTATTGTCAATCGTCATTTCACGCTCTCAATTTTGAAAAAAGGAATTCGTGGGACCTTGTGCAGTGCATATCAGTTTCTGAGTTCCAATCGGGGAGCTTCCTCATTTTCCTGGACTAGGTTTTTTTCTTTATGGTGAGAAAAAGAACCCGGGATGCTGGAGATGCGCAGCGAAGCGCGCCCATGGTTAGGGGTGAGAATATTTCTGCCAATTTTGGATGACCGATTTGGGGTATCTGGTACAAAACTTCACTAACGTTTGAGACCTGGGATTTTTGTTGTTCACTATAAAATGGCACATAGTACCGGTATTTGAAAAAAAAACTTACTCTGCGGAAAATCATTTTGTTTGCTAAATTCTAAAATGGTGTAACAAATTTTAACATAAATTACGGACCAGCTTTTCGATATTTCAAGTCAAATTTTCCCTTAATTTAAAAATTTTGTTTATGATAAATTGCTTTTCCTTTATATTTAAAGGTTTGAGGCTAACTACAAAAAAATGTGCACCCAATGACGCTTTTTCGGTCCGCATTTATTTTAAAACCAGTGCCCACAATAAAGGGTAGGTAGTTGCCGTAAACAATGGAGTAATACCATTATCCTTCCCACTTTTTAGTTTTCTTTGCTACATTTTTTTACGACGCATTATGGAAATACGCTACCCAAAGTCAAAAACTCTTCTAAGTCAGTGAATGAAATAATAGTTATTATAATATTATAAGGTAAAGCCTATGTTATAATGTCACACTCAGGAAGCCGCGCCCCGGGATTTCATCTGGTAGCCAGGGCTAATGGTATTCTGCACGTTCTCGGGATAGGCAGATGTCATACAATCTCATAAGCTCACAAACTGCTCAACATTTGAGAATCCGAATCTTGTATCTATCCAGCCCGTAAGGCAATTTCAAAAATCATATTCTTTTTATATAGATATTCGCACATTCTTGAAGCAAGCCTGATAAGCAATACCTGAAACATGAAACCAACTCAACGGTCCACTTAATGAGCAAAGTAGCTACTAGAAGATGAAGTGCCAGCAACTACTCCTCTAAGGTCGCAAATAGAACTTGAACCACTATATGTAAAGTACACTGAGTAGTATTTTGCCCAGAGTCATGACGGAACCAACCACTACCACATTTTTTTCTTTTCTCCGCCGCTTATAATCAACGCAGGATTATGTGTAAGGGATGCCAAGTGCCTGTCAATAAAACCCTGTACCCACACACAGATAAGTGTGGAGATATAGAACTCATTACACATTGTTATATGCCTCAAACGCCTGTTTCATGTCTTTTTCGTTTGGTTATAGTATCTTGACCGCAAGCCAGTTACGTAGAGAGTCTATGTTTAATAGATATACGTAACCTTGTTTCATATTTTTCCACGTTATTTGCAATTACATTTATTCTAACAGAAATTTTGAGAGGGCATTAGTTAATGGAGTCACAATACGAGTAACTTTAAGTTCCTCTGAATGCAAATTCAATCACATAACTCCTGAATCTCACCAATTCTTACCACCAAGGATAGAAGAACCTATAGAACCTAAGAAGGACATTTTTTGGACAAGAAAGTATACTTTGAGTGCACTGAAGAGCAAATGCATAGATATTCACAAAGTTCCTTTATTTCCCACATAGTAACATGTCCTTCCTAAGTTACAAGCGTTGACTGGTTGTGCAAGAATGATATTATAGCCGGACTTACTGTGGGATTCGACTGTGGATCCCTCAATAATGCTAGCGTATCAACAGTTTGGCAGGCTGGCAGGTACAATATGGGTCTCTATAGTGGCGTTCAGCATGGGTGGGATTCATATATTGGTAATTTCGGTACAAGTAAAGATATCAACCCTATGGGACCCATCTGCTACATGTCTTAGCTTGTTCACGACGTACGGTGACGAAGACCCAGGTCCAGGCAGTTCTGCATACATTACAGCTGGTTTAGTAACAAATTGCAATGGTAAAATTACGTCTTGGAATTCAATTATGAGGTTTATTTTTTCGGCCCCCTGTGATAAAGTGGAATTTACTTCGGCAGCAGGCATTACTATTGCTACTTGCCAATTCAAACATTATTTGGTGTAAAAACTTCTCAAATAGCTTTTTTCACAACTTATAGAGATTTTTTGAAGCACTTGGAGATACAATGTGTGGGATGGTGTTATGGGTTTGAGCTGCATTGCATGTTTAATACTTCTGCGTTACAGAAGGAATGGATAGCTCCAGATTCGCCGATTGAATACAATTTGCCAGAAAATAACAAAAAAATTTGTCTGGCTCATACGCACTGCTAGAAAATCTGTCCGTAGTTTGTATCAGCAGCACTTGTAGCCTAACATCCACACACAAAACATCACGACATTAAAGTCGAAGACTTGCTCACACTAACAGGGGAAATTGATGAAGGTTTTGCCAATTTCAAACTCACCAGCTTTTTCATGAGTCAATAGGAAACAAACGGTCACCTACACAAGAACTTATCAGTAACAAGGAGATGTGGATATTCATTATCCACTGATGGGACTTCAAGAAAGTATTGCAATCTGGAAGCAATTGCAAGAAAGAAGATAACATCCTTGAAACAAACAAGAAATATTGCTATTCGTGCGTCTAATATCCTTAGCCATTTGTACATCATACAGCATTACTGGAAGCTTTTCTCGAACAGCTATAAATAGCTCAAAGCAATGTGAAAACCCCTGCAGTAGGAATATTCCAGGAGCCCTGGTTGAAACTAAAGATCTAGCAGTTTTATTGACACCTTACTTTTATTTTTTATATCCCCAAAGCTGCCCTTGCAGCATTGATCATTTCTGCTGTTATTAATAAGTTACGACAAAGAAAACATAGTTTCACTTTGGAAGGTAAAGAAGATTGACCTGTTACCTTTGACAGCAACTTTTACCTTGTCTGTTTTTGGCAAATTCCTTATGGTATCATGCGGGGTATGCTGTCTCGTTAATTGCATTATGCTATACCCCAACACATATCCAGGCAAACAAAACGAGACCCAGCCAACAAGATCTGGAACCAGCACTTTCAATCGCTCTTGAAGCGGGACTCCACTATCCAGCAGCATAGTATGTTACGATAAGTTAGAACCTTATCTTCAAAAAGATAATTGATCAGGATATATCATCATGACAATAGATGCTGCCAATATCTCCATCTTGAATTTTACAACCGTGACAAACTTGGGAATTATCAGAAGGAATGAATAAAGCACTACATAACAATGAAGATCATCAACCTAGGTGCTGAAAGAAGGACTGTTTACAAAAAGCAGACAATTTGTCACTTATTGCATTTGTAGATATCAGTGATGAATCAAGTTTAAAAAGTATTAATTTGTTATCACTTCAATTGAGATTCCAGTTGAGTGGTTTTGGCTTTACTTAATATCTTCATCCCATTTTTATATCTCAACTAAAGGTTATTTTCCTTACTGTTTAGGTAAAGCATTTCGAATACAACAAAATATAACTTTATCCATCTAAGAAAAAGACATACCGGTAGAGTGGAAGCAAATAAAGTACAATTAAAATGTGACAAACCCATGGAGCACATTTGCATTAGTGCATATGGGTAGTGCAATGAATTAACATGCAGCTTATTGTAATATTCTTCACCCAGTTGGTGTATAGTAGGGTGCAAATAAGAGGATTCAATTCCACAGATATCCCCGAAATAAAATTTATTACCGCTTTGTCTTTTTGTAAAACACATCGATTCATCAAAGTGCACTGACTCAGTATCATGGAGATGACTGTGATCACACCGTCGAGCCAT
>OZ023150.1:19757620-19812337 GCA_963675895.2 Styela plicata | reverse complement strand
ATCAAAATTTTATTGCGCGAATTTTTTTGCGTCACTTGCGTCACGTCACACTGAATTTTCAAAATTGAGCAAGAGATCTCTTGATCAGTGTTGGGGACGGCTAACTTCGAATCCCAAGTGAAGTCGAGTCGAAAGACACACGAGTTGCGACTAGGGCTGGACAATTCGATTCGGTGATTCCAATCGATTTGGAGCACAATTTATTCGAATCATTAGTAACTCGTTCATAGGAACAAAAACTTGCTAAATGAATTAGTTTCCATTCTTAACGAAAAAATTTGAACAAAATCGAATACATTTTGCCGTTAAAATATGAAAATTGTTGCCCATAGACACTGAGTATGAATTGAACATGTACAATAAACTATAAATTTTTTGATTCTCACAATGGGGACAATTTGTAATACTAAAAAGTGAGATATTTGTTACCCACATCGAATCAGTGATTCGATGCGATTCGAATAAAAATTATCCGAATCAGGTTCGAATTACAATTGATTCGGTTTTGCCCAGCCCTAGTTGCGAGTTGAGTGAAAGTCTTTCCAGAAATCACTGTACTTAGAAGTCGATTTTTAAATCTATTCAACAACAAAAGACAGATTAATTTGCCATCTAACTCGCACCCCATTCAGTATCATTATTATTAGGACATAGATTTCACAGCAGGGTACATTGCATGTATTATATCCTTCTGGGACGTGCATTTACTTCTCTGACGAGTCGCGCAAGAGCAGACAACGTGTTTTTTCAAAAGGTGATTGTACACTCGGACTAAGTTCTCATCAAGTCCTAATTCAAATCGAATCTTCATTTTGTCAACTCGAGTTATTTTACTAGGACGATTCGGGTCGAGTCAAGTCAACGGAAAAAGGAGGTGAATGCAACTCGAGTCGAGTCATTTACTCCAGTTCCCCAACACTGAACTTGATAGAGAGAAACACTACGTAGCTTTTATAAAATTGTCGTTTGTATGTTCCTTATGACGCCATTCACAGATTTGCTTGGAGTGAATTTCATCAGAGAAAAAATGATTAATTTTGTTCATTACAGGCGGTCGAAGGAACTGCAGGTGCAGCCCTCGCACCTTTTTTCAAAATCAAAATAGATTTTCAAGGTCAAAAAGTTGCAATTGTTATCTGTGGAAGTAACATTAGTCCTGATATTTTGAAAAGGGCAATCGATAAAAAATTGACGAAGAAGACTTCATCCTGAAGAATTGTATTTTGAAACTACCTTTTATGTGTTTTTATGTATTAATATGTGCATCTTCATATGTAACTCTGGCATTAGGAATGTATTTCTCACCCTCCACTAAAACCCGAAAATGCATCGATGTATCTCAGGTATTAGGAATGTATTTCTCACCATCCACTAAAACCCGAAAATGCATCGATGTATCGCAGGCATTAGGAATGTATTTCTCACCATCTACTAAAACCCGAAAATGTTTAATATATGCATCTCGATTGCGCTTACATAATATGTAACTTAGGTATTATGAATAACCATCCACAAAAACCCGAAAATATATCACAATGCAGTAATATATGTGTAGAGAATCATGGTCAAACTCTATATATGCATCTCGATTGCGCTTACATGATATGTAACTCAGGTACTATGAATGTATTTCTCACCATTCACTAGAACCCGAAAATGTATAAAAATGGCGGGAATATTTGAAACAAAAACTGCACACGTTCGGCGCGCGTAATTACCTAGTATAAAATCGTTCGACGTTGGCAACTTTTTGATATTTCAAAACAGGATTTTTTTTCTACCTCAAAATAATGAACTTGACCCCCCCCCCCCCCTGCCTGAAAGCTGTATTACATATAGAATCGATACTATCGTATAGTCATGTAGGAACGGCACGTAATATCTCGGTTTAATATAAAGTTATTATATTATTTTATGCTCTTATAGTTTATTCAATAAAATATAAATTACTTGGAGCAATGTCTCTTGAATGAAGTTATGTTGGGTGACCCTTACATTCGACAAAAGCTTTGGGAACGCACTTCTCGGGAGCGAAGTTTCAATTCGGTTGGTAATGATTATACTTGAATATTGCTGGTAGGGCTGGGCAAAACGGAATTGTTTTGAATTCGAATTTGATTCGAATATTTTTTCGAATCGAATCACGAATTCGATGTAAATAACAAATATCCCATTTTTACTATTACAACATGGGTTCATTGTGAAAATCAAAATTTATAGTATATGGTGTGTAATCAATTCACACTCCATGTGTAAGAGCAACAATTTACATATTTTAACGACAAAATATAATTGATTTTGGGCAAATTTGTCGTTAAAAAAGGAAACTCCAGTTCATTTTGTAAGTATTGATTCGATTGATTGTGCTTCGAACCAGTTTGAATCACTGAATCGAATTTCCCAGCCTTAAATGCTGGATACCCAGCCGAGCACGCAAGTTACGGCTTTTTTACCAAGCATGTCGATGTACAGGAAACGCCACGTTGAAAAGGTTACCCTATGCAAAAACGACTACCCCGATTTGGAATTGGTATCTGCACAACAGTTCGTTGTTAGCTAGGGGTGTTGATGGAACGCGCCGCGATCCATCAACTGTCCATAATTGTCACAAAACTCGTCAATATGGCGTTTTTTTGACTTTTGAAATATGTTATTACTGCAAATGACCAGTAAATTTTCTGACTTTTGTTACAGTGTCTGACTAATTGCGTACTATAAAAAGAAATTTTATTAACGTTAGTGGCAATATTAGGAATTCGTTTGCCGATTGGTGCGTTCAGATAAAACAAAGGCCCATTGGCACGAAGTCCAAGGTTTTTCTCGTTTTGTGTGCAATTGGTGCAGGGCCTTGGGCTGGGTGATCCACTCCAGGAAGTGGCTGTAAAATAAAAATACCTGATAAATTCAATGAATTCACAATGTTTAATGGGACTATAAAAATATTTGCATTGCAATTGTGTTTTATCAGTTACGGGACGCTGATGGATCGTGCATCATCATTGGTAAAAATTTAATCGTAGTTTTAGGTTGTCTGGTGGAGCATCGGTCGATTCACTTGATCACAAAAGTCGCACCGGACGTGAGAATTAACTTTCAATATTAACAGTTCAGGTCTGAAACTTGCCAAATTTCGGAAGATGCGCTACTGAAAGTGGTGGTTCATTTCGCATGAATTAAAATATTTAAATATTCTTGTGTTGCGGGGAAACAAGATACTGTTTACTAAAATTCCTAGCATTCTATTTGGCACGATTCCTAAATTAAATTTTCATATCGCCAAGCATAGTTCAGTGATGGTTCGCTTATTGATCAGTGAGTTATACCCAACCAAACCTGTTTTTTATAAACCAACCAAATATTAGTATCTATTGCATAAAATAAAAGCTTTTCATCAGTTTGTAGAAGGACCGATTACTAATATCCATTGGCGTCTTGGGAGATCCAGGGTACCAATAAAAAAGAAATTGCACCATGCCTCTGATTCGCAGAAAATTTAAATATTTTTCGGATGCGCAAGGCAGTTTCGGCTATTTTAATTATCTATAGTTAGTTTCAGGAATTTCATTTTTAGCAAAACTATTTTGTTGATGTATAGCATATTTGCAAGTGTTAAAACATCTGGCTTGCAGCCGCCCATTATTCCATCACAAGTTGAACGCCAAAATGATTTAAATGATACCCCCTTTCATCTTAGGGATCACAGCTTGACTGATTAATCATTATTTCCACAACTAATGGAATAGCAATGCACTAGATAATACCGCAACGAGATACGATAGAGAAGAGGTTTTATTTTTATCCTGCGGGAGAGGAAAGCCTATAATACGGCTTAGCCATATGGCCCTGTGGAGAGAATCGTAACCATTGGTTACGTGCACCACCGCGCGCGGCGAGACGTCCATCACATCTCTTGCATATAATTCCTCACGGGATTCGAATTTCGGTCGGAACGCTAAGAGATGTGTAACCTACTCGTCATGAACACTTGAGCGAATGTGGAAGTGCAATTGAGGTTTGAATACAGCAGTTTGGCTTCAATTTTGACGGCGCAATCTGTCATAACACCGAATAATTGTTGTTCTTCCCAAGCGCAAAATCAGCTGTTCATTCTCATTCAAAAGACTGCAGCGGAAGCCTAGATATCCTGTATTAGTATGAAAGTCTGGGCGATAGGTAGAACACATTTAATCGATGTGAACTATCGGTGACCCATGCCCGATAAAACTGAAATCAAAGGAAGTTTATTAGCCTAATCCAAGTCGAACTTTGTGGTGAGGACAGCTCGGCCATGCAGAAAAAGTATTGAAACATGTTTTATCAAGTATGGGTCATTCATGGATCGCGCCTCTCAGGCGCGAACCATCTGTGACTCATACTTGACAAAATAAAACTCCTGATTTGAATAACGCAGCCCATCTGTGGCTCAAGCTTGACAATATGTAGATCCTGTTCTCGAATGCCTACCAGCGCAATATTGATCCACTCCAGTATATTTATTGTTTTGACGGGACAAGTTGATTTGTTCAGCGCTAGCGAGTGTTAAGTTTGGTTTGACGACATTGCAAATAGAGGTAGGCGTAGAAATTAAAAAAAGACGAAGGGTGGTAAAAAATGGCGATTAATAGCTATAATCGAGTTTCAGGTTTGCTACTAAGATTTGAACAAGGTCGCATTCGGTATTCTATTAAAAAGAATAAATACCAATATTTTTGAGCGCGTTTACTTCATATACAATTTGACCGTATTTAGCGCCAAAATGTTGACTTTTCCAATGAAGTCAGCTTGGCGTTTTTACGCAACTTTGTGAAACGAACGGAAAATGCTTGCCTTTACTTTCTATGGCATCTACCATCTCCCAGGTCTGAAACCTTCCACGGACTAAATTTTTAGGATAAAATGGATGTTCGAATCGCAAATTGTAAATGGAATATTCCGGACAGTCTAATTGTGACAGAACTCTAATGATGTTCTAATGATGAATATTACCGGATTCTCAAAGCTGAACGCAATTAAAATTTCTTGTTTTCAATAGAAGTAGCCGAGACTAAGTGTGTTACAATCCCCGAGGCAGTTTGTTAGTCAGAAAAAGGAATAATTTCTTCCGCGTTTATTTTCATTAATCACCGCGATACCTGTTCTTGTATTGATACCCGCCGATCGATTCTACGAGGTGGATTTGTCCTGGCATTAACGAGTGCCAAACAGAAGTGTAATCGTAACCCTGCCCGTCTATAAGTTGCCGCTGTTACAGGGTCCTGGACAAGGTGATCCACTCTAAGAAGTGGCTATAAAAAAAACAAAAAAAAGTTCTATTTCGCCAAGCATAGGTCACAGATGGACCGCGCCTCAGTGGCGCGATCCATCAGTGACTTATACTTGGCAAAAGATTGTTGTGCAGAATTTTTCTGACTTGGACGTATTGCAGACCCAGAACCATGAATGGCCCACGGCCATAACGTATTAATATAGAATCATGTATAGAAAAAATATATACCGTTTTTACTTGATTGTAAGCTGTATGTGATAGTGTTGGATGTAAGCCGCCCTTGAATGTAAGCCGCAAACATGATAGGAAAAAAAAACTCGCGAGTAAATACGGTATGTATGTATATGTGTGTAATGGATAACTTAAGGACGTGGACCATCCATGACTGGATCTACCGAAATATATCGACATTAGCCAAGCGGTACAAAGAGTTCCTTCGACCTAATAAATATTTTTCATTCAAGTCTGTGATAATCCAACAAAATTGTCATCGCTTTTAAAAGTTCCCAGTCTGAAAGTTTCAGCTCAAAAAGCTTGTAGGGCAGTGATGGAACACACGCAGATGCGTGGTTCATCTGTGGCACATGCTTGGCAATATGGAATTTCCTGATTGTGAAAAGATAAAATGTATTTAATAATATGTTTTACTTGTATGATGAGACAGCAGATTAAATATTATTTTGAATGTGCTCTTGTCTATAAAATTAGAAATCACGCAAGCAGCGGCAGAGAGTGTGAGTAAATAATATTCCTAGTTAGAAATTTGCGCTCCTCTTTAGATTTCATCCGGTGATATTTATGAATCGATTGAAAGCTCAAATCATTCGAATGAGCAGAGAATCGATCAAAACAACAAAAACTTTTGGCGTTAGCGATAGTCGTTATAGTCTCGAATGCGCTAAAGCTTTTGCCTTATTTTGTTCCAACGGGACATTCAATTTTATTTTAACATATAGTACAGAAAAGGGCGATAGCGCCATAAGCATACGTTAACTTGACTTTTTACTTTTAAACTAAACCTTTTCTACACGTATTGGGCAGGGGGGTTATTAAGGGGGGAGGGGCATCATAATTATTCAACATCTTCCCCGCAGTTCACGAGTGTTGCTGGCCTTTTTATTTATAAAGAATCTTTACAATTCTCAGTGTTAAGATTGAAGTAAGCATCACAACTATGGATTTATCGAGCAATGAAAGTATATACAATGCAGTGCTGAAGACGCGCGAAAGAATTAAAGGACACGTTAGACGAACACCCTTCGAATATTCCGACCAAATATCAAAAGATACTGGAGTGAATGTGTATTTGAAATATGGTAAATTTGTTTTATATATTTGCTTGATTCACCCTACCTAACGTAAGATATTTGCCGATTTATAACATAAGTTGTGTATAGGCTAGGACTGCGCAAAATCGAATTATTTGGAATTCTAATCTGATTCAAATAACTTTTTTCGAATCGGATCGAATCATTAATTCCGTGTAAATAACAAATGTCCCATTTTTAGTATTACAATTTGTCTCCATTGTGGGAATCAAGAAATTTATAGTTTAATAGTGTGTATTTTTACCTCATATAGTGTCTAAGAATAACAATTTTTTCATATTTTAACGACAAAATATAATCGATTTTGGTCAAATTTGACCAAAATCGATTGCATTTTATCGTTAAAAATGAAAATTCTAGTTCATTTAGCAAGTTTTTGTTCCTATGAACAATTCACAATTGATTCGAATAAATTGAGCTTTGAATCAGCGAATCAAATTGCCCAGCCCTATATGTTGCTATACACGTAGGGTGGGCAATTCGATTCATTCATTCGAATCGATTTGAAGAAAACATTATTCAAATCAATCGTGAATCGTTCATAGGAACACAAACTTGCTAAACGAACTAGAATTTTCATTTTTAACGACAAAATGCAATCGATTTTTGGCCACGTTTTTAAAATACATTATAAACCCTAATTCTTTTTTTGCAATACTAAAAATGGGATGTTTGTTATTTACATAAAATTTTTATGATTCGATCCGATTCGAAAAGTTATTCAAATCAGATTCGAATTCTAAATGATTCGGTTTTGCCCAGCCCTAAATACACGTTCTTGGATAAAATCTCTGTTCATATTCAGCTTTGTGAGTTCAGATCCTCCAGTTTCACCTCGAGTGACCAATAACGTTTTTGTACGTAAATGTTGACTATTATTTACCCTCATTCTGTCTAGGTTGTGCGGGTATTAGCATTGCCCTAAAATATTTCCATAGCGTTCTGAGAAGCATAAATAAAGGAAACGAAAAGTGTTATATTGTTTACTATCGTCCAGCACAGATACCACTCACTGCACTATATTATAGCGGTTCAGATATGCTTGAGATTCTTTCCTCTTAGAGCGCAATTGCTGATGCTGCATTTCCCACTCGCTCTTGGCTATTGACTTTAATTGTTCCCTCTCGGTGCTACATCTGCCCTTTCTCATAGCGAACTTCGATAAAAAGAAACCTTCCCAGTCGAACATATCTTGTCCTAAAAGCTTTGTTAAGCAGTAGTACTGAGTAAATTTCTAGCTGTTACATGGTTTGTCTAAAAGCTGATGTCAATACGAATCCAACGGTACCCGAGCCGGTGGCCTATGGGGAAGGGATGTACGGTGACCCTCTTTAGCTCATAGACTGTGTCACTGATGGGTTGCGCTGCCAGAACGCGGTCCTTCAGTAGCTCATGCTTCACAAAATAAAATTCCTGATCGAGTCACTGGATATTTTAACCTTCCGCATTCTAGAGTCAGAGCAGCTCAGCGGGACTATGAAAGCGAGAGGAGCTTTCAATAAAGTGTTGAAGGTGTCAGAAGAAAATGAGAAAGGAGAGGGGGATAAGAAGTTGAAAAAATTCTTTGCTGCCTCTGCTGGAAATCACGGGATGGGAATGGTAGGTCTTTCGAACATTTTTTGTTTAATCATTCGCTTGGTTGGTGAGACACAAAATATGCATCTTTCCATTATGCCTTTTTGTAAGCGGATTCGGTATTATTGTTGAATATGCTTGTCTCGGGAGGCCAGACGAAACTTTACTGGACGAAATAAATTCGGTAACAAAAGTACAGTAAATTCAATGGTTATTTGCAGTAATTGTACAAAGTTAAAAAACGCCATGTTGATGAGATTTATGCCAAGTATGGGCTGTTGATGGATGGTACCTTCGCGGTGAGTTCCATCAACACCCCATATTTGGCAAAAAAGTCAATTTTGAATGTTTTTCAATACCGCCAAGTAAAATTACTGTCAAAGACCAGTGATTTTTTCCATAGTTGGGGGAAAACTTTTACAGTTTTATTTCAATATTACCAAGTAAAATTACTGTCATAAAGCAGAAATGCGATTTTGTATTTAAGAGGACTCTTGAACCTTTTGTTTAGCACTTTATTAAAAATCATGCTTGTGAATTATTCTAATTTGAATCTGGAAACGAGCTAAACAATATGCAACGCAGTTCCATCCGGCTAATCTTAACAACTTTCCATACGTTTCTTCACGACGATTTTAAAAGTGCTTCCGCCAAGATTAGAGTAAAATACCGACTTTAAGATACTTCAATCAGAAATTTAATTTCCTAAAGCATGCGCCACAAAATGGACCGCATCAGTGACAAAAGATGCTTTGACAATTTGTTTCCGAATGAGGTTCGGTTTATTAAGGCGAAACTTATAATCAAAATACAGATTAGTTTCGTTCGCAAAATTCGCAGATAATTTGATAATTACTATGTATAGATCATTACGAGTTCGCTAGTCTGGCTTTTTTATACGAAAATTTGCTCAGAGCAAGGCCAAATGAGACAAATCATACTTGAAAATTCTCCTGAAGCCACTAAAGTGCGAAGAGCTGCATGAAATGCAGGAATAGGAACTTAAAAACCCCCATCCCTGATAGATGTCTATTAACGCGAGTTTTAAAGCTTTGTAGATCAACACGATTAGGAAATCAGTGAGAAGGCAAGGAATTCCAAAGTTCAGATATTCTTGGAAAAAAGCTTCTTGCATAAAACTGTTTGTGACAATGTGGATCCTCCACAGTGAATAGGTGCGAATTGATAGCCAATCCTGTTGAATGATTAAAAAATTTTGGCTTGTTTTATTCTCGTTCTTTAACTGAATAGGCGATTCGTCAATTCGTTCGATTTTGATTCGTCAATCTCTGCCCACAACTTAACACAGGGTGTAATAATGAAGGACAAACTTCGATCTTGACTTTTTTATATCCCCACCCACAAACCACTCTCAAAGGCAGCACATCAAAACCCTATTTTAGCACCAAATTGAAACTCTAGCTTGTCTCAAACGCCTTAAGGTCACAATACACGTGAACTTGTCTTACCGATGCGTTGCATTACGTTTCGGGTAATAAAATAAAAACGGCAATACACGCCTGCATTGCTTTACGTTAAGCCTGTTAACATGCGTACAAGGCACAAACGCAAAAAAGGAACAAGCTCTCTGCGTTAGCTTTCATGGTAAACTGTTCTGTTTGTAAAACGTGAGGAAATACATGCAGGAGCATTGCGCTTGCGTTAAACGCAAGGGTGAAATAAAGCATACCAAAAAAACGCAACCTACGCAAACGTGGGACGTTACATTGCTTTGATATTTTTCTTAAGATTTTCTCATATGTTCCAGATTTACGCCCTGAAATCAAGACCAGAGAAGTGTGTGGTGTATGTGCCCACAATTACATCGCAAGACAGAATAGACAGACTCAAATTACACGGGGCTGAAGTCCGCATAGAAGGCAACGATATTGCTGTATCGATGCCTTTAGCGAAAGAAGCTGCAAAAGTGAGTTAGCTTTGCTTGTCTGCGAATTTATCTATTGGTACATACCCAAAACCGCTATGCACAGCCCTTTGTACTGTCTCTGTATACATAGTGGGTTTCGGCTGCACACAGACGCAAAGTGTCTTTGCAGAACTAGAAATTACGAAATAAATCAGAGTACCGTCAGTCTTTCGCACTATACGATGACGTTTTGTAGATTTGGTTACATTGCTTAGCTGTCTGGGTTAACGTGGGACTAACTACATATCCTTTCTCTATGCCTTTGTGAGAGTGGTTTCCTATGCTCGTCACGCAGAGGATGCTATAACAATAATACAAATTACTCAACAAGAGGTTCAAGCGTGTTTCTACACACGATACAAATTTATTTCAGTATTTGTATATATAGAGAAGACTCTTGAATCTCTTGTCTTGTTTATAGAATAGGATATCATTTTTATTCTGCGGGAGAGGAAAGCGGATAATAAAGCTTAACCATAGGGCGAACCACGACCTCTTGTGCAGATACCAGTTCCGAATCGGGGTGAAGGTTTTTAGATTATCGTATTTCCCATTTTTCCTGTGCATGGGCCTGGTTGGTTGAGAAAGCCGTAAGCAGCGCTTACGTGAACAACCGTGTACCGGGGAGGCGTTCAGCAGACCTCTCGCTTATAATTATCATCCATCATGGGATTCGAACCTGACATGACGATCAGAGATCGATACATCGATACTGTTCATCATATATTGTAAAAAAGCACGCAATTATTAGAGAATAAAATGAGCTTAAACATTGAAAGCAAACATGCCATTGCTGGCGTTTCGAATGTTCATACGGACAAACTTCTTTAGAGCAGTGATGACGAATAGAAGTAAAATAACAATTAATATAACAATATTTTTTTTATTAATTTCACTTCCATTAACCACTGAAGATTCGAAAACTCAATACACATCGTTTGCTTTCACTTGTTGTGCCGTTACGCGCCTCGTGCTACGCCACTCTAACGTCATGGGTTCCAACCCCAATGAGGAATGACTATATGCTAGAGGTCTGCTGGACGCCTCGCGAGTACACGGGGGTTTACGTAAGCGCCGATTACGGCTTCCACCACCAACCATGTTCATGCACAGGAAAAATAAGTAAAATGTTAGCCGAAACCTTCACCTCCGATTCGGAACTGGCGTCTGCACGAGAAGATATCGTGGTTCGCCATGTGATTAAGCCGTATTCTCGACTTTCCTCTCTCGCAGAATGAAAATGAAATCCTATCCCAATTTTATTCTTTAATAAGAATACAACTAGTGGTGAAAATTCCCAATTCACAATTATATTCCAAAGTTCGCCGTTTATTGAATTTTTACATAAATTAATTGAGTGACATACGAGTGAAATTGAGTGCATTAGAAAATATCAATTTATATTTTGATCCTAAACTTTGTTCATTTTTTAGAAAGAAAATGGGATCTTCGTTTCTCCCTGTGGTGACCCGGATGTGATCGCTGGTCAAGGAACAATAGCGTAAGTACTGCGACTTTCTGCGTTGTGTAAGTACACTGTGAAAAAGTTCAGTTAATTTACCGTTCATTAGCGGTAATATTTCTCAGATTCGTCTTTTCGGCGTGATATTGCCAATTATGGTGTGTTGATTGACCGTACCTCTGTGGCGTATTCCATCAAACGTCCAAAAAGTTGATTTTATAGTTGTATTTCTATATGAGCAAGGAAAATTATTGCCAAAAGTGGCGATTTTGCCGCATTTTTTTGTTACAGAGCAATTATTTGCTATGGCCTGTCCGTGAACCTACCGGGGTGCTTATACCCAACAACCGTTAGGCACCTTTGCAGTGACTGTGTATCTATTCCATGTTAGAGCTATCCGCGAAGCATGATTACAAGCCTATCGATCACTCCTTTTTTAGCGCCGCAAGTCCACAAGGTTGTCGTGCGGTTTCCATAGCTAATGTTGATTCTTGGAAGCGCTAGCAGACTTGATTTGATAAGGCCTCAATGAACTTTAAGTCTTATCGGTGCACTGTAGGCAAAATAGGCAGGCAATAGTTTTCCGTATGGAGTGCAGTTGCCCGTACTACATCTTTTAGTAGATCTTTGCTGTTAAGTGTCCGTTGGTTGATTTTTGCTGCAGTGTATGTATATATAGTAATGGGCTATTTGATTCGGTGAATCGAATCGATCTGAAGCACAAATTATTCGAATTAATCATGAGTCGTTCATAGGAACAAAATCTTGCTAAAGGAAGTGAAATTATTTTTATTTTTTGGTCAAATTTCTATTATGTCGTTAAAATAAGAAACTTTTTGCTCTTAGACATGAAGTGTGAATTGAAAATACATTCCCTCCGAGTCCATTTATGCTAATATCAGTAATTAAAATGTCTTGATTGATTTTCATAATGGAGACAAATCGTGATATCAAAATTGGCATATTTGATATATCTATGGAATTGATGATTCGATCAGATTCGAAAAAAATATTCGAACCAAATTTAAAATACAAATGATTCGGTTTTGCCCAGCCCTAAGTGTATAAGATCATTGGCAGTTTTACGTGGTTGGTTTCAAAATCTAATTCCAATATTCAGGTTAGAAATCCTCGAAGATCTACCGAACGTCGATGCAATGTTTATACAAGTTGGAGGAGGAGGAATGATCAGTGGAATGTCTTCTTATGCTAAACATATCAACCCGAACATAAAGGTAAAGTTAAAGCTTGGGAATCCCCCCTCACTTAATAGGTCACCAGAAGGGGTGTACTATCCGGATAACAGATATCCGGATACCCGGGTATGTGCAAACGTTTTTGACTATCCGATGCCCCTTTTATCCGGATAATACAAGCACCACATTTTCGCTTTTCATCGGGTATTTTTACAGACAAATATTGCATATTTTCTCATAAATCTTTATTTTTGATGTTATTTGCTTGTTGCAAGATACATAACACTTCCTCGTAATTGAAATCAAACGCTTTGTCGCGTTAAAGGAACTCAACTTGGCCTGAAAAATATTCTATGGAAAAATAAGTATCATAACCTTGGAAACTTTAAAAAATCTAAATAAAAAATAAAAATAATATATAAAAAAATAGTGCAAGTACCCGGGTATACCCGGTATCCGGATAGTACGATATACGGACTCGAACCCGAACCCGAACAACCCCTAGTCAGCAGTGAGATAGTGATCTTGTAAGTGTTAACAAAGAGGCACTGAATTTAAACTTTATTTCATGCAAAATTTCATAGAGCTTTTTCGATTAAATTTATGCTACATATAGATTGTTGATGGACTAAAACTCTGGCGGTGCTATTCGCTATCATCAATAATCGGCCGAATAAAGTCAATTTTATGTTTCCACTTCAATATCACCGAGAGATTTTATAAATTTTTGATCGGGAGGACTCTTACATACAGCAAAAGTTGAAAAAATTATCGTTTTATTTTTAATGGAATGTGTTTGAACCCGTCA
This sequence comes from Styela plicata, assembly GCA_963675895.2. NCBI lineage: Eukaryota > Metazoa > Chordata > Ascidiacea > Stolidobranchia > Styelidae > Styela > Styela plicata. The sequence goes on along the minus strand of OZ023150.1, from coordinate 19,798,775 downwards.
ATGACGTCATCCTTTACATATCTGTGACGTATCAAACAAAGGGCTCAAGCGACAAGTATCCTTATTCCCAATCAGGATTTTTTTTATTTTCAAGCGTGAGCCACAAATGGACCGCGCCTCGGCGGCGCGATCCATCAGTGACTCACACTAATGAAACATGTTTTGTTAAATATTTTTTAACTGGGTCGTTTAATATTGACGGGCTAAGATCAATGTTACTATCACTTTCATAGATCATTGGCTGTGCTCCAAAAAATTCCAATGGCATGGAAGAATCAATCAAAAGCGGGAAAACCGATCAGTATTGAACTCAAAGATTCTTTGTCGGCTCCAGGTATGTAACCATGTTTATGGATGATTGGAAAGGTTCGTATAAAATCCTGTTTGTTTAAGCTTAGCCCACTGGTAGGGTCCCTCTGTGACTCATTCTTGACTACGTAAATTTCCTGATTATGATCGGCGGGATTTATTTTTATTTATAATCACTTCTTAGAGTGGATCACCCTGTCCAAGGCCCTGTAACAGCGGTCGCTTATAGACGGACAGGGTTACAATTACTGGAAAGATATGATCTTTTCCTGTCCGGCTTAGCCTACCCAAGTTATTACACCCTGAATTAAGCAGTGGGCATGGGTAAGCGAGCCGGATTCGCCGGGGGCTCGAACCCGAGATCTTCAACCTGCGATACCAACATGTTTAACCACTAGGCCCAATATTATGTTTTCTTAAATTTTCATTTTGACAAGCCCTCTCTGAACTTTTACAAAAAAAATACATATTTTTTTTACATATAGGAAACATCGGGCTTGACAGCGTTACCTTTCCAGTATGTCAACGTAACGTAGATCGGTGGGTGAACGTTAGTGAAGACGAAATAGCAGATGCGATGTATATAATGCTGGACGCACATCATAAGGTAGGACAAGGTTAGGATTTAGATACGTATCCGGGGATTCAAAAAACAGTGCAAACAAAGCAAAACAGAAGGTTTTATTTCATTTATATAAGCGTATACAATTCGATGATGGTTTTGGGCAAAAATTTTATTGGAAATGTTATAAGTTTATATATATATTTTTTTAATTCTTACCAATATTTGAAAGGAGTTGGTAATTTATTGAAATTCACATTATTTCTTGATATAAAATTAGGTATATAATGTAAGATGCAACATGCCAAAGCGTGAATTCAAATGCGAAGTGTACAAATGTCCATTTGGAAAATTATTTATAGTATATTTTTTGTTGTTTCTTTGTCATCATTGAAGACAAAAACCACCCGAGTAATTTGCTTCATAATCTCCCAGTTTCCAACCCTCGATAATAATCCAAATAATAACATTTTAGTAATCTAAATCATAATTATACGCTCATCCAAAATATTAGACGAGGAAATTAAATTTTTGATAACATGATAGCGGAATACGGTAACCTTCCGTAATTAAAAAAAAATTGTTTACAAACGTCTCTCAAAGCAAGATATCATACCCAGGTCGTCAAAGGGGCATTTGATGAAGCTATTGCATCCCTCGCAAAAAGAGAGGAAATGCGGTCGGAGGGGGATATTCTAAAAAGTAGGGGCTTGTAGACTGCTGAAAAAGGCGGGGAATCTGTATATCGGACCGCTGAGACGACTACCACAAATCTTCATAAATCAAGCTATTGTAAAAACGCCAAAGTTTCGATCGTCTTTGTCATGATGCTAAACTTTTATAATTTAATTACTTTTTCTCATTCCCAGGTCGTCGAAGGATCAGCAGGTGCTGCCCTCGCATCATTCCTGAAAATCAAAGATGAATTCCTTGGCCAAAATGTTGCGATTGTTATGTGTGGGAGCAACGTTAGCCCTGACATTTTAAAGAGGGTGATTGACAGAAAACTGGCGAAAAAGCCTGCATTTTGACGAGCACTGGTCTACTATTTGGCAAAAGACTAGGTTAGGATAGTGTTAGACCTGACGAAGCAGTGCGAGATTTTGATTGGGCTTATTTTGCTAATAAAGACTACGTCAAACCTACCATTAGCGGCACGATGACCTCGTTTGCATTGCAGATATTTATATCTCTCTTGAATCTAAGTTATGTATGAAGTAAAGAAACCCACAATATAATAGAGAAAAAAGAAAAAGAAATAAAAAAAAAAAACCAGAAAAAAAACAAAAACAAACAAAAAGAAACAAAAAATCCTAAAAAAAAGAGAAAAAGACAAAAAAGTAACGAAAAGAACAGAAAGAAAAGTAAATAAAAACATATCAGGAAAAAAAAAAAATGAAGATTAGGAAAGAATACATATATATGCCCCTACCGCCCAGCTCTTTTTATCATAATTAGTTTGATTTATTTTTATATGGAACTGAGCCGCCATGGTAGAGTGAAGTGAGTAGTTTCTGCCCTGGACAATGATAAATTTGTCAAGGCACCAAATACATCAAAAATTCAAAATTTTTAAACAAAAAACTTGTCTCATAATGAGCGGCTGAAAATCAAACAATATGGCGAGACATGATAATCCAAAAACCTACACCCCCGATTGGGAATTGCACTTTACCATGGTGGTTCAGTTCCGTTTGGGATGTATTCCACTTAGAGTGCAGTTGCTGATACTGCATCTTTTGGTAGCTCTTTTTTCTATCAAGTGGTCGTTAGTTGGTTCAGTTTTAGGCTCTGCTTCCGGCGTTGCTCAGAATGAATTTCGATAAAAAAATACTAATTATCCTACAGCAGTAACATTCCCCTGTGTCTGCAAATGTATTGTCGACATATGCACATTGCACGGTATCACTATAAATTTTGAAGATAATTCCTGGCATGGAATTATTCTATTGTTGTATGGTTACATGGTTCATTCAATAAAACGTAAGTTACTTGATACAACGTTTAGCTTCATTTCTGACACTCGGTGGAATAAACGGGTAATATGAAAGTAGTTTGTCCGATAATACTGCACTTTATTAAAGCGGTTCAATAAAGATGTCCTCCAATTGGTACATTTGCTGGTGGTACCTACAATCTAGTTCTTCACCATATGAGGTGTCGCTAATGTGTCTCGTTTGTGTATTGCCGACTCGCCTGCATAAGTGAACTTAAACAAAAAAAAAACTTCAATTTGATTGTTGGATAGCGCCCAAGTCTGATGCATTTCTAGTCCCAGATCCCCCAAACACATTAAATACATGAAATATATTTGTCATAATTGTACTCATTATTGCATATTGGAATGAAATCAGGCATCTGCATGAGGTCAGTTTGAAAAGTTTAGAAGTAGATGTACCAGAGGTAACAGGACGTATACATATATGAAATGTCCAATCCCAAAAAAAAAAGAATTCGATAGATTCGTAAGATAAAAACATCAAACACGGATACTCCATAATTTATTTATATTCCGTTCCATCATATAACGACAGCGACACATGTACTTGTTGATATTTGAATCTTTGCTTCCAGACATTTGCACCCCACTTTCGACGTACCTTTATACGAATGTGTGTGTGCAAACATTCATTAAATACATACACGGTTTTCCAACAGCCACTGATACTGAAACATTGATATTCTGCAATGCATGGGTAATCACCTCATGAACAGCGAAATAACCCACCATGTCCATGAAAATAAACAAAAAAAGATTAGTCCAAAACCTTCACCCAAATTCAAAAATAGTTTCTGTACAAGAGGTAATTGTTCACCATAAAATTACAACACCTTCTCTGCTTTCATCTCCCTCGGGATAAAAATTAAATCCTATCCTAAATACATAAACAAATTATCCATCATTTTACAGAAATAATAATTAAAGTTGAAATGCAGCTGAAGTTGAGCATTTTTATCCTGCGGGAGTGGAAAGCCGAGAATACAGCTTAAGCGTATGGCGAACCATGACCTCTCGTGCAGATACCAATTCCGAATCTGGGTGGATGTTGTTTTTTTTTGGATTATCTTATTTCTCATTTTTCCTGTGCATGGACCTGGTTGGCAGAGGAAGCCGTAAGCAGCGCTTAAGTGAACCACCAGCTGACCTCTCGCATATAATCATCATCTCTGACGAGATTTGAACCTTCGTCATGACGATCGGAGATGTGCAGCTCGAAGCGTATTCCCAACGTTACCAATTGAGCTAACCAGGCGAATCTAGTAACATATGTTTTAGCCTAATAAATAAACAACAAATGTGTACAGCCCAAGGATGTCCGATTAGCTCAAGCGGTAAGGCGTAGAGAATACGCTTCAAGCTATGCATCTTTGATCATCATGACGCAGGTTCGAATCTCGCGAGGGATGATGATTATATGCAAGAGGTATGCTGGACGCATCGCCGGTGCACAATGGTTCACGTAAGCACTGCTTACGGCTTCCTCTACCAACTAGGTCCATGCACAGAAAAAATGAGAAATACGATAATCTAAAAACCTTCACCGCGATTCGGTACTGATATCTGCACGAGAGGTCATGGTTTGCCATATGTTTAAGCTGTATTCACGACTTTCCTCTCCCACGGGATAAAAATGAAGCAATTTCTTTTTTTTTTTTTGATTGCTGCAGTGGAATCATTGGTCTTAAATGGTAATATTCGGCAAAAATTTTGTTGTTTAATGGGCAAAACATGGCCAAATATTAGCAATTTTGTTCATCTGAAATGCTGAAAAGTTATTCCACCTAAATAGTGCATTTTTAATACTATTTAAATTCTATTTTAAGGACAGAACTAAATTAACAGTCTATGCATAGTTGCTGAGCCACTAGGATTCCTCTTCTCATAATTAATTCGAGAAATTCGCAAAAAAAAATTAATTTAAGAGCCATTAACTACAGAAAGAAAAGTGAATAGATTCGAAGAAAGATTCACGATTAATTCAAATATTTTGCGCTTCGAATCAATTCGAATCGTATTGCCCAGACCTACTTACAACTTTGCTCTGAGCAAATTTGAATAAAAAATTTTTGCTTTTATGACCAATCCATCCACGATTGATTCGAAAGATTCGTTCTTTGAATAGATTGGGGTCTCCGATTGAACAGCCCGACCTTATTCCCAGTGAGAATCAATTATTTTCTTGATAGTACCGACGCCCACTCCACTCCCACATATGACAACAGCAACACTTTGACCTTGAAAATCATCTTTGACCTTAAGAAATGATGCGAGTGCAACACCTGCTGCTCCTTCTACAATCTAGAAAAGGATAAAAGTTCAGTAAACCCTGTGCAGTGCGATCATGCCTGAAAAAGCTTACAAGTATAACCACAAAAACCCGAACTACATGTAGTAGGCCACTAATGTCTTTGATCACAGCACATCAACTTGGCACAGTCCCCAGAGATTTAAAGTAAAGATTTTTCGTCCAACGAAACAAAAAATCTAATAAGTTTACTGATTTATTTTTACTATTTTCAGACCTTCCATTCACTGCTTAGGATAGGATATCATTTTTATCCTGCGGGAGAAAAATGCTGAGAATACAGCTTAACCATATGGCGAACCGCGACCTCTCGTGTAGATACCAGTTCGAATCGGGGTGAAGGTTTTTGGATTATCGTATTTCTCATTTTCCTGTGCATCGACCTGGTTGGTGGAGGAAGCCGTAAGCTGCGCTTACGTGAACCTCGTGCACCGGCGAGGCGTCCAGCAGACCTCTGGCATATAATCATCATCCCCACACAGGATTAGAACCTGCGTCATGACGATCAGAGATGCGTATCTCTAAGCGTATTCCCAGCGCTTTACCGGTCACCCGGACACCCGGCCTTCCCTAGGGCGAATCAATAAAAAAGACTGGCCTACCTTGTGATGAACATCCAGCATAGTATACATGGCATCTGCTATTTCTTCTTCAGTAACATTCACCCACCGATCTACATTACGTTGACAAATTGGAAAGGTTATGCTGGGGATATCAATGTTACCTGAAAAATGAAGAATATTACCGTTTTTTAGACATACATGCATAGTTTATTTCGACACCTCTGTCGACACATAAAGCGATACAAATAAAGATATAACATTACAGAGTTACCAGGAAAACAAACAAAACCTAAAAGAAAGTTCAAGAACGTGCTACGGAATAAGTTTCAAGGAAACATTAGATGACAGTAACACGGGTTTGCTTACCTCAATGGCAACAAATTTGAGCAGAATATTTGAGCAAGATCATACACGAGCGGCCACTCATCGGTGAATGGGGATAATCATGTTAAGATGTTACGAGCTTTTCGATTTTCAGTCAAGCTTACAAAGTCAAATTACTACAACTTGAGTTGGGTGGTGAGATTGGATTAATAAGCAAGACGTAATGGGCCTCAGATCTTCAACCTTCATCATTAAATGAACTTAATTTCACAGTATGCAATTAACAATGTTTAAAATGATAATATGGTTAAGAGATTTATCTTGCGTCTTGCTATTCCATCCAATGTGGAACCAATGAGGTTATCGAGCATTGTCCCAAGGGGGTGGGTTACAGCGCCTCGTCCAGTGGCACCCCGTGTGTATTGCTCTTTGAAGGCTTTTTCGTTCATCGATATTGACCATACTTCGCCGGGGTTTGAACCCACATCATTCGTTAGGTAATACGTTCGGCAGCTATCGGCGCTTTCATCATGCCACCGTGGCCGCGAATGTCTACCAGGGTGTCTGGTAGCAAAACTATATAAAAAGGTTCAAAATCATCAATACTGCTATGAAATAGCAGTATTGATGGTTTGGAAGTTTTTTTCTTCACCCGAAGATAATGGCTTGCAATTTTAAAACACCCAAATAAAAGCAAAATTTTATCACCCTGGGTCATAAATCATAACATTGACTCACCAGCTGAACCATCTGATAATGTATCAAGATTCACAATTTCTATTTGCTTTCCAATTTTGATCGATTGTTCAACGACATTCGAGTTAACGGGACTGCAACCAATCACCTAGATGAAGTAAAGAGACGAAAGTAATGGTGATCAGAATATGTGATTTTATTCTGCTATTGATTACTGTTAATGATGCTATACTGCTGGTGGGTGCCCGTTTTTTCATAGATATTCACTCTAAGCAAGGCCAGAAGCAGTGTCTAAAAGAACTAACTAACGGCCACTTAATAGCAAAGAACTACTAAACGATGTAGTACCAGCAACTGCACTCTGAACGGAAAACATCCCAAACAGAACCGCCATCGTAAAGTGCAGTAAGTGGTATCTGCACTAACAATTAGCTCAATCTGTAGAACTTCGAGCTATAAATCTCTAATATCCTGGGTTCGAATCTAGTAAGGCATGATTATATGTGAGATGTCTGCTGGACGCCTCGTCACATAAGCACTGCTTACGACTTCCTCCACCAACCAGATCCATGCACAGGAAAAATGTGAAATATGTATGCCAAAACCATCACCCCGATTCGGAATTGGTGTCTGCACGAAGTCGTGGTTCACCATATGGTTAAGGCTATCCACTCACACAGGAAAAAAAATGAAACCCTCATCTAATAATAATGCTAGGATTCCATTTTAAATTCAAAATTTCAAGAGTGATTGGGATGAGCGAAAGGTGAAATATTCCACTACCATTTTGAGCAAAATCGTCAAATTTGTAGTTGTTTCACATTTCATTCAAAAATTGAAAATTTTATTTTATCTAGGTACAAATAAACTGCTATAGTGGAGCAAAGTCAGTGGTATCAACCCTGATCAAAGGTAAAGCCATGTATCACTTTTTTTTAACTAACTCTTATTATGACACGCAAAAATAATTCTTTCACACCTAAGGGGTATGGTGACAAAATTTGTTTTTGAATGTTTTTAAATAAAATAAAACTTCAAAGCTATCAATGCTGCTATTCCATTTCAGTAATGATGATTTTGAACCCTTTTCTCCTGTTCAGCTGCCACCAGACACTCAAGAGTCTTTTCTATTCACTAAATTTTCTTCTGATGGAATCTAATTTCCTTGGGTGTTTGAGTAGCACAATATTTGACATTCTGCCAGTTCACTAAAAGACTCTCTCAACTGAGTACCTTGATTGTTGGTTTCTTCTGCTTCAAATAAGATGATATTCCACTTATCAATCCACCTCCACCAACCGTTACAAATACTGCATCAATGTCTTTCAGGTCATGAAGGATTTCGAACCTGGAATACAAATGAAATAAACTTTATTTCACAGTATGCTATTAACAATGTTTACAATTATATCTGTGACAAGATTTATCTTTCGTCTTTCCAGTCCATCGTCCCAAGCCTGCGGGTTACAGTGCCTCGCCCAGGGGATTCCCGTGTGATTGCTCGTTGATATAACAAAAAACGAGTTCTTTATTAGCAGACAGCTTTACCATCATACAGGGCAGATACAACTCACTGCACTTTATTATAGCAGTTCAGTTTTTTTAGTTAGTATTGTTGAAAAAGGCATGCTAAAGTCTAACCAAGTTTTGACTTCAAATTACGAGCCACTGATAAACAGCTCCTGAAAGTGGCAACCCTACTTAAATCTCAATTTCAGCAATGGATATTCTTAGTAAATTTATCAACTTAATTTAGCATTTTTCAATTGCTGGGCTGTTAAACCAGAGTCTTCAAGTCCGAGTTTTTTTGCCTGGAGTCTGTAAAACGTTTCAAACTCAGATTTTCTATTTTTTGGCATCAGGCAATGCAAGGCGATTTAGGTATAAGGCCGTAATGCAATGATGTCACATAACTTGACTTTGGCTTTAGCATTAAATTTGTCGTTATTAAATAGTAAATATATAATTCCACCATATTGAGATAGTGTCAATGTTTCTTTTCGATTGAGTCGAGAATTCGAGCTGAAAAGTCGTATTCGAAGAGTTGAGAACAGAAAATGTCAGAAGATAGAACAAATGGCTTTTTACATGGACTTCATAGTCTAGGTTATCAATAATGAGCTTATCATACACTTACCCTATAGTACCTTGACCAGCTATTATATCAGGATCGTTGTAGGGAGACACATAGTTCCCACCCTCATCCTGAAAAGCAGAAATATTGTAGAACAGTTGAGTATTTTACAAATTACCTCAAAAACTATTCCAAATTCAACGGTGGTCAATCGGACGTGGTACAATTGGGGTGCCCTGATGTGAATTGAACTCCATTTTATATACGATGGTACAACGATAGTCACAGCTTCCTAGTTCGTGGTATTCTCGGCCTTTCCATGCCAGAGGATAAGAATGAAACCAGATCCCATTTGAATATTTTGCCGCAGCTTTGCACTATGTCGTGTCTGTACGTAAACAAAAGACAATAATTCATGCAAATTTTATAGCCCGCTCCGGCAAGCATTTACTTTCGATATGACTATGATGGTGTCAAATTATTTTTGCGCTGTTCATACAGACCTTCCTTCCTGTCCCCACCAAATTTGAGAACAAGAAAATTAAAAGCGATGGACTCGACAAAATTATAACTTTATATTGTAACTTTCATATCGTGCGTGGAGGGCCCAGTTAGCTCAATTAGTGGGGCGTTGTGAATACGCTTCGAGCTACGCATCTTTGATCGTCACGACGCAAGTTCGAATCCCGTGGGGGATGATGATTATATGCGAGAGGTCTGCTGGACACACTGCCGGTACACGTAAGAGCTGCTTACGGCTTCCTGCACAGGAAAAATGAGAAATACGATAATTGAAAAAACCTTCACCCCGATTCCGAACTGGTATCTGCACGAGAGGTCGTGGTTTGCCATACGGTTAAGCTGTATTCTCGGCTTTCTTCTTCTGCAGGATAAAAATGATATCCTATCCTAAGATGTTGTGGTAACTAGGTCCTAACATTATTGAACTGGTTTAAATATACTGGGCTGTGCACAAAGATTTTTCAGATGCTGCTTCCAACTTTACTCGAAAGTGATTTCAATTAACCGATATATTGAGGAAAAAACACACAGTTTCGGAGCAGTAAATTTAAGAATATCCACAACAATTTATTGCCGAACCTTTGCAGCACGCATCGCTTCGTTCTCAGTGTCCATGCAGTCATCACCAAACTTACGAACTTCTGCTTTATGCAATAGTAGATTCTCTAACTTCGATGGAGCAACATTGTTTGGGACGTAGATGACACCTCTCCTGCCAGACTCTCGTAAAGCCACTGTCTGGAAAAGATAGGTGTTGGAGAAATTAGAAGGGAGAAAGTTGTGATTTACATTTTGCAGATGAAAATATTCAAATGGGATCTGGTTTCATTCTTATCCTCTGGCATGGAAAGGCCGAGAATACCACGAACTAGGAAGCTGTGACTATCGTTGTACCATCGTATATAAAATGGAGTTCAATTCACATCAATGATTTGGTATGAATTCCGCTTTCAGGCAAAAAATCAGAAAGGGAAAATACCAATGCCAGACAACATATTTCATATTTTAAGAAATGTTAGGATGTTTTAGTCAGAGCAGATACTGCTCAGTGCATTTTATTCAATACGTTCTGTCCTTTTTGAGAAGCTTCCCATTTTGGGTCTATTGAAGTTTAGTACCACATTTCGGAATGTCATCAAAATAAAAACTGGCGGAATATTCTCATTCTAACTAGGGGGCACCAATGCTGCAAGCATTGTCTCCTGGGTTAGGGTGAATCACTTTCAACATATGAAATGCATTCTCCTCCTGACTAGGACGCCAATGCTGCAAGCATCTGGCATTGTTTCTCGGGTTGAGTGAGTCGCTTATAACATGTGAAATTTTTATGATAATTGGATATATGGTACTAAACTTCATGATCCCCCCATTTTTTAAGCGTATTAGACTTTTCCATAATAATAAGCGGCTGTTGGTGGTTTCCATTTATGTGATCATTTTGTTTTTGCTTAGAGTAAATTTTAACAACAAAAAATAGTTGATGCCCACCATTCCCATTCCATGGTTGCCAGATGAAGCTGTGAAAAATTTGGTTTCTCCATTCTGGTTTCTGCTATTTTCAGAAAACTTCAGCACCTTGTTGAAAGCTCCTCTTGCTTTAAATGATCCAGTTATTTGCTCAGATTCTGTAAAAATATTATTGCTAAGTTATTATGCTGACATCAGTACAGAAATGGACCAAATGTTGAGAAATATTCGAGACAGGTTTTGACAACGCAGCATTGAAGTTTAGAAGAAATCTTGGAAATCCTCTATCAGCATTGGAGGTATAAAAAGCATTATGAAGAAGGCCTTAAAAGATTTATATGCTTGGATAGGATATAAAGATAGAGTTTGGGTCGAAAGATAGAGTTCAAGATACAAGCTCCCAATGACATTACAGCACTTGCTCGAATGTTAGACTAAAAAAATATGAATCGTCAATCGTGAATGTAAACAAAGTCAAAGCCACGCTCACCAAAGGCTCAAAAAGTTGATGTAACTATGGATAATGTAACTACCGCGCCTTTTTTGGTAAAATGACACTTACCCAACTTCAGATGAACTTTTGCTCCAGATTTGTCAGATAAATAAGCGGAATATTCTAGCGGTGTCCACCTGATATAATTCTTTATTCGCTCATGTGCTTTTTCGGTCTCGTCAGCCAACGTTTTATTGTCGAATTTTCCATCCATTTTTGAATTTTAAAGATAACAGCCTGTGCTGGAAAAGGAGGCAAAATGCACGATATCACACGGTTTTCAACAAATTTTTTTGTATTTTGAGCGCTGCGCCAATTATTTAGCAAAAGTGATTGCCGCAAGGCAAAAGATACCGGTCCAAACACGGCGGGTGGTACGTTTTATCAGTAATAAAGTGGCGGGTATTACTAGATATCTCAGTTAAAAAGATATGAATATATTTGTGTCTTTGTATTTGCGGTGAAATAGAGGAGAGCATGCCCCCTGCAGCGCTTCGTTCTTGTTCCAAACGTAAAAGAAACCAAACATTCTTTCGCCACGTCTGATCGTGAACGGAACAGCCTTGTGGTATGCGTAAGGTCGCGTAGGTTGCGTTTTTTCTTGGTTCGTTTTATTTTACTCTTGCGTTTTACGCAAGCGCAATGGTCTGCATGCATTTCCTTACGTTTTCCAATAAAACAGAACGGTTTGCTATGAAACCTATCGCAAAGAGCTTGTTTCTTTTTTTACGTTTGTGCTTTGTACGCATTTGAACAGGTTTAATGTATAGCAATGCAGGCGTGTTTTGCCGTTTTTATTTTATTACCCGAAACGTAATGCAACGCATCGGAAAGACAACTTCGCGTGTCACTGCTCCCAAAGAGGTGGATTTTGCCAACAAACCAGTTAAGATTGACAGGTAGCTACTACAAAAGGCGAAATCATATATGTCAAGGTTTTTACACATTGTATATCTCGCGTACTTGTTCGCAAACTATGATGATAATTGCTATAGCAGGCAATACGTTCAAGTCAACGTGGAAGCAACTTCTACTGTTATTCGCGCTCTGACTACTAATTCTATTCTACATTGTCCTACAATATACTCGGTTTTATATAAATACTCAAGGGTTAGGATGACCCCCAAACGAATCATTTTAGTATATTAGACGGGTGAAGATCCAACTTTCCCGCGGAAAGCTGTACGCGCACCAAGTACCTTTCCTATGGAGGAGTTGAAGTCAATCAACATTCACCAAGAATCCTAAGTGCCCAAATATTTCAATAAGCTTCTTCATAACAAATCAACTTTTATTGAAGAGAGTATTATTCAGAAAAGCTGGAACCAATCGCCACAAAGTCAACCAAGAAAAAGAGCTGAAGACGATGGGGAAATTTGCGATCGGTGCGAGATCAAGCAGCAGTCAAAACTTTCTAATCGTCGCCAAAATTAACCGACATACCTTTCAAGGTGGAGATAACAAAAAGAAGATATAAGAAATCCAAAAATAAAGACTCAGCGAAAGCTGATGAAGAAAATAAGAAGACCCTGCCTAAAGTGACGAACTGCTCAAAATCATTCAATCGCCAAACTAACAATAAAAAAGATGCCGGATTTATATTTATGATTTAAACTTCATAATCTCAATTTTAATGATATATATTTTAATCAAGTTATTGGGTCCAGGGACCATGGTGGGCTTAGCGTGGTTTGTCCATGGCCAAATGGACCGCGAAAAGGTTACTTATTTCTTGAAATCTATGACTTAGCAATTTTTTTCCGAAATCTTAGTTCTAACTCAAAAGATAGAAGGGGGGATCCTCAGAATATGCGTCAAGGCTTTTACACCTGACAAAATATGAAACTCGTCCAGTTGTTGGCAGATAATTATGTTGATAATTACTATAGGAGACACTTGCTCGGATATGTATATCTCACTATTTCATCCAAAAATATACAGTCAATACACGGGGAATTCGATCTCTCAATCAAGTCAACGCCATGGAAGCAACTTCTACTGTCTTTCACTCCGTTTCTACTTTGTTACTCTGTATCCTACATCTATCTCATCCACAATACACTCGATTTTATATTAATAAAGGGTGCCCGGTTAACTAAATCGGAAAGGCGTTTTAAATACTCTACGAGCTACGCATAACTAACGTCCCGTGTTCGAGTCCAGCGTTGGGAATACGTTTCGAGCTACACATAACTAACTTCGCAAGTTCGAATCCCGTGCGAATGATTATATGCGGCTGACGCGAGAGGTCTGCTGGACACCGACGTGGTTCTTGTAAAGGCTGCCCACGGCTTTCTCTACTTTCGGCTTTCATCTCCCACAGGATGAAAATGAAATCCTATCCTAGGATTGTTTGTGACTCAAGAGTTAGGATGACCGCCAACCGATTTGAATTTTTTTGTACATTAAAACTTCGGAACACAGAGAGAAAATCGTGGGAAATCCTTTCTCGGGAAATTTACCATTCAATAAACAAATTTAGTCAAATAATTCTTTAATGTTCGCGACATATTTATCTCGAGATCAACGTCACAAGCGATGAAATTTTTGGGGAGCATTTCTCGGGTAATTTACCATTCAGTAATAAAATTGAGGCGAATAATTCTTTAATGTTCGCGACATATTTATCTTGAGATCAACGTCACAAGCGCCTCGAAATGAATTATTCATGTAAACAACAGGAATAAACGTTTATAATTTATTCTCGACGTAGTCACTTCCTTCGTGGTTCAAGATAACATTTCTTATCAAAAATAAGATCACTGACACGCCATTTGTTGCCTAAAGTCGAAATACACGTTTGTCTAGCTTGAAACGACAACCAAGCACTTTTTGTCTTATTATTTTTCCCAAGGTTTTTGATCGACTTCATGTGAAAAAACGCACCTTTATGTAAAATATTCTTTAAACCCCCTCTCTTATTATTGATCTGTCGCATTACCAGCCAACGGGGTACCAACATGGGTCAGAAGCCTGGGCGACCCTTCATGGTCTTACATGCTGACCCTTACATTGTGTTTATCATTAAATGATTTTATAACTTGCGGTGATTGAAACTATGAGGTTTGTTGCATTTGTTGACACGTTATGAAATAAACTCCATTGCTGACATGAACATATTTTGTTTTTCTAATGCAACAAGGGTCCCATACGCAAGCTCATTAGCTTTTTTAGTTTTCGCGCTTTGCGGGTATACGTTCTTGTCAAAAATCCCTATATCGACAAAAAACTATTTCTCACTGGATCAGTGACTATCATTGATTGAATGAAAGTCACAGTTAATAATACCTAAAAACGGCAATTCAGCTACACTGGAGTGAGCTCCTTTAAAATCGCGTAACTGGACCAAGCGCGATAAATAGGTTTTTCCATTGAGGGCAAAGCTCATAGGCAGGTCTCACCCCTTTTTGTACTTTTTTTGATTGGCTATTCTATCCCTATATATACTACAGGATGCTTCTGACAAACATAACTCCATTCAAAAATCGAGCACAACAAAAAATCGCGTCATGATTTAAACATTTATTTGTATTCTAAAAAGTGCAATATTTTGAGGAACTAAATGAACTATTTTGAGCAACAGAAATATCAACAGGGATGGCAAAAATAATTTTAACGTAGTATTTTTCTTAGCAACAGCACTCAAAATGAAAAACATTCATAAAGAACTAACCACTATAGTAGGGTACAGTTGAACGATGGTAGAACCATCCACATCTTTGATTCCTTTTGTAGTTTCTTACAACACGTAGGGAATATGCGAGGACAATTCTGAAGCTCACAAATATAAAATTCAAGTATAAGAAATATAAGACATTCCCAACCATCATTTCATTAAGGTTCTATTCATAGAAAGGGCTACACCAGCTTTGGATGCGTTGCTCCTACCTAGTTTGTCACTTATAAACTCCCCTACATCAACCAATTTATCTAAGTATACTCCAGTAGCCATGCCAGATCCATGTAACATATAAATCACATCTTCACTGGCAACATTTCCAGAAGCACCTTTGGCATATGGGCAACCACCCAACCCAGCTACAGACGAGTCTACAATTCGAATATCTTTGTCTAAAGCGGCAACAATGTTACCTAAAGCTTGTCCATAAGTGTCATGGCAATGAACAGCAATCTTTTCAGAGTCAACTTCACATAAAACGTGTTTTAAAAGTTCTCTCATTTTATTTGCCGTCCCAACACCGATAGTATCCCCGAGAGATATTTCATAGCATCCCATGTCGATCATTTTTTGAGCAACTTTGACAACGTCTGTAGATGAGACCTTCCCTTGGTAAGGGCATCCCAGGACACATGAAACATATCCACGCACAGGCACATTTTGTTCTTTCGCAGCATCCAGTACAGATTTGAATCGGTCTAAGCTCTCCTCGATGGAGCAGTTTATATTTTTTTGACTGAATGCTTCGGACGCAGCACCAAAAATTGCAACTTCCCTCGCTCCTGCAGCGATTGCGGTCTGAAATCCTTTCAAATTCGGAGTCAGAACGGGATAGTTGACCCCAGATTTCTTTGTAATACCTTTCATGACTTCGGTATGGTCACTCATTTGTGGGACCCACTTTGGAGACACGAAACTTGTGGCTTCAACAACAGAAAGTCCTGTGTCAGACAATCTATTGATAAGTTCAATCTTTGTTTCTGTTGGTACAAGATTTGGCTCATTTTGCAAACCATCCCTTGGCCCGACTTCCACAATTTTCACAAAGTCTGATATTCGCCTTGAGTTAGATTTCGAAACAGTGTCATAACCAAGCTTTCGCAGTAATTTTTGACATGATTTGACAACTCTATTGGAATGCATTTCTCTGGAAATTGCAAGGATTCTGGCAGATCACGTTGCAAGCAATTTCAACTTGATGTTTTTCTTAATATTTGAAATGGATGGGCAGAACACATAAAGTCAAAATCAATACTGATAATCTATTTTGGCAAAATACTCTACAAAAAAACAGAAGGAAATATATAAGTCAAAACACACGAAAGAATATTTGATTAAAGCAACCTATTAGAAAAACACTGCAAAAAAAATAATGTAGGAATATTTCTCTGTCACCCTGACAAAGACACCATAGAAAAAAATTATGTTCACCTGGAAAGCAAATGTGAAACGATAATTCAAGTGGTGACATAACTGCATAAAGGGGTGTCAATTTATCAAGGCTGTCATTCAATGGAAATTTGCATGATCCAAATAGAGTCCGAAAACGAAACCATGCTATCAATGCCGACAAAATTTGGTAGTCTTGAGTGTTAAATAAACAAAGTGTGAAAGTGATTCATATACGATATTATGTGCGTGTTTAATATAAACCCAAATAAAACAAACCTGAACACAAAAAATGACTGTTACGATTCATTGGGTGGATTGAAAAGCCATCAAATGATTATCTATTTAGGCAAAATATTGAAAATGAATAACAATCCAATATCATTCATACAAAGAGGAAGAAATCTATCGTCTGCTACAAGAAAAACCATGCAAAGTGAATCCACAAGGACTAATCAAACCCAGCTTGCTAAAAGTCACCTACTCAAACTCTTGGGGGAAGGCGAAAGACTTTCAGGAATATATATTTTTTAATTAAATCGCGAACCAAATCTTCTATTTCGGAAATTATTGAAATTTTTCATTAAATTTCTTTGATCATATTGATGAAATTTTTATTATATATAGATAGATAAAATCACGACATGTTTGATTGAATTTCTGCACAAGCAAATAAGAAATATTTTGCACCCAGATGCTCTTGTTAAGATAGGTCGTTGATGCTCAGTTTATCTGTGCCTCATGCTTGGCAAAAATAAAATTGATCCTGGAAAATCCTATGAAAATTAAATTTCAACATCAAAAATTAGAAGTATTGCATGTGGCAACTTATATAATGCTGCTAGTGCTAGGTGACTTCATGTAGTCGGGGAAAATACTGTCCACACACAAGCTTTGTTGAGTCACAGTTGGATCCCATGGACGATCTGTGGCTCACGCTTGACAAAATAAAATCATCTTTGACAGGACACGTGCCCCTACTGGGCGAGATAGTTAAACTTGTTGGCGTCGCAAGTTGAAGATCTCGGGTTTGAGTCCCGGTAAGTCCAGCTTGTTAATCCACACCCACCACTCAACCCGGGGTGTAATAACTTGGGTAGGCTAAGCCGAACAGGAAAAGATTATATCTTTTCAGCAATTCTAACTCTGCCTGGCTATAAGTGGCTGTAAATAAATATTAGAACACCATAAAACTACTCTACACAACAGTGGCCTAATACCTCCTATTTTTCGCAATTTTGAAGCATTGTATTAGAATAAGGAAAAAAACAGGATTGGGAAACCTTTTCTACCTTGTGTTTTTCATATGCACTAAAGTATGATTGCAAACACATTTCACTAAAGGATTGATTTTTTGATTGACATCATCACCGATCAAATTTCTGATAAATCATATTTGTGCCCATTACTGCTTGATGATGAATTCAACAGACCGGCAGAGTGCTCGGACATCTGAAGAAAATGGGTTTCATCAGAAGAAATTCAAGATTTCATGATTTATCTCTTGCTAGAGGAATAAAATGTCTCATTTTGACCAAAAACACTGTACAAAATGATTCATATTAATCAATACTGCTTTAAAATTGTAGTGTTGATGGTTTTGAGGCTGTTTTGCCTATATGAAGAAAATGTCATTTTTGACAAAGGAAAACAACATTAGAGTCACCCTGGAACATGCCTCCCTGTATTCGAACACCATGCAGCTTGTGGCGTTTGGATTAGTAATATATTTCAATACACACAAAAAAACAATATTATCTAAAGGCATAGAACTGTACAAAGAAGAGTGAACTAGGTGAAATACACAAAACCTACAAATGAAAACAAAAAGTTTGAAGCGCACTAAGGGACACACAGGTAGAAAATAATAAAAATAATATATTTTTAAAGAGAAAAATACTTTAATGAAACAAGTTTTGTCTGGTATGGTCGACTGATAGAACTCACCATCGAGGTGCATTCCATCTTCGGCCTGTGTTTTGCAAAATAAAACTCGTAGAGGGGCAATATCCATGCAATAAAATATTAGTTTTTTAACTGAAAATCATGCTTCAAGTTGTTCTGCCAAGTATGAAGGAACAGGGATTGGAGATGTATACCATCATGGGGGAAAGTGACACCACAAAGATCAAGGTTAAATTCGGGGTATAAATAAAAGTTGTGAATCAGAATTTATGTTTTGGAAAAGATGGCGACAGAGATGCTGTTAAATCTGTCAAAAAAAGATTTTCACAAAGTTTAGATGTTGACTAAGGATGTATTTTTTACTTAGGACTGCGTATTGCCCTGTCATCGGACTTTGACTGTTTTTAAATCCTAATCGTATTGATGGATTTAATTTAATTTAGATCCTGTTTAAATCCTCTTGAGATCTTTGACATGCCGACTTTATGATAATAACTCAAAGTGAAGCTGGAAGATTTGTTTAAAATTACGATTCAAACGGATTTGTCTGATTCAGATGATACGGATACATGCTTCTTCAATTCGACATGGTTTTCGGGGAAATTTTTTATCAGATATGTCGAAATTTTACATACATTTCAGACATTTTCGCCAATATGTCAAGGAAAGTTGAAACTTTCCACAAATTTCTCAAATAAAACCAGATTTGGAAAGATTTGATTAGAGATCCGAAAATAAATGTATTTGACGTGCCAACCCTATTTGTTAGATGCCTACGAAATTTTGTTCAGGCACATTCAAATTAAGAGAGGATAAAGTTGAAACAATGTTCCAAATTGATTTGGAATTACGTTTTAAAAAACTAACAATCAATTAAATTACTGTTTTTTTTTTATACTTTTTAGTATTATTGAGCCAAAAATGTTAGAATCGTTGTGAAATATAATCTTAATAGAAATATGGTCCAGACTCACTGACAGGCCATAAATTGTGTGTGTTTTGTTTCATTTTCATATAATCAAAAAAAAATAATGGAAGCATCTTATTTGTAAACATTCAAAATTGTAATAGAGAAACATCTGTCACAGATGGACGAACTTTTTTTTTTCGAGTGATCACCCTGACAAAGGCCGTGTAACAGCAATGGTCGGACAATGAGGCATGCTGCTTTATAAAATTATTACAAAATTCGATAAGGTTCAAATCCTGTTTAAACGTACTCCAGAGCAAATGATAAGTGATGGATTAGACTGTATGTTTCAAACTCTAGATATTTTGAATCCGAAAAATTAAATTACCGAAATGTTCAATTGGTAATTTAAGATTTTACCATCTCATCGATACTTGATATTAACTTTGAAAATAAACGCAACTATGCATATGAGAAGGTAACGCGAACATGTTTTTAAAATATTAATATTCATCTGCCCACCCATTCTCTTCAACAAATTTATCTATAACTTCGTGTATGGCAAGATTAGGTATTAATTCACTAGAGCTAAGTTTTTGGCGAGTTACAGGATCGAACTGTCCAACCCTCTGTAAGTGTTCCTCGATGTCTTTACGATCGTACGTAATTCCGCTCGGGGTAATTACGGGATCTTTCATAATTTCAAAGCTGATTTTTCCGCAGAGGTAATCCGGCACTTCTCGATTCTGTCGCCGCTCGTCAATTTGTGAAAATAAGTTATTGAGTTCATTTTTCCGATCTTCAAACTTTTGTTTGATCTTTTTCCTATCTGTGTCCGTTGTTGACTCGTTATCATCCAGCTTTGAAATCTCTCTCTTCTCGTCCTCAATCATTAAATTATTGAGGTAAGTTTGTAGTTCAATTTCTTGTGAAATTCTCTCTTTTTCTAATTTGTCCCATCGCTTTTTCTTTGCGTTTCGCAGCATCGCTGTGATATCATCCCCAAAGTTTAATTTCTGTTGTTTTGCGAGTGTATGTGCTTTCTGCAACTGCAGAATCGATTCATCAAAATTTTCGAGCTCTGCATTTGCATGACCTAAAAAGAAATGACCCTTGACCGACTGTGGGTCATGGTCAAGAGCAGTTTTGCAGTCTTCGATAACCTTTTCCCACTTTTGGAGTTTGATATTGCAAAGTGCACGGTTCGTGAAAAACACAGCATTGCTGGAGCTTTTTGTAATTGCTTTTGTGTAGCATTTGATCGCCTCTTCGTATTTTTTCTGGGCGTACATACGATTGCCCTCTAATTTATACTGCATTGCAGACATTTTAATAAATTAAATCTAAATTAAAAAGACAAAAAATCACATTAATAAAACATGAACATAATATAGATAGCTCTGCATTAAAATCGATATGTACATTTATCAGTATTGCAGTGTTTCAACATACATGAAAAAGAACAAAATTCACCCAAAAAATACATGAAAATTTCTGTGCTAGAAGAAACTAAAGAAATGTATAACAGCTTTTTGTTAGGTTCAGCATAAGCAATTCAAGCATGATGGCTCGGACGATTACTCAGGGCAGATACCATGTACTGTACTTTACTATAGTGGTTCAGTTCTGTTTAGGACGGTTTCTGCATTGAGTGCAGTTGCCAGTGCTCTTTACCTTATAAGTCGCCACTTGTTGGATGCTCTTCAGCGCATCCTTGCTCGTAGAATATTCCAAAAAAGAAAGAAAATTTAGTCTATTGATTGATTGACTTAAAGCAGTAAAATCATAATTTATACCAAAGTAACATGAAATTACGAGCGAATTTTAAAATTCAATCTTATTCATAGATAATTATGTCAAAATTTAGGATAATTTAAATTAAGATGGATTTTCATTTTGCGAAGAGGAAAGTCCAAGAATATGGCTTAACGACATATGACGAACCACGACCTCCTGTGCAGAATAGAGGTGTGTAACTTCAAGGGTGTTCCTAATGCTTTTACCGATTGAGCTAACCGGGCACTGGTTTTTGAGGACATTCAACCAATTACTTTTAAACCAAATCATGTGTCATTAAATTTTTCTACAGATCAAGTCCTCTTATGAAAATATTCGAAAAGCGAAATAAATCTTCATCAGGATGCTAGAATATATAGCTATTCGGGGAAAAATATCTTATTCGGATGGAGACGTCTTAACAATGACAAAAAATACATAGGTATTAAAATACAACTTATTGATAGTTAGAATTTTTCATTTTGTATGAAAACGAGCCACTTGGCAATTCACACCGCGGCCTATTCAGAAATTTTATTTTGTCAAGTATAAGTCACAGACGGACGCAGTCTATCAGCGACTGCTAATTAACAAGATAATTCGAATTAGAGTGAGGTGTCTATTTCTCCATCAATACCCAATACTTGACGCAATAGACAATAGTAAAATTTCACTGATGAAAGCTTGAAAACGTAATAGGACCATAAAAATATTACTACGTCAATAATTGCTATAAACAGGAGTGAGAATTTTCCAAATAGATATTTGAATCAAAAGTAAAAAACAAATGAATGAAAGATATATTTAAGAGTAATTGTTAGTTAACCACGAAAGTTGCATTTAATTCGTCATTCATTTACTGATATTTAATCATTGAATAATTTGGAAATCCATGACTAGAGCACCACACTTTTACTGTATTTTTTTCATAGAAATTCGCTCAAAGCAAGGCCGAAAGCGGCACATAAAAGACGTCGGCGAACGGCCACTCAAATGACAAAGAGCTAGTGCAAGATAAATTGATTTACAAGTACTGAATCGTCATGTTCAACCGAACTCTGGTTCATATTGGATTTTGCAGTGAAATTTGGATCTATGTCACAGTTCTGCTGTACTAGGGACCAATTAAGAAAATAACATATCAATTTGAACAAAATAAATAATACAAACTACAGGGTGACCCAAGAGAACGGCACCTATGAAAGTGTTTAATCTTCCTTTTTGAAAGTGTTTTTGAAAAGAACAAATTCTACACCAACCGGAAAAATAATTGAAACTTCTCAGAAAATTCTGTCTTATACTGAGTTTAAAATTTACAAAATTTTATGGGGGTATGTAGGAATAAAAACATTTTATAGGTTCTGTTTTTTGCGTCACCCTGTACGTTAATAAAATGTCATCTTTTAGTAATAATCCAGATCAGCACCAACAAAAAAATACTTTATAGTTTAAATGAGTAAAAATATTGATACGGTTAAAAATATGATGAATACTTTTTCATTTCAACATTAAACATTCATGGAACAACAGTTTAACATGACAGTGATGCAGAATTAAATTTCATTCATAAAAATATGTTTTTTAATATAATTTGATTCTAGTTTTCCGAAATAGTAAATCATTCTTGAAAGCCCATCCATTTATGTGGGGCTTTCAAAGCAAAAATGTATCCTTATTCAAGGAGGATTACAATTTGAAACAACGCAACTGTAAAGAAGTCATCAGTCACATACATAGCAAAGTATTCCAGAATATGAAAATTTCCTTCAGCAATTTCAAATATGTGAAATTTGGAAATATTTCCTCAGCACAAATTGCTTCGATATCAATTATGAAATGGTAGCTTTTTTAAATTTTTTTTATGGAAATTCACTCTGAAGCAAGGCCGGAAGCAGTGCCTAAAAGGAACCAACCAACGGCCACTTAATAGCAAAGAGCTACTAAAAGACGTGGCACTTGCTCACCTGAAGAATATTACATCGAAACCTTGGAAAATCGAAAGAAAAAAAAGATATTTTTCACAAGTTTGTGAAAAATATCTTATTTTTCTTTCAATTTTCCAAGGCTACTAAAGAATAGTAGGTAGATGCAGATTTACCCTATAAAATCGCTAGAAACTCACTGCAACATTATAAACAAATAAACCTCTCTGCCAAGTATGTATCACTGATAGAGGTGCCAGTTTCCAATTTAATATTTGAATACGTTTAGTTTGGGATTATTCGAACAGTTGTTTCTGTGATTCGATAGAAAAAGGTAAAAATTACCAGTTATATCTAAATTATTATAATATTTTTTGAAAAATCTTACGAATATATTGAAAAATGAAGACAAAAATAAAACTTTTCCTCACTAATTCCTGAATAAAGCACCAGATTCCGGAGTATTTAAGAACGAATCGGCATTAAAAGAGGTAACCATAGCCGCTAGGGTTGATTGTGTCATTGAGTCCATCTGTGAGCAATGAATGCCAAGAAAAATCTCTTACGAGGATACTCTCAAAATAAAAACGAAGAAAAGAATATGCATTAAGCACAACAATATTACAGTAAACTAGAGAATTGGTATGGAACTATATTGACATTGGAATGAACACTCATTAAGCATAGTAAATGACAAGTTTTACAAATATTTATTGCATGGTTTTACAGAGAAGCACAAAAAAGAATAGGTCACGCAAGGGGAGCTGGGTTTCAATTACATTGCAAGGACAAATTTCAAGAAAATCTTATCTTGCCTTGTTGGAATTGAGAAACAGTACATGATATCATTGTTTGAAATGAATTAGCCAATACCGACCGGCAACCTACATGTGGAGGGCAAGAAACTAGTCTTGCAGACGAGTTAAAATTAAATTTAACCAAGAATAATAACGACTGAAGACCCAGCTTTCCGTAAGTATGACAAATCCGGTTATAAGACATTCAAGCAATGCAAACCATTTGGATAATAAAAAGTAAAAATCTTTTTCATCAAAGCAAAATGAGAGAATGCAGTGGGCTTGTCACCCAGTTGCTGTATTAAATCCAACAGTTCATGGATTCTATCGATTTCATTAGTGTACGTTCGATTTTCCAGCGGCATTTTCCGCAAAGTGTCAATTGCTAGTTGTGCTTTTGTGAGATCATCATCAAAATCTAGCCGTAGTCGCGCGGTAATTTGTTGAATATGTACAGCAATGCAACGAATTGAAACTCTAAATCCAATTGATAGTGATGTTGCCCGTCCAATTCCCAAAGTACCGAGTATTCCTGTTTTCACCCTATCTGTGCTCCAATGGTCTAGTACAGATAAGAGAGAAGACAAACTCTCTGCGATAGAGCTTAGATTGGCTTCAGCCTCTGGACGCAATTTTGTGTCTTGTTCAAGAGTATCGCAAACTTTCAATATATATCCAAGTAGAAGTAATAGCTTTGTTTCGTTGTCACTTTTAGGGGATAATGAACACAACCATTGTACTATTGAGAAACAGGCAATATACATAGGGCCGTTAGAATCGTTATTGTTTCCGCAACGTTTCGCGTCATCAACAGTATTTTGCGCTAATGCTAAAACAGAACTAATGCATCCTTGAGTCAAGCACGCTTCAGTGAGTTCATTTTGAGAAACTTTACAAACTTGTCCCAACGTGTGGCACAAATTTTGCCATAAGTTCAATACTTTTGGTAAAGTATCATCGAACTTTTTATCTTGCGTATTATTAGCCACTGTGCCATTTGGAACAGAATTCGGCTCACTTTTAGCCAACAATTTTAAGCATGAATCTAAGCCATATTCAGCTGTTACAGCTAAATGCAAAGGACTAGAAATAGTATTTGCAGCTGATGACAAAACACTTGTTAAAATCAAGTCAACATTTTTCATCGATTGAGAATCTTCAGAAACATCTAAAGTCGACAACACTACCTCATTTAAGAAACTAAGAATCTGGGTTCTCGTTATTTCTTGCAATCTTGGTGAAAATGTATTCATACTTCTCCATATTTCAGAGTAAAGAGAGGAAAGCTTAGTTTCATCTACGCTTGAGTCAAATTGCACAATTAATAGAATACTTCTCATTAATTTCATGACTAGATTCGAAGTTACAGCTTCAAGCGTTTGAATTTCATGTTTATCTTTCATCTTTGCAGAGTTTCGAACCAACGTCCCCGTACATCGAATAAATGATTGTCGCTTCATCCAAATTCCATCAGAATTTTCATCTGAATTACAGTTTTCCATTACTTTTCTCCAGTCAAAATCTTTCTCCAACACTGGTAATCCCGACGCAATTTGAAGTAGTCTCAATGCCGCATACCGTGGTGACTGTAACTTGGTGTCTTCACAGTCAAGAATTGTACAAAACGCATGATATTTATCAGCGATTAAGTTTGCTATGAAGTCAAATTGATCATACCCAATTAGGTGCCATGGAAAATCATCTATGGATTTAAACAGATTTTGCAACTTGGAATATGATTGTATCCTTGCTTCATCTGAGCTTAGAACGAACAACACTTGTAACAGATAGCACAAAACCTCAGAAGTATGCTCTGACCAGTGATGCGTGCCATTTTCAGGGCTTAAAATATTGCACATTTTCATGATCGATGCCCATTCAATCTCTGGGACAACATGGCAGAGGAAATGCAATGAGCAATCCATTCTGGAGTTACAAAGTTGGACCATCTTGTCCAAGTCTGTTAAATTTGGAATGAATTTGTCCCATGGTAAAGCACCCAGTGCAGTTTGATAAGAACTACAAATGTAGCTCGGAGAGAACTTCTCATGGGCTAGCAATGTGTTATTCAAATAAAACTCCCATAAGGAAGCCACACATTGAGACACATCGCTAGACTTTTCACTACAGACATAATTTGAAAGAGAAGCAAAAACATTTAACATTGAAGAAACTGTTTCTTGATCATTTGGTTTCCATGGCCACTGCATTTTGTTGTCCATCTTCAGAGGGTCGAGCCAGGCTGAAAACAACCGCAAAATACGGTCGTTCAAACTCGCATGATACGTGAAATATGTCGTTCCATTTAGAGCTTGTTTTTTCTCACTGTAATTTAACTCCAAATTAGATAAATTGTAAAGCAATTTTGATAAAGAATGAACGTAAGGTTTCCATGAAGAATACAATCCTGATTTTGTGCTGGTTCTTTTCTCAGAAAAGTATACAGCAAGTTGCATTATAGATCGATCCATAATATCATACGAGAGAACAGAATTTGGTTCTTTAGAAGAGTTTGACTGTGAAAGGTCGAATGCTGCGTCGGTTAGGACTTGCCACGCCATCGGGTCAACTGAGCCAATTTCACTCGCATCAAGAAGCGACTTCACAGCTTCAAAAAATACTTCATTTTGAGAATGTTGGACCAATATGCTGAGATGGGTCATGAAAACTTCTTGTACAGCTGAGTTTGACAATTGCATCGACTGGGATCTTGGCATAGCAGTTTCTTCAGCAGAATCATGTGGTGGCCAAGTGAAATTTGAATGGGTGACCAAACCATTGATTATAGCATTCAAAAGAGCAACTCTGTCACATTTAGGAGGAGCGTATTCAACACACCAGCTTTCCAAGTCAAATTTCGTGATTAAAACAAATAAAATATCAGACAAATTTCCATTCGATGCCGCATCCACAACCCGCTTGTACATGTCAACAAACACACCAGTGTCAAATTCAGTGAGCAAACTATTTCCACTTTTCATTCTAGAGCATGATTTTGCGGGTGAAAAATGAGCTGAAAGCAGAGCAGCAGTGTCTGGATGTCTCAGCATCTGTTCTAGTAAGGGAACGGCCTGATCTGGTTGTCCATATATAAAAACCTGACCCAACATATCTATACACGTTATAAGTAAATGTCTTGTAGGTGGGCACTTCCATCGATCATCTGAATTTAAATCAGCCAAGTTGTAAAAAAGCTTCGCTCCATTTTCATACAGAATCTCGTCTTGTTGGTCACCTTGTGTTTTCTTTATCAACGCTTGGACAACGGTAATCAAATGGACTGCAGAGTAACTGAAATCTTGTGATGTTTCAGGATTAGTTAAAAAGTTCACAATTTCTCGATACGATGCACGATTCTTTTTCAAATTTTCTGATGCTATGTCGTTCAATGATTTCTCGAGGAAACGTATCTGTACTTGGGCTGGTCCTGCACACCTGTGTGTTGGAGAAAACGCAGATTGACACTCAATTTTGACAAGTTTTCTTTGCTCTTCATTGGTGTACAAATCTGGCAGAATTTCTAGATAATTACGATTAAAACTTTCAAGTTTCGTTTTCGAATCAGCAAAAGTTTGTGCATGAGCTAGTACACCTTTAATATCTTGTTCGATATCGCCCACTAATGCTTTTGGCGTTGTTGAAACTAATTGGTCAACAAGAATAGGAAAAATCGATAGTACTTGAAAGTGAGGGGTCAAGTGCCAGAGGGGACTCAAATTGACGTAAAAGTTGGGTAATACGTTGGCAGCTTGTAGCATGAATTGCAAGGCTTGATGAGTGTGTAGGAAAAGGCTTGAAATTATGTGTGTGGAAATCATTCCATTTCTTATTAAGTGGCGTAATTTCATCAGAAATTTTTTGAAAATCTATGTATTCTGTCCAGAGAATCTTATTCTGGGTTCTAATTTTTGCTAAAAGTTCTGGCTCGTAGTGTGAAGGCAGAGAAGGGAGGTACAAATGATCATCGTGCAATTTTTCCTCTTCTAACCAAACTCCAAACGTTCGATAGAGTTTCTGTAATTTCACCTCAAACTCATCTTCTGATGTCTGCCCATTACACATAGAGTTGATTTTAGTATCCAGTTTTTTGTAGATCAAATCCTCAGCAGCTCCTTTGAAAAAATTAGGTCCCATGCTGGCACCGATGTATGGGTCAGTGTGAATATACCTAAGAAAAAAATTCTGGCATATCGCTGGCAGTATTGCGTGTTCTGGAGGTGTTATTATCACCAGCTGAGCCCAACGAAAAAGCGCAAGTTGGTGTAATGTTGAATGGTGTTGCAGTTTCAGTTGTGATGTGGCTTTTTTCAGTGCATTTTTCTGCGTTGATAGTTTTCATAAGTGGTAGTATAGTTGTCCATAGTTTGCAGTCGTCTTCAAATCTAGTTTCAGCAGAAATAAGGTAATAAAAAAGGTAAGTAAAATGAGATGAAATTTCACGAGCAAATGAAGGTGCTCCAACTGAATTTCCTCCACTTACAGCGCTAATTATAGACGACAACACTGATCGATTTTGATGTTTCGGTGAAGTTGAATTATTCTGGCTATGTGTCATTAATTCATAATGGTGTTTGTATAAAATCGATCCACACTCATAACTACATTCAGGACTGTCATGGAAAGAACATTTAAACAAAAAATCCAGTAGTGTTTTTGAGTTGTCATCTTCCCACCAGCCGGGCATGGCAAGAACCAGCTTTATCCAATAAGTTAGCACTGTAGTTGCATCATTTATCGTCAGAAGATCGCTAATGGCCCCCATCATAAGCTCCAAGTATGGTTGAATGGTAGGCTTCTGCTCAACTATCTTATTGGTAATGCTAGAAAGTACCCATGCATCTGGCACGACACAGCTTCTTAAAATTCGTACAAATGTGTTGTTTATAGACATGTCAATGCCACCTTGTATAAACATAGGTATTACAAATGCTAAACATTGCACAGCAGGGATCTTTTGGCCACTTTCAATTAAATTTTTCAACAAAGTGAAACCCTGCTGTAAGAAAACATTCATACTATGCCCAACGTTAGTCATCATGATTGTCACATAACACGACTGTGGAAGCTTCTCAGCGTTTGTGCGTGGCAGCAATGTCCCTTCATTTGCGTCCATCAGAGGTGTTGGTTTGTCCCTACTTTGCAGGCCTTCTGAACAATTCAATTGTGATCTATGTAATTTCAAACGAAGCAGAATATCCCAAACCCAATTTTGAAATGCTTCATCAAGGGAAAGAGAGGAACGCATAGCAGATGTTACTTTAGAAACTTGATCAATGCTTTTCGATATAAGCCCGGATTGCTTTTTCTCCATTTCATAAAAATGATAAACTTCGACCAATAGGAGTGCAATTTCACAGTGCAGTGAATGGGGTAAAAATAAGCAACCATCATCACCAGTGCCCCAATTCATTCCTTTCAAAATACATTGCACTAGTCTTACAGGAATACTTGTGATAGCATGGTCAAGAATCCAATTCCTGAGCAAATCAACATCTTGCTTAGTCGGAACCCATTGGTTGAACGGCAAATCTGAAACCGCATAAAATGCAGTGCTCGAAATTCCTTCAGAGTTGGTATGAAGATATTGTAATATTGTAGAAATTATGAAGGGATGCACTGATGCTACGGTGTATAGTAACTCCCGACCCATTTTACTACAAATATCTCTTGTTGAAGAATAAACAAATGAAACCATGTAAACATCCATTGCAATAATATTGATCAGATGGTCTTCACTGGATGGGCGGACGTGGGCTAGATTGCAAAATGTAGTGAGCAGATACACAATCTCATTTTCTGGCATTTCTGAGAGCCGATCCTCAAATGCAAGCTTTGTGTCTGTGTCTTGGACAAAATCCAACCATTCTTGCCTGGTGTACTTGGTCCTTGCTAACTGGTCGACCTCAGCACGTGAACCAGCAGGAACATTCATCAATACATACAATGTTTCTGCAGATCTTTGGGAGACTGACTTGAAAGGTAAATCAGCTAGAAATTGATATACCCCAAGCCGTGCTACGCAGAGTAATCTTTCAACACATCGTTTTACAAATTC
Source organism: Styela plicata (assembly GCA_963675895.2). Lineage (NCBI taxonomy): Eukaryota > Metazoa > Chordata > Ascidiacea > Stolidobranchia > Styelidae > Styela > Styela plicata. The sequence continues at coordinate 19,769,025 of OZ023150.1, read as the reverse complement.
ATCGAACTCTGTTTGCAGTCTTTCTATTGTGTGGGGTTGTGGTTGGCCTGCGGTGCTTTCTTTAAAATGACTCCACTGCTCTGACATTAGTAAAACGATATTACGCAGTGTTTGTGCAATACGACGCACCAATTGCTTATACCTTGGTGCTCCTAGTGTTGCCAAACCTTCTCCCAGAACATCACACATAATATCACAGCAAGCGATAATTTCTAAGAACTTTTCGCTAGACACTGGGCCATTTTTGTGAGAATATGCACCATTTTCATTTTTCTGAAGCCAGAAAATTTGAGACAATACCTTTTCAAATGGTATTTGTCTGTAAAGAGACACCATGTCACTTTCTTTAGGTAGAATATGCCACTGACTACCAACACCCTTTAGATCATCGCCATTTTCGTCTATAAAAGTCCAATTTTCTTCAGTAGAATTTTGCTTTTGTAACGACATGCTTGATTTAGACCCTGATAAAAATTCACCCCGCCCCTTCGGCGCTCGCAAAATTAGAAATAACATATGAATCACATGATCTAGAAATAGTTTTTCACCCCAGTAATCAGCATCAGTATTTGGTGACGAAATTTGAACAATTTTGTCGCCCCATGATTGAGTGTCTGGAGGGCTTCTTATAATATGATTAGTGATAAAGAGTTCTTCATTGACTAAATTTTGATAACCTCCCTCCTTTGTGATGTCAAATAGAAGCCCAACTAATTGACAAACCCAACCTTGAACAATAACAGCAAAGGGGGTAGGTGATTCCCCCTCCTCTTTTCTAATAAAATAAAACATAGTGTTAATGCACTGTCTTATGACATCTAACGACTCGTCTGCTAGTTTAATTAAAATTGTTGATTTGACAGAGTCTGTATTCTCGAAAAAGTTTTTTGTATGGTAGCGAACGTTTGTGGCAACGTTGAATAAAAACTGTTCGCATTGTAATCGAGTCAAGGTCCTCGTATACATTGCAAGCAAGGTATCTTCCACTGCCAAATGCTGGCAATCAACAATTGCAATTGCCAGTTCAGATGCGACAGATTCATTAAATTTACATATCGTATAACGATGGACGGTATGTACTTTTCGGTTATCTTGACAATATCCTTCTGCTTTTAATTGGCCGATTTCATTGTCGAAAATTCTCTGACATAGACCTTGAATATTGATATTACGTTCTTCACACTCTTTTTGCAATTGTGTAACAACTTCAGTGGCCTTTTTTAGAGTGATTAATAACTGCTTTAAATCCGGGCTGTGATCTTTTGAGTTGTCCAAAAACTGGTTTGTGTAAAATTCGCTTCGCTCTAACAACACATTGTGGTAGAAGGATGCCAATTGTTCTTGAGTGTACGGAACTAAATCTTCCCATTGTACGTTCCCGTCTGAAAAAGGAACTTGCTGTTGGGACTCGTTTGATAACTCCCAGTCCTCTTCTTGATAAGGTAGAACAACTTCATCTAGTGGACTATCCAAGTTAAAATCCTCACCATCAAAGTCATTGGTGTCATAGAAATCCATTTTTTGTCGCTTCAATCTACCAGGTGAGTTCCAGGTTATGTTGTACAATTTTGTATATTGGACATCTTAACAAAATACTTCAGTGTTTTGTAGTTCTAGTAATTCTACTTTATTAATTCTATAACTAGTTTCTATATCTGTAAAACAACATTATTTTGGTTTGAGTTTAAGAGCACACCGGTATCAATAAATTTAATAATCTCCTTCGAACCTTATCACTATTTTATGCCGGCTCGGGTCAAGAGTAACTATTTCCTAGTCCTAGTCAAGATTAATTCAATTGAGCCATCTGTGGCGCATAATTTATCGTTTGATATCATGGCAGGTCAGTTAGAAACAGAAACTGTATCGTTAGATCACCCAGATAACACTCATCGCACTACCGGTATAATATTAATAGAAAAAAGTTGGAAAATGTTCTCTATACCTGCCTTGTGGGATACAAGGTTCAACAAAGGAAATTCTGCAATGGCTATATCGCTAATGAATAATAATAATTGCTATGCACATCAAGGAAATATACATGCATAGACAAGTTGACATAACTCTATAACAACTTTACAAAACCTAAAGGAAACAATACTCTGCCACTCTCGAGTCAACAACTATAACAGTAATGAAAGACTTTCTTATCCTGAAAAGTACAATTAACAAGTCCAATAATCAGCTTCATCAGACAAATCTCGAGAGAAATCAAAGAAGTCGTTCCCAAATAAAGCAATTACTTTTTGGGATTAAACCTATTTTTATGGCTTATAAAAAAATCAATGATAATGTTATTGATTTCATTGAGGAAACATGTTTCATGGGTTGTATGTAATAATCCCAAAGACAGGCTTAATCACGAACTCTGGACAGTCAAATGACACACAATAAAACAATAGTGATGCCTAGGAATGCCATGAGAACCTAAACAGAGAAAAAAGCTGAACAGAACAAGTTAATATCGAGAATTTGAATTATATTACATTTTTCCAATGAATTTAGTATATTACAGATAAAATTATATTGCATAGTATGATAATTTCACACACAAAAAAAATCTTCGACAATTTGCTTTGAATTCACACTCTCAGACTTGCAGAGTGCCAGCTACTCTGCCACTCGGATCCAAAGAAAATGGGTTCAAAAAGAGGGAAAATTAGTAATAGAGCATTATTTCAAGAGGTATTTCAATTTGAAGGAAGAAAATGACATGGAAAGCTTCTGAGACAAACAAGAAAGTATAGTACTGGTACTGCTATGTTATTTATGGAACACAGAATATCAGAAAGATGCATGTACCAATGTAATCACACAAATCAATAGCTATAAAAGAACCATCAGGTTGATTAAAGTCAATTTTATGGCTCACAAAAATCAATGCAGGACATAAATTTAAACAAAGAAAGTAATTTCTTTGTGATGACACGGATGTAAAGTGCAGAAATATTGTTTTGCTTATAATGCGAACATATTGTGTTCCGCGCTTCGGCGCATGAGACATGATTTTGTTCGACTTCGAGTGAATCAAAATCAAGAACACAGACATTTCACAGCAATATGAATTATAATGCCTTTTGTACAACACAATCATTGTCTAGTCTTCATACGAATCAATTATCTTGAAATATTGCTTAACTCTTCGAATTTCCTATCGTTGTTAGGCATCTTATTGCTTTGATTTTACACAAACTTCGCTGATGTAATACAAAAAAATGGGCTTTTCGTTAAATTTTAACATTTATTTTGAAGACAGAATCAAATTGGAAATTATATAGTTGATGTTCAATTAGAATAATCATGTATATTTGCAGCAAGTAGCGACGGCACTTAATCTAAAACAACCTTCGAAAAAAGAAAATAACATTCGTACAAACCCCAGTCTACTATTATCAGCAACGCTATCTAATCTTGCAATCTCAAAAATCGATTGCCATTCTATTCTACTCTCGTCTAGCAGTTGTGTTAGACAAATAAATAGCTCCAATGAATCATAAACCATCAATATAAATATGTTTGAAGCAAAATGTAAACATTCAACATTAAAAGAATCCATTACGTAATTTATTAACATAATATTCACACTATTTCTACAAAATAGCTCAAGGGTGACCTACAGAATTTTGTTATCTTTTGGCTGCCTGAACTTCCATATTTCCAATATTTTTCTCTGATGAATAAAGAGATTTCAAAATCATTAACACAGCTATTTTATTTATAGCTCTCAAATACTCAAATTTTCTAGCAAGAGAAATATTGCATTGTTGATCAACTTTTTCAGATAGGGAAAATATTTCTTTGGGTGCTTAAATTGGTATTTATTTCATTTCATTTAAGTTTGCTGACTACTGAAAGCAAGGTTGGTTGATCTCTTTGAAATAAAAATTTCTTTAAAAACAACTAAACAGGCCCACCAATCTAGTGGAAAAGCTTACAAAAAACTTATTGTACTTGGGACAAAACTAACAAGTTTTTTAAACACTTTTTAAAACAAAATATAATTGACCACAAGCAAGCTTGGGGCAACACATGAAAAACGAAGGACAAATGACATTTAAAAAGCTAAATGAATCATGATACTTGGTGGCCAAAGAAGGAAGGTCATCAACAGTTATTACTACATAATCAATCAATACATTAAAAGTCGATTAAACTAGTCAATTTTGACATTTAATTAAGTATATTTGATGGAGTTAAAAATTAGTGCTACTGATAAGAAGCCAAGAATGTGATTGATTCACCAGTATCCATTCAAAATTATAAAACCAGTGTTGTAGAAACAAAGTGGTGCAGTCTTACATGCAGACAGAATCTTGTTTTTTCTTTGGGACAAAAATATTCAAAACAATCAACACTGCCATTTCAGAGGAGTATTGTGAAATTTCAAACCCTTTTTCCAAATTTGGTTATTACCAGACTCTCAAAAAGATTATAACAGGTGAAAGAAACATGGAATATTGCCTATTTGCTGATTTTTCTTCCAATGGAACCCACTTTCTCAAGGTGTATTAGAGTAGCTAACTCAAGGAAAGTATCATATCTTTCCAGCAATTGCAACCCTTTCCGCCTATTAGTGGCCACTGTTATAGGGCCTTGGACAGGGTGATACACTCTAAGAAGTGGCTATAGAAAAAAATAACGTTCAAAATCACCAACAACATATTGCATTTGTAAGATCGAAAGTCATTTGTGTTGGGGTTCGATTCAAAATATTGAAAGGTCTAAAACCTGGTGTTTGGATGTTAATACCCTCTGACTTTTAGCACTATAAATACATATATAAAATATGGTACACTGGATGCAAACACTAACTTGTAAAAATTTAAGAAATTCAGAAAAATTAAATCCATTGCAGAATTGATTAATTTGATAAACCCTACAAAATAAAACCTGGAACAAAAAACACTGAAATTAACTTCCTTGAGTCTCCTAAAATATCACCTTCTTTAATGATTTTTTTTGCTTATTGAAAGCCTCATCTTTGCTTAGTTTCTAAGTACCGCCTGTCTGGCAAACCTCAGTCCTTTGAGGTTTAAATAAATAAATCCAAGATTTAAACATTGAAAGCACCTTTAGCAAATGGCAATGTGGTAAAACCAATCGATTGCCGACGCATGTCTGTAGTTGTTTATGTCTGGAATATCTAACAAAACATGTTTTACCAAGCATGGACCACCAACTGATCAAACAAACCAAGCAAGATTTATCTATGTCACATGCTTGGTGTTAACAAACATTTATCTCTAATGCGTCACCAAGACACAAATTATTCAAATTAGTATTGATCACAAAATTTACCTTTGAGAATAGAAACCAAAAGTTTTTTGTAAGAAAAACTGAAAAATATTCAATACACCGAATGACGCAAATAAAAAAACCCAATCTTTCAAGTGAGTATTTTCAATCCAAATTCCAAAATGATTGATTATATTAGATTTGACATGTCTGAAGGCGGCTAAAATAGAACCACCGTACTGGTATCAATTAATTTAAGAATCAAATTACCAGGTCATATTTTCTGAACTGAATGTGTTTCTCAGCCATGAAATACAATTTTACTTTCAATGAGAATCCTAAAAAAACAAATTTTTTGGCTCAAGACATCTCTACGCTACACTTGACATAAAATATCAAAATTTATTTTGCTTCATATGAAATTCTAGTCTGTTCAACTATTCAGTATTGATTCATGTCCTCATTTGATCAATTTATTAAACGCAGCATTTCATGAATAAAGCTAACTCGATAACGTTATTAAGTTAAATGTTAACCAGACGATCGTGTTGAACGACATTATTTTTCTGGAAATTTTTTTTAGATGAAATACTTATTATTTATCAGTAATGAAAGTAAAAAAATAGCATAATTACAGACTAAGATGAGGCTTATAATATACCACGAAATTTCTGTAAGATGAGTCGTTACAGGATAATCAAAAAACAAAATAAACATCAACAGAATTTGATAGTCACACCAGGGATGGCCAAAACCAAATATTTTACTATTTCGAATACCGTACCTATATTCTGAACTAATAATTAGGAATATGAAATATCGAATACACTCTAAATTCAACTATGTTTTGATGAAAGGTAGCATACTTTTTTTAAAGAGAAATATAAAGTGCAAAATCTAGAAAATTTTGATAATAGTACAACATTTCCTTCTTTAATCCGTGAACGAAGATTTCTGTTGACTGTGTACGAATTTATGAAATGAAATTAACATATTTTCATATTCCATTATTCTGAAATATATCTAAAATTAAGAAGTTTATTATATCTAATATGTACATCTCCGAATGTATCCAAATTGAACCTCTTTGTTTCACTTATCTCGCCATTAGAAAAAGGTTTAAGATCGGCCAAGACTTTGGATGTTTGAGTCCTGATTTTTTGCAGTAAATATGTAATTTATATAAAAAGTTAACCTTGATTTGAAGGAATTAAAAACGTTCGGCAATTCAAACTTGTTGTAGAAATAAGGTTTAAAGACTATCTGATCTGAGTTGATTTTTATGGTACAGGCTTTAGAATAATCCTAATATATTTCCTGAGTGTCGTAAGACGGGACTAAAAGGAAGCCAAAGAAGTGGTATATGGTTTTACCATTGCTCAGGGCAGATACCACTCACTGTACTTTACTATGGCGGTTCAGTTCTGTTTGGGATTGTTAAACTGATTTCACACTGAATAATCTAGCTTTTTATTAGCTATTCTTCAAAACTTTATGATTAACTGAATCAGATATAATAATATAATTGATTAGAATCTTGGATCGAAAAGACACCCATAATCCTGACAGTCAACCACTATCAATTACAAGCGAACAAGCAATCTCTCAACTAAATGCAATTACATATTGTGAATTCAAAATTCGAGATAAAGCTGACCACATGAAGTGAAAACTATCAGTAAACAACACATATAATTACGAAATCAGCCTGATAAAATCTAACAAAAACACAGCATGACAAAATTATTGGATGCAAATATTAATAGTTTGAGAAAATAAACTAAAATTAGTTTTGTCAGAGATAAATAAGATGCAAAGGAGCAGATTATCTATGGCTCACACTTGACAAAGCACTACCGGTATATTTTAATATTTTAAAGAAAGTTAATCTTGACCAAGTTACTTAAAAACTGTAAACATTTTTCCAAGAAGTCAAAATCTTAAATTAGAGTGTATTATTATAAAGTGATCGACTTCTAGCAACAGTAAGAATATTTAAGAAAAAGCTTCAAATTTCCATTCTGCGATGAAATAGTGGGGCTGATAAATTTAAGCTATTCATATCGGAACAACGTTTAATGAACAACCCAAAATACCTACAAAGACAATATCGGACACCCTGACTTAAGCACACTTCTCAAGTACCAGAGTAGCAGCCCTTCACTGCTGGCAATAGTTAACCAATCAATCAAGTGATAAACTTCTTTGCGTTCAAACACTTTGATCAAATTTTGTTTCTACTTATTTACTGATTGACCATGTTAACCTTTTCCTTGAAATACTGCTTTATATTCTTTGAGGTTCACCCTTTGCTATAATATTGACAAAGGCCTTGCTATAAAATAATACAAAACCAACATTTACATTAGGTAATTCCTTATACATTGGGAGCCATATTCATGTCGCAATGAACGGTTTGAAATTTACCTTCAATTCTATGGTTCCACACTGGTTCAAAAATTAATATATTGACCAGGGTTGTCTTGCATAGATTGGTTCATTGAACATTGTTCAAAATTCTGTACCGGTATATAATAAATGGAATACTATTATTTCGAACAAATAAACGGGAAACCTGATTATTTGGTCAAATACATCCCTAGGTCCAGGTTCGTTATTGACACTTTACAATGAGGATTCAGTTCCTTTTATGATATTTCCCTTATAGAGTGCAGTTGCTGATACTACATCTTTTAGTAGCTCTTTGCTATTCAGTGGCCGTTAGTTGGTCCCCTTTGGGAGCTGCTTCTTAGAGTGAATTTCAATAAAAACATTTTTTTATACAGAACACTAGAAACCATGTTAGAAAGGCAGATGATTTTAATATATAAAGTTATAAGTATATATATACATACGCACGTAGCTATTTTTACAAAATTTTGATAAATTAAATGCTCAGACTTTCTAGGAAGATGCCAAAGACAACTGATGATAATATTTAGAAAAAGACAAAATAAATAACCAGTAACAACAGTCAGGCAGGAAATTTAGCAAGCGGGTATCTGACCTAGGGGAAACCTATTAATAAACTTGGCAGTATATTATTTGCTTAGTGCAGTAATCACATGTGCAAACACCGATAACAGAGTTCTAGGTGACATTATATAATGTCCAACGGCGGATTCTCTCGCATGAGCCATAGATTAATCATTCATTCAATATGAACAACTCTTGATTTTTTAACGGAAAGGTAAAACTAGGTTACAGCATTTAAATCTTCAGTTTCAATTTCTTTATTAAGGATATGCAAGCAACAAGTTCTAAAAGACCATGCACCAGTAAAATAAGTAGAAAATGTTACGCCAAAACCTCAACCCCTGATTTGAAACTGGTGCATGCAAGTCAATATTATCAGCTTTCCTATCTTGCAAGATGAAAACGAAATCCTATCTGTGCAGGGTGATGAACACCTACCCCATTGTTTCCTTTCGGTGATATCATATGTCATGTGGGAAATATGTTTTTTCTAAAGCCTGTACAGGCGGGGTAGGAATATTAGATTTCAGGCAACAAGTTACAAAAGGGTTTTTCAAAGTTCGCCAAAACACGGATGATGAGCTGAAATGAACTGCCCGTAACAAACAGTCAATTACAGTAACAGCACTATCAAACGTGCAAAAAGTTGCAATATAAAAAAATTACAGCTTATAAATCATTCTATTTTACCATTTGAATTCTACAAATGCATTCCTATACTACACAAAACTAGAATATAATAATACATATTGTACACAAGATATTTTATTTTAAAAAAAATATAAGATAAGCACAATAATTCCAACATTAATAATTTAGTACCAAGAGGTCACACAATAACACTGTCATTCTTTTATGACAGCATAAATAATCCACTCCTGGGAAATTATACGACGAAACATGTAGTAAAAAACGTAAATCATAAATTGTTAATTTATATCCCCAGAACAGTAGTTTAAGAAAGCAACCTTTTCTCTTCAACTAAATTCGACCTTCACTAATTGATTTTGGCCTACTAAAGGAACATTTCTCCATAACTATCAGCAAATATTTCTACTTCAACAGAATACATATATTTATGGCAAATGCATTAAAACAAAAGAAAATTTATTCTTAATACGGATAAATGCTGTGTTTTCATTTTTACTTATATCTGGCTCAGCACATCAATGATGTGTAATCTGTCGCCAAGTAGACAAAAATAATATTTTAAATGTCTATCTGTATCCATATCCATCCTGTACACTAATTTAAGTTTCATGCTGACCTTCCTACTTATTATCAATAGGGCTGTTCGAAATATTCAATTCGACTCGGAATATTCGAATCATGGATATTCGATCAGATTTCCACTACAATTCAAAATCAACAAAATAATAATTTCAAATATTTTCATAAATGAATGTGAATTTTCACGTAATTACAAGCTGATAAAAAAGACAGATTTGTTCCTTTAACATATGATTTCTGATTTGAATATTCGATTAGATTCGGGATAATTATTCAATTCGATTCTAAAACCGAAAGATATTTGACTTTGGCACCCCTAATTATCAGTCTCAATTAAAACTTTAGCACCAAATCTTTCTCAAATCATGCCAATAAAAATTCCAACCCTCAATTTTTTTCATAGCCACTTCTTGGATTGGCTCACCCTGATCAAGGTCCTGTTCCAACAGCCACTCATAGACAGACAGTGTCAGAGTTGTTGAAAAAATATGATCTTTTCCCGTTCGGCTTAGCCTACCCTGTAGTGAGTGGTGAATACGGATGGAGCCGGACTCACTTTATTAAGAATGCTGAAAAAGCATTCGAAAGGAATCAACCAAAGGTCACAAACATGACAAAACGATGTTACAATTTGTAGTAGCATCAATAACTGCACCTATGTGGAAAGCATACCAAACAGAGCTGGACCACACCATAGTAAGGGGTATTTGCCCTGGGTGATCTATCACTTTTTTAAAATCAATTTATGTGTAAGTATCATCATTATACCTGCAAATATCAATCCTCTCTCAAGTTAAATTGAGCCCCAGCTGAATTCATATCAGCATTGTTTCTACTTTTATAATAATTATCCTGTTCCATTAAGATCAATATTCTTATGGTTCAACAATCAATAACACGCTGTGTATTAAGCAACAACAATTTATACAAACAGGCTAATAGAGAATTTCTATATTCCTAATATATGGTTTATATTTACATCAAACAGTGTGTCTAAGAAATATTCGCCCTTTAGAGTCAGTTTTTGTAATATTTTTTCTTGTTCCTTGGACAACTGAAGAAATATTTCTATAATTCTGTTGTGTGCTGTCCCACCATATTTACAAAAAAGACATACGGTACTTTCTTCGATCTGAGTTATACTTCATGTCACAGTTGAGCTTTCTCTAACCAGCAAGCATTATAAACCCATAAAGCTTTATTTATCACACACAACTCAATAAGTGTGAAATGTTCTAGAACTGCTCTGATTGAATCCTGCGATGTGCTACAATAACAGCAAGCATTATAAACCCAGAATGCTTTATTCATCATACAATGAAGTGTGAAATGTTCTAGAACTTTCTCTGAATGAATCCTGTAATGTGATACAAAATAGGCTGAAGCAAGCTTCGCGCTTGACAATGAAAGCTGAGAATGGGACAATTCTGGTAAGTCACAGATGGGTAGTGCCAGGGTGTCAAAATCTTGTTTTCCTTCTGGTGTCCAACACGCTTGTGTCATTTATTTGAGTGAGCAGAAAGCTTCAAAACTATCAACAATGCTATTTCATAGTATTGATGATTTCAAAACTTGTGTGTCATTTGGTTGCTACCAGACACTCAAAGGAAGGGAAAGAATTTTATGAATGAATGGTCCACAAAAGGTTGTCCCTAGATTTAAAAACAGAATGTTAAAACAGTGACAAACTTTATCAATGGAGATCAAATTTAAACGAAAATTTGACAATTGCCATTATGATCATGATGCATAAATAGACAAACAGACAAATTTTTTCAAAATGACACTGAAGGTTGGCAGAACCTCGGTTGTTTTGCTATTCGGTTGCATAAAGGAAATGAAAGAAAAAGAAATGCCATGCTACCCAAAACATGTGAATTTGCACAGAAAGTTCTCTGTCAGAAGGATATGCAGGCGTAAATCATTTTAAACCTCTTGACAAATTGATCACACATTATTCTGTT